>CM035154.1:30546244-30870396 GCA_020205615.1 Panax quinquefolius | reverse complement strand
AATATAAACATGAGGATGATGACAATGATATAAAATTGATAAAAGCAAGTTCAAAATTATTTTATCCGAGGGAATTATTAACGTCCAAAATTATCGACATAATCTTGTTTTGTAGAGTAAAATTCAAGAATGATCGGAAGAATATTTCCATGAAAAATCTTTGGATGAAGCATTGAATATCGAGGATATTCTACTAATTTCATGGAGTATAGAAGTCAAAGTTTTAACCAGTTGGGTATAATAAAGAATGGAATAACAAAAGAAATCACCGTAAATGCGATAGGCCTTACAGACGAGTTATTCAGCGGAATAATAAATAACGGAACGGTCGGTGAAATTCGCGCAAGCGGGATGTTCAACGAATAATAAAAGATGGAACGGAGATCCGGTGTAAAACACACAGATAGGATATTCAACGAGAATAATAAAGCGCGGAACCGGTCGGTTGTAAAACACCTGAGACGAGGATGTTCAGCGAGAATAATAAAAAAGGCGGAACCGAATTCAGAATAATGTAAAACACTACAGACAGGATGTTCAACGAGAATAATAATAAAAAGCGGAACCGGTCAGGTGTAAAACACCTGAGCAGGATGTTCAGCGAGAATAATAGAAGAATGTCACCAAGTATAGGGTAAACCACATTATCGAGGTTATTCAATGAGAGAATAATAATGGATGGAATAACAGTTCTCTTAAGTGAATAAGAAAGAATAACACCCTTACATTTTGGTAGGAGATTGAATCTGCGGCGATGTAGTAACAAAATACTCTTCTTCTTTCTCTCTTATTCTCTATACTTTCTCTCTCTATAAGCTTGAATGAATTAAGTGAAAATAATGAAGCCCTAGGCCTCTATTTATAGAAGATTTCTAAACTTAGCTTTTCTTTAGTGTGAAAAAGCGAGTGGCTTGCGACTAATGATGTGAAAAGAAAAGTGGTTTGGCGCTTTGTAATGTGAAGCGACAAGTGGTTCGGCCTTTGTAATGTGAAGCGACAAGTGGTTCGACGTAATGTAAAGGTAATTACTATTAGCGAAGGTAAATACTATTGTGAAGGTAAATACTATTCCGAGGGTAATTACTATTGTTGGCGAAGGTAATTACTTATTGTGAAGAAGGTAAATACTATTCACGAGGTAATTCTATTGTGAAGGTAATTACTTATTGTGAAGGTAATTACTATTGTGAAAATTACTATTGTGTGAAGAGACTCTTAGATGATGACATATAGAGCCCCCGTAAAATAATCAAACTTACCACAAATCATTTTTTTTAATCAACCGTATTTAATCTTTCAACAATTATTAATCATTTATAACTTGTCGTCTCGATTATTGATTTAATCTTATAACATATTATCTGAGATGATCTTGTGACAATAATTGAATCGATAATATAAGAGATATGATCGTGAATTCTTTGTAGCGATAATTGAGCGTAGGTGAGTGACTTCTCACGTAAGCATCGATAATCAATCTGGTGTGTTTCTTATGCGACCACAGCGTATTCTTGTACTTTTACTACTTAGGGTAGTTCAGCGGTTTTACGGTAACACCTCCATAGTTATTTTTATAAAATATTTTTGTCGTTTTCTCGATCAAATGATAATTACATTGTGGGGTCCACCAATGATTGAGCCGTTATGCGAATATTCCACTATTAAAAAGAATATTCCCAGACCAAGCGAATATTTTATAACAACTTGCATACTTTGCAAAATTTATAAATATTACCCACAACTATAACATTATATCAAATTTATTCCATAATATTCAAAAATAATATTTATAGAAAAATTCATCTTTATTTATAAAAGTTGGGGTCTTACAACCTCCCTTAACATGAAATTTAAGCCCTCGAAATTAGAATGCGTTACACAGGTATGTCGAAGAGGTAAGGATACCTTGATTTCATTTGATTCTAACTCCCAGTCATTTCCTCGACATCGTGGTTCCTCCATGAAAACTTTGACTTGAGGTATAACCTTGGGCGTAGAATATGTTCCTTCTTATCAAAATTTGAGCAGGGAACCTCTTAAATACGTCAAATCTTCCATTATTTAAATCGGTTCTAACTTCGATAATATGGTTGGGTCTTTCACATATTTACGTAACATGGATATGTGAAAAAGCGTTATGAACACGAGACATATTTGGCGATAAAAGCGAGTCTATAGGCCCGCGATTCTACTCGATCGAGGATTAAAAATGGGCCAGATGAATCGAGGATTAAGTTTTCCTCTCTTTCCAAATCTTGTAACTCCTTTCCATGGAAGCGACTCTTAACAACACATGATCTCTATATCCGAATTCCACGTCCTTTCGATGAAGATCGGCATAACTCTTTTATCGATTTTGTGAGGTTTTTATCGTTGTCGGATCGTTTGAATCTTTTAAAGTGATCATACGTACCAACTCGGTCCCAACAACGTTGCTTCACCCACCTCATCCCGGCATCTTTGGAGAACGACACTTTCTTCCATCTGGCGCTTGAATGGAGCCATGCGATACTTGCGATAAGCTTTGTTGTTGTAGAAAACTCCACACGATGGTAAGAACTTGTCCCGACTCCTTGAAATCAAGGACCTGAGTCTTAATAGATCTTGAGAGTTTGAATAGTCCTCTCCATTTGTCCGTCCAGTCGAGGATGATATCTTAGAAAGCTAAATCGTGAAATCTGTGCCCGTAGCTTTTTGCAAACTAACCCAAAATCGTGAAGTGAATCTTGGGTCTCGATCGAAACTATGGATCTTGGCATACCATGCGATCTTCTGATCTCGTTTATGTATGCGTCTGACGAGGCGTTCAAGTGTATAAGTTTCTCGTGTCGGTAAGAAATGAAGCGGACTTGGTCGATCTATCAACAATGACCCAAATCGCATCGATGCCTTGAAAACCTTAGGAAGGCCGTGCTTGAAATCCATGGTAATGTGCTCCCACTTCCATTACGGAATTTCAAGTGGTTCTGATGGACCTTTTGGTACTTGATGCTCATTTTAACTTCGTTGACAAGTTAGACACCTTGAGATAAGCAATATCTCTCTCTCTTCGTATTGCTCCACCAAAATGTATGGCGAATATCATGATACATTTGGTACTCCCGAGAGATGGATTGCAAATGGTGTGTTGTGCGCCTCCATCGTGATATTATACTTTAAATCGAGTCGTTAGGAACCTGAAAGTGCAGAGTTGACTCGAAGTATTCCTTCTTCATCGATTCTTGCTTCGGCGTAGCACCTTCTTGCACTTTCTTCCTCATCACGCGCATCGACTCAGTGCATGCGTAGCTTGGCGACTTTAACTTTATCGATTAAAATCGGTTCTACTTTCGTATATTATTATCATCACATGCGTCCACAGGTCTTTAACTCTATCTCCATCCTTTGCAAGTCACACAAAATGGGCCTTTCGCGTTGACAATATCGCTTTTCGTGCTTGCGTATGATCTTACTACTCGATCGTCGGCTACCGTTAAACTTTTCGAGGATGGTATTGGATGGTATGATCATAATCTTTCAACGATTCAAGCCAGCGTCGTTGTCGCGTGTTGAGTTCCTTTTGAGTGAAGAAATATTTGAGGCTTTTATGATCAAGTAAAGATCTCCACTTTCTCCCATCTGATAATGCCTCCAAATTTTAAGTGCGAAGACAACATTTACCAACTCTAGATCATGAGTAGGATAATTCCTCTCATATTCTTTGAGTTGTCGCGAGGCATAAACTATAACTTTTCCATGTTGCATGAGAACACATCCCGACCTTTGCTAGAAGCATCACTTGTAGATGACAAATCCCTCAAGGCGGGATGGTATTGTCGAGCAGTCTTTGAAATAAGTCTCCTCTTGAGTTCTTGAAAACTCTTCTCACATTCTTCGCTCAATAGAACTTTGTATCTTTTCGGTCAATTTGAGTCGATGGAGTAGCGATTAGAAAAATCCTTCCACGAATCTCAGATAATAACCGGTTAAGCAAAAAAGCTACGTGCTTGATCCTTTGATTTAGGTTGTTCCCGACTTTGAATAAGCTTGATCTTTCTTTGGGTCAGCGGATATTCCATGACTTGATACCACGTGCCCGAGGAATGCTACTTCTTCTTGACGAACTCGCATTTCTTGACTTGGCATAAAGCTTATATTCACGAAGCTTTTGGAGTGTCGACCTCAAGTGTTGCTCATGATCTTCCACGGCTTTTGGAATAAATAAGGATGTCATCAATAAAGGCGACCACAAAGTGATCTAAATATTCCTTGAATACTCGGTTCATCATATCCGTGAAAGCGGCGGGGCATTAGTCGATCGAAGGACATGACTAGGAATTCATAATGCCGTCTTAGGATTACGAAAGCCGTCTTTGGAATGTCGTGATTCTAATCTTCAATTGGTGATATCAAGAGCGAAGATCGATCTTTGAAAAGAATTTGGCTCCTTACTGGTGGTCGAAGCGGGTCATCGATACGTGGCGATGGATACTATTTTGATGGTGACATGATTGACTCCAGATAATCAATCTGAAATCGCATACTCCCATCTTTCTTCTTCACGAATAGAGCAGGAGCACCCCGAGGAGAAGTACTAGGGCGAATAAAGCGATGTCTAACAATTCCTGCGGTTGGGTCTTTAACTCACGAAGTTCATAGGAGCCATTCGATATGGGGCTTTGGAAATAGGTTTTGTCTGGGGTTCGAGGTCGATACAAAATTCATTTCACGCTTTCTGGGGTAGGCGGGGAAGTTCTTGAGGGAATCGTCGGGAAATTTATTAACAATAGAAATATCGTTTAAAAGCGGCGTATTTTTGTTTAAATCGTGACATGAGCTAAGAAAGCTTGACATCCAGTTTTTCGATAAGCGAATAGCTTTATGGCTTGAGATGGCCAGTGATTGATTTTAATGGTTTGGTCGTTTGAATTAGCATAATAGGTTGATTAGGAATATGAAAGCTAACACGCTTACGAAAACAATCGAATTTTGCATGATAAGTAGTTAACCAATCGATCCACAGAATCACGTCAAATCTGAGTATTTTTAATGAAATAAGATCGACGGTAATGTGAGGTGCTGGATTTGAACCAAACAAGACTTATAAGCGATGGATGTAATGAAGGTTTCTCCCAGCGGAGTTTCCACGAGATAAGTCGAAATCTAATTTCTCGGTCAAATTTAATCGATGGCGCAAGTAGGAGAAATAAAAGAATGGGTAGAACCAGGTATCAAATAAAGTATAGACTTCATTAGAGTTTATGATAAGCTTACGTGATGACCTCATTCGGGTTCCTTGCTCTTTGGGAGAGTCACAACAAATGCTCTCCCTTGCCTTCTGGGTTTTGACTTTTACGGGATGGCCTTTGGTGCCTCCATCCTAGTTGAATTTGTCTTGATGGCAATAAAATCGAGCTAAGTGACCTTCTCTTCCACAATTATAACATGCTTTGGATGGCATGTAGTGATTTGGTGATGTGTCCCTCTCCTCGCATTTGAAGCATATGATAGGTGGTCTTTCTCCTTCCTTAACAATGGGTCTTTGGTCTTGGCGTCTTTCCATCATTGTTGAATCTCCTTTTCTTGAAATGTCCATTCTTATTGTTTTGTACGATTACCACAAAGTGGTTACCATATCTGGCTTTATTGATTCCCTCACGCTTGTTGTCCATAAACCGATGACTACTCCATTGGTATTATAATTTTGCTTGGTTTGCTCTCTTTTTAGTTGTGTTGACTCGTTATCGCGCTCCATAAGCGAGCCTATTTACAACATCGAATACAAACCACGGTTTATGAGAAATAAGATGTTGGCGTATCTCGACTTGAACCTCTTAAAAACATTAGCGCCATTCTCTCTTCATTATCCACCAAGTGGGGCCTTGGCCAAGTGATAACTCATGAAATTTTGCCTCGTATTGCGACACGGTCGTATTGTTTTGTTCGACTTGATAAACTCCACCTCCTTACGTGTGGCGAATACTTTCGGAAAGTATTTGTCGTTGAAACGACTCTGGAACTTCTCCCGAGATATCTTGATCTGGCGAGTTGAGTCGTTTCTGGAATTCCCACGATGTCTGCCTCTCCGCCTTGACATAAAAGCGTGAAAGGAACCTTTTGCTCTCGGAGCATCCCAGACATCAAATATCTTGGTGTCTGCTTTATCCATGCTTCCGCGAAAGTGGTTTTGGCTCTCCCTTAAACTCGGTGGTCCCGCTCCTTGAATTGTTTAGCGGTGGCCTTGAGAGTTTCAGTGTTTCCACTACGTTTTGGGCGAGGATTAATTCTACTTTGCTTTTTGCATAAATTGCGTAAAACCTCGAACATTTGATCGTTCATCATTTAGTCGGTGTTGTTGTTTGCGTGAGGATTATCGCCTTCACGATGCACATTATCACGATTATTGATATGTGGTGAATCAGCGATGCTTTGCGCTCCATTCTTATTCTCAACATTCTCGGATGTCATTTTGAATCTTGCCACAAAACAAAAGGTTAATTGACGTATAACAAATTATCCCTATCTTATTACCGACCAATAATAAAATAGCACATAAACTTAGGTAGGTCAATACTTAGCGAAGGTATTCCCGTCTCTCCCCTCTAGTACTATTCTCACATCTTAGCGAGGATCGTATCCTAGCTTTGATACCAAGCTGTGGCGCCCCCAAATTAGGTATACATCACCCATCTTGGGTAGTGGCATTTAGGATCGTGATGCAAAATTTAAATCTGACTTACTAATATAAGCGTAGTGTATGTCAATCGACATAAAGCGTGAGTTTAAATACAAATATAAATCTACTAGATATTATCTGAAACTTCGAAAAAAGTCCTCATTACAATTATTATCACCTTTATTTCAGAATAGTGAGGACTACTAATCTTATCTTGAGGACCATCACTCGTTTCCCAGGCTAGTCCCGGTATATTCTCATTTCACGAAGAAACGGTGAAAGAAAAAAAGGGTGAGCTCAACTAGCCCGATGAAATATTATGACTAAGATAATGCGAAATAAATTATCAATAGTCTTGACAATGTTAAGCGATAAAATATAATAAACATCAAGTTTAAGCTGCGGTGAAATCTGATCCATTAAAAAAGTCAGTAGAAAATAAAATCTACTATCTTTTATGATTTAAAGGTTTTTCATCAACTTTGTTATAAATTTGAGACTCGAACTTTAATAAATAATCCATCATCGAATCACCCACTTACTTTACTGACGAGGATATTCTTTAGTATCGCGACCACAATTATTCATGCCTTTACGGGCGAGAATATTTGTGTGTGTATTCATTAATAGTCATGATCGTACCAACAAGTCATCCATCGATACACTCTGACCCTTTGAGGATTTTTACCACATCATTTGTAACATTACGGTCGTGATTACATAAGAATAATCTCAGTCGTAATCATACCAAGTCCATCCATACTTTCTACGAGGCCACGATGACTTTAAAAAAAAATAAAACATGAGGATGATGACAATGATATAAAATTGATAAAACAAGTTCAAAATTATTTTATCCGAGGAATTATTAACGTCAAATTATCGACATGATCTTTGCTTTGTAGAGTAAAATTCAAGAATGATCGGAAGAATATTTCCATGAAAGATCTTTGGATGAAGCATTGAATATCGAGGATATTCTACTAATTTCATGGAGTATAGAAGTCAAAGTTTTAACTTATTTGGGTATAATAAAGAATGGAATAACAAAAGAAATCACCGTGCATGCGATACTTGCCATGCCAGGCGAGGTTATTCAACGAGAATAATAATAACGGAACGGTCGGTGAAATTCACCGCAAGCGGGATGTTCAACAGAATAATAAAGATGGAACCGGATCCGGTGTAAAAACACGGAGATAGGATATTCAGCGAATGATAAAAAGCGGAACCGGTCGGTGTAAAACACCAGCGAGCGAGGATGTTCAGCGAATAATAATAAAAAAGCGGAACCGGTCAGGTGTAAAACACTTGAGCGAGGATGTTCAGCGAGAATAATAATAAAAGCGGAACCGGTCGGGTGTAAAAAACCACAGACGCGGATGTTCAGCGAAATAATAGAAGAATGTCACCAAGTATAGGGTAAAAAGCGTATCTGAGTTATTCAATGAGAAAAATAAGCGATGGAATAACAGTTCTCTTCATGAATAAGAAAGAATACCAGTACATAGGGTAGGAGATTGAATCTGCGGCGTGTAGTAACAGAATATGTATAAGGTATGCCTACTTTTCTCTCTAGTTATTCAATGAATTATAGTGAATGGAATGAAATAGAGTTCTCTTTATAGAAGAAAGAAAATAACACCCTTAGTGTGAAAAAAAAGAAGAATAGAAGTAATGAAGTAGCGAAAATAGTTTTCTTCTTTTGTATAAGCGACAAGTGGTTCGGCCTCTATAATGTAAACTCTCAGAGTTTTGATGAATTAAGTAAAAAAATAATGAAGGAATGAGCTTATTTATAGGAAAATGGAATGCGTAGTAATTAATCCATGAGCGGTCCTTAGTTGATTTACTTTAATCGGCGGTCCATATTTAAAATTGTGAAGGTAATATAATATATAATATATTATATTTATATAAAAAAATTTTACTTATAAAAAACTTTATATCATGAAAAATTTAATATAATCATATACCTAATAATAAAAATATAATATATTTTATTTATAAAATAACTTTAATAAAGTATTACATTTTATATAAAAAGATGTTTACATTTTATTATTATTAATAATCTGAATAAAACAAAATGAATCGATATCATATAATAATTAATTATTATTATTCTTGTGATAATGGAATCAAAGTGAGTGACTTCTCTCGTAAGCATCGATAATCAATCTGGTGTGTCTTTCTTATGCGACCACGCGTATTCTTTGTACTTTTACTCTGGGTAGTTCAGCGATTTCAACGGTAAAACTTCGTAGTTATTTTTATAAAATATTTTTGTCGTTTTCTCGATCAAATGATAATTACATTGTGGGGGTCCACCATGATTGGTAGTTATGCGAATATTCCTGCTAAAAGAATATTCCCAGACCAATCGAATATTTATAACCAACTTGCATACTTTGCAAAATTTATAAATATTACCCATGACTATAACATTATATCAAATTTATTCCATAATATTCAAAAATAATATTTATAGAAAATTCATCTTTATTTATAAAAAGTTGGGGTCTTCTGACCTCCCTTCTTATGAAATTTAAGCCCTCGAAATTAGAATGCGTTACTGGTATGTCGAAGAGGTAAGAGATACCTTGATTTCATTTGATTCTAACTCCCAGTCGTTTCCTCGACATATTGGTTCCTCCATGAAAACTTTGACTTGAGGTATAACCTTGGGCGTAGAATATGTTCCTTCTTATCAAAATTTGAGCAGGAACCTCTTAAATACGTCAAATCTTCCATTATTTAAATCGGTTCTAACTTCGATAATATGGTTGGGTCTTTCACATATTTACGTAACATGGATATGTGAAAAGCGTTATGAACACGAGACGTATTTGGCGGTAAAAGCGAGTCTATAGGCCCACGATTCCTACTCGATCGAGGATTAAAAATGGGCCAGATGAATCGAGGATTAAGTTTTCTCTCTTTCCAAATCTTGTAACTCCTTTCCATGGAAGCGACTCTTAACAACACATGATCTCTATATGAATTCCCGTCCTTTCGATGAAGATCGGCATAACTCTTTTATCGATTTTGTGAGGTTTTTATCGTTGTCGGATCGTTTGAATCTTTTAGTAGTCATACGTACCAACTCGGTCCCAACAACGTTGCTTCACCCACCTCGTCCCGGCATCTTTGGAAGCGACACTTTCTTCCATCTGGCGCTTGAATGGAGCCATGCGATACTTGCGATAAGCTGTTGTTGTAGGAAAACTCCACGATGGTAAGAACTTGTCCCAACTCCTTGAAATCAAGGACCACGAGTCTTAATAGATCTTGAGAGTTTGAATAGTCCTCTCCATTGTCCGTCCAATGCGAGGATGATATCTTGAGAACTAAATCGTGAAATCGTGCCCATAGCTTTTTGCAAACTAACCCAAAATCGTGAAGTGAATCTTGGGTCTCGATCGAAACTATGGATCTGGCATACCATGCGATCTTACAATCTCGTTTATGTACATCTGACGAGGCGTTCAAGTGTATAAGTTTCTCGTATCGGTAAGAAATGAAGCGCGGACTTGGTCGATCTATCAACAATGACCCAAATCGCATCGATGCCTTGAAAACCTTAGGAAGGCCGATAGCAAAATCCATGGTAATGTGCTCCCACTTCCATTACGGAATTTCAAGTGGTTCTGATGGACCTTTTGGTACTTGATGCTCGCTTTAACTTCGTTGACAAGTTAGACACCTTGAGATAAGCAGTTATCTCTCTCTCTTCGTATTGCTCCACCAAAATGTATGGCGAATATCATGATACATTTGGTACTCCCGAGATGGATTACAAATGGTGTGTTGTGCGCCTCCATCGTGATATTATACTTTAAATCGAGTCGTTAGGAACCTGAAATGCAGGAGTTGACTCAAGTATTCCTTCTTCATCGATTCTTGCTTGGCGTAGCACCCTCTTGCACTTTCTTCCTCATACGCATCGACTCCGGTGCGTAGCTTGGCGACTTTAACTTTATCGATTAAAATCGGTTTACTTTCGTATATATTACGCTATCATCACATGCGTCCTGAGTCTTTAACTCTATCTCCATCCTTTGCAAGTCACACAAAATGGGCCTTTGCGTTGACAATATCGCTTTTCGTGCTTGCATATGATCTTACTACTTTCGATCGTCGGCTACCGTTAAACTTTTCGGGATGGTATTGGATGGTATGATCATAATCTTTCAGCAGTTCAAGCCAGCGTCGTTTATCGCGTGTTGAGTTCCTTTTGAGTGAAGAAATATTTGAGGCTTTTATGATCAAGTAAAGATCTCCACTTTCTCCCCATCTGATAATGCCTCCAAATTTTAAGTCTGAAAGACAACGGTTTACTTGACTCTAGGATCATGAGTAGGATAATTCCTCTCATATTCTTTGAGTTGTCGCGAGGCATAAACTATAACTTTTCCATGTTGCGTGAGAACACATCCCGACCCTTTGCTAGAAGCATCAACATAGATGACAAATCCTCAAGGCGGATGGTATTGTCAGAGCAGTCTTTGAAATAAGTCTCTCTTGAGTTCTTGAAAACTCTTCTCACGTTCTTCGCTCAATAGAACTTTGTATCTTTTGGTCGGTTTGAGTCGATGGAGTAGCGATTAGAAAATCCTTCCACGAATCTCAGATAATAACCCGATTAAGCAAAGAAAGCTACGTGCTTGATCCTTTGATTTAGGTTGTTCCCGACTTTGAATAACTTGATCTTTCTTTGGGTCAGCGGATATTCCATGACTTGATACCACGTGCCCGAGGAATGCTACTTCTTGACGAAACTTCGCATTTCTTGACTTGGCATAAAGCTTATATTCACGAAGCTTTTGGAGTGTCGACCTCAAGTGTTGCTCATGATCTTCACGGCTTTTGGAATAAATAAGGATGTCATCGATAAAGGCGACCACAAAGTGATCTAAATATTCCTTGAATACTCGGTTCATCATATCCGTGAAAGCGGCGGGAGCATTAGTCGATCGAAGGACATGACTAGGAATTCATAATGCCGTCTGGGGAGTTACGGCGAGTCTTTGGAATGTCGGTGATTCTAATCTTCAATTGGTGATATCCGGAGCGAAGATCGATCTTTGAAAAAATTTGGCTCCTTGCATGGTGAAAAGCAGGTCATCGATACGTGGCGATGGATACTATTTTTGATGGTGACATGATTGACTCCAGATAATCAATCTGAAATCGCATACTCCCATCTTTCTTCTTCACGAATAGAGCAGGGAGCACCCCGAGGAGAAGTCTTAGGGCGAATAAAGCGATGTCTAACAATTCCTGCGGTTGGGTCTTTAACTCACGAAGTTCATAGGAGCCATTCGATATGGGGCTTTGGAAATAGGTTTTGTCTGGGTTCAAGGTCGATACAAAATTCATTTCACGCTTTCTGGGGTAGGCGAGGAAGTTCTTGAGGGAATCGTCGGAAATTTATTAACAATAGAAATATCGTTCAAAAGCGGCGTATTTTGTTTTAAATCGTGACATGAGCTAAGAAAGCTTGACATCCATTTTTTCAATAAGCGAATAGCTTTATGGCTTGAGATGGCCGTGATTGATTTTAATGGTTTGGTCGTTTGAATTAGCATAATAGGTTGATTAGGAATATGAAAGCTATGACTTACGAAAACAATCGATTTTTGCATGATAAGTAGTTAACGATCGATCCACAGAATCACGTCAAATCAAGTATTTTTAATGAAATAAGATCGACGAATAATGTGAGGTGCTGGATTTGAACCAAACAAGACTTATAAGCGATTGGATGTAATGAAGGTTTCTCCCAGCGGAGTTTCCACGAGATAAGTCGAAGTCTAATTTCTCGGTCGAATTTAATCGATGGCCGCAGTAGGAGAAATAAAAGAATGGGTAGAACCGTTATCAAATAAAGTATAGACTTCATTAGAGTTTATGATAAAACTTACGTGATGACCTCATTCGGGTTCCTTGCTCTCTGGGAGAGTCATGACAAAGCGCTCTCCCTTACCTTCTCTCTGGTTTTGACTTTTACGGGAATGACCTTTGGTGCCTCCATCCTAGTTGAATTTGTCTTGATGGCAATAAAAATCGAGCTAAGTGACCTTCTCTTCCACAATTATAACATGCTTTGGATGGCATAGCGCGATTTGGGTGATGTGTCCCTCTCCTCGCATTTGAAGCATATGATGGGTGGTCTTTCTCCTTCCTTAACAATGGTCTTTGGTCTTGGCGTCTTTCCATCATTGTTGAATCTCCTTTTCTTGAAATGTCCATTCTTATTGTTTTGTACCACGATTACCACCAAAGTGGTTTACCATATCTCGCTTTATTGATTCCCTCACGCTTGTTGTCATAAACTTGATGACTCTCTCTCATTATTATTATAATTTTCTTGCGTTTTCTCTTTTTTAGTTGCGTTGACTCGTTATCGCGCTCCTTAGCGAGCCCTATTTACAACATCTGAATACAAACCACGGTTTATGAGAAATAAGATGTTGGCGTATCTCGACTTGAACCTCTTAAAAACATTAGCGCATTCTCTCTTCATTATCCACAGTGGGGCCTTGGCCGTGAAGTGATAACTCATAAATTTTGCCTCGTATTGCGACACGGTCGTATTGTTTTGTTCGACTTGATAAACTCCACCTCCTTCCTTATTATGGCGAATACTTTCGGGAAAGTATTTGTCGTTGAAACGACTCTGGAACTTCTCCCGAATATCTTGATGCAATGGGTTGAGTCGTTTCTGGATTCCCACCCGATGTCTGCCTCTCGCGCGACATAAAAAGCGTGAAGGAACCTTTTGCTCCTCGGAGCATCCCAGACATCAAATATCTTGGTGTCTGCTTTATCCATTACTTAGCGAGAAGTGGTTTTGGCTCTCCCTTAAACTCGGTGGTCCCGCTCCTTGAATTGTTTAGCGGTGGCCTTGAGAGTTTTCAGTGTTTCCACCTACGTTTTGGGCGAGGTCGCTCTACTTTCTTTGTTGCATAAATTGCATAAAACCTCTGAACATTTGATCGTTCATCATTTGGTCGGTGTTGTTGTTTGCGTGAGGATTATCGCCTTCGATGCACATTATCACGATTATTGATATGTGGTGAATCAGCGATCGCTTTGTGCTCCATTCTTATTCTCAACATTCTCGGATGTCATTTTTCGAATCTTGCCACAAAACAAAAGTTAATTGACGTATAACAATTATCTTTATATTACGACCAACCCAATAAAATAGCACATAAACTTAGGTAGGTCATCTTAGCGAAGGTATTCCCGTCTCTCCCCTCTAGTACTATTCTCACATCTTAGCGAGGATCGTATCCACTAGCTACGATACCAATTGTGGCGCCCCCAAAATTAGGTATACATCACCCGTCTTGGGTGCGCCACTTACGTAGTCTGAAATTTAAATCTGACTTATTAACATAAGCGTAGTGTGCAATCTGACATAAGCGTGAGTTTAAATACAAATATAAATCTACTAGATATTATCTGAAACTCGAAAAAAGTCCTCATTACAATTATTATCACACTTATTTCACGAATAGTGAGGACTACTAATCTTATCTTGAGGACCATCACTCGTTTCCCAGGCTTCGTCCCATTTATATTCTCATTTCACGAAGAAAACGGTGAAAAGAAAGGGTGAGCTCAACTAGCCCGATGAAATATTATGACTAAGATAATGCGAATAAATTATCAATAGTCTTGACAATGTTAAGCGATAAAATATAATAAACATCAAGGTTTAAGCTGCGGTGGAATATCTGATCCATTAAAAAGTCAGTAGAAAATAAAATCTACTATCTTTTATGATTTTAAAGGTTTTCATCAACTTTTATAGGCGAGACTCGACTTTAATAAATAATCCACATCATCGAATCACCCACCTTTTCTGACGAGGATATTCTTTAGTATCGCGATCCACAATTATTCACTGCTTCTACGGGCGAGAATAGTTGTGTATTCATTAATAATCATGATCATCGTACCAACAAGCATCCATCGATACACTTCTGACCCTTTGAGGATTTTTACCACATCATTTGTAACATTACGGTCGTGATTACACTAGAATAATCCACAGTCGTAATCATACCATACGAAGTCCATCCATGCTCTACTGAATACGAGATGACTTTAAAAAAAAATATAAACATGAGGATGATGACAATGATATAAAATTGATAAAACAAGTTCAAAATTATTTTATCCGGGAATTATTAACGTCAATTATCGACATGATCTTTGTTTTGTAGAGTAAAATTCAAGAATGATCGGAAGAATATTTCCATGAAAAGATCTTTGGATGAAGCCTTGAATATCGAGGATATTCTACTAATTTCATGGAGTATAGAAGTCAAAGTTTTAACATTTGGGTATAATAAAGAATGGAATAACAAAAGAAATCACCGTAAATGCGATGCTTGGCATAGGCGAGTTATTCAATGAGAATAATAATAACGGAACGGTCGGTGAAATTCACACCAAGCGGGATGTTCAATGAGAATAATAAAGATGGAACCGGATCCGGTGTAAAACACTGCGAGATAGGATATTCAGCGAGAATGATAAAAAGCGGAACCGGTCGGGTGTAAAACCTGAGCGAGGATGTTCAGCGAATAATAATAAAAAGCGGAACCGGTCGGTGTAAAACCTGCCGAGACAGGATGTTCAGCGAATAATAATAAAGAGCGGAACCGGTCAGGTGTAAAACCTGAGCAGGATGTTCAAGCGAATAATAAAAAGAATGTCACCAGTATAGGGTAAAGGCGTATCTGAGTTATTCAGAGAATAATAATGCGATGGAATAACATAAAGTTTCACCAAGTATAGGGTATCTGGCGTATCTGATGTATAGGGTATGCCACTTTTTACGAGTTATTCAACGAAATAATAGTGAATGGAATAACTTGAAGTTCTCTTCGAAATAAGAATAACACCCTACTTCTAAAAAAAATATTCCATTCTAAAATTATTTGAAGTAATGAAGTAGCGAGAAGTAGCTCTTCTTGCTTTTCTTTTCTTCTATAACTTCTCTACATAATTTCTCTCTAGAGTTTGATGAATTAAATAAGAAAATAATGAAGGAATGAGCTTATTTATAGGAAAAATGGAATGCGTAGTAATTAATCCATGAGCGGTCCAGTTGATTTACTTTAATCGGCGATTCCATATTTAAAAGCAAATCTTTTAAATAAAATATAATATATTCTATTTATATAAAAATTTCTTATATGCAAACCTATATGAAAAACATTTATCTCTGAAACAATTATCGTAATAAAATATAATATATTTTATTTATAGAAATAACTTTAATAAAGTATTACATTTTATATAAAAAAGATGTTTACATTTTATTACGTTAATAATCTGAATAAAACAAAAGCGTCGTTATCATTATAATAATTAATATTGATTAATTCTTGTGATAATGGAATCAAGCGGAGTGACTTCTCACGTAAGCATCGATAATCGAATCTGGTGTCTTTCTTATGCGACCACACGTATTCTTTGTACTTTTACTCTTAGAGTAGTTCAGCGATTATCAACGGTAAAACTTCATAGTTATTTTATAAAATATTTTTGTCGTTTTCTCGATCAAATGATAATTACATTGTGGGGTCCACCATGATTGAGTAGTTATGCGAATATTCCTGCTTAATAGAGATATTCCCAGCCAATCGAATATAATATAACCACTTGCATACTTAAATATTACACTATAACATTATATCAAATTATTCCATAATTTTCAAAAATTTATAAATATTATTTTATAACATTATATCAATATTATTCCATAATATTCAAAATAATATTATAGAAGAAAATTATTAGTCTTGATAATGTTAAGCGATAAATCTTTTATAACGGTTTAAGCTAAAAAAATATCAAGCGTCCATCGATACACTCTGACCCTTTGAGATTTTATCACATCATTTGTAACATTACGGTCGTGATTACCTGCAAGAATAGTCTCTGAGTCGTAATCATACCAAGTCCATCCCATGCACTCTGGGTACGAGATGACTTTCAAAAAAATATAAACATGAGGATGATGAAAATGATATAAGAATTGATAAAACAAGTTCAAAATTATTTTATCCGGGAATTATTAACGTCAAATTATCGACGTGATCTTTGTTTTGTAGAGTAAAATTCAAGAATGATCGGAAGAATATTTCCATGAAAAGATCTTTGGATGAAACATGAATATCGAGGATATTCTACTAATTTCATGGAGTATAGAAGTCAAAGTTTTAACCATTTGGGTATAATAAAGAATGGAATAACAAAAGAAATCACCGTAAATGCGATAGACCGCCTGCAGACGAGTTATTCAGCGAGAATAATAAATAACGGAACCGGTCGGGTGAAATTCACGCAAGCGGGATGTTCAACGAGAATAATAAAGATGGAACCGGATCCGGTGTAAAAACAATAGGATATTCAGCGAGAATAATAAAAGAGCGGAACGGTCGATGTAAAAACACTGAGACGAGGATATTCAGCGAGAATAATAAAAAGCGGAACCGAATCGAATGTAAAAAACACCTGAGCGGGATGTTCAGCAGAGAATAATAAAAAAGCGGAACCGGTCCGGTGTAAAACACCTGACGACGGGATGTTCAAGCGAATAATAGAAGAATGTCACCAAGTATAGGGTAAACCACATATCTGAGTTATTCCAACGAGAATAATAAGCGATGGAATAACAGCGATTCTCTCTTCGTGAATAAGAAAGAATAACACCCACTTACATTTGGTAGGAGATTGAATCTTTACTGGCGATGTAGTAACAAAATACTCTTCTTCTTTTTCTCTTATTCTTTCTATACTTTCTCTCTCTATAAACTTGAATGAATTAAATGAAAAATAATGAAGCCCTAGGCCTCTGTTTATAGAAGATTTCTAGCTTAGCACTCTTAGTGTGAAAAGCAGAGTGGCTTGCGGTGGTTTGGCCTGTAATGTGAAAAGACAAGTGGTTCGGCCTTTTGTAATGTGAAGCGACAAGTGGTTCGACGTCTGGTAAAGGTAATTACTATTAGCAAGGTAAATACTATTGACGAAGGTAAATACTATTCCTGAGGGTAATTCTTATTGGCGAAGGTAATTACTTATTAATGAAGGTAAATACTATTCACAAGGTAATTACTATTGTGAGGTAATTACTATTGGCGAAGGTAAATACTATTCACGAAGGTAATTACTATTGTGAAGGTAATTACTATTGTGAAGGTAAATCTATTGTGAAGAGACTCTTAGATGATGAAATATAGGCCCCCATAAAATAATCAAACTTACCACAAATCATTTTTTTCATCGACACGTATTTAATCTTTCAGCAATTATTAATCATTTATAACTTATCGTCTCGATTATTGATTTAATCTTATAACATATTATCTGAGATGATCTTTGTGACAATAATTGAATCGATAATATAAGAGATATGATCGGCAATTCTTGTAGATAATTGAGCATAGGTGAGTGACTTCTTTACGTAAGCATCGATAATCAATCTGGTGTCTTCTTGTATGCGACTCTGGCGTATTCTTTGTACTTTTACCATAGGGTAGTTCAGCGGTTTAACGGTAACACCTCCGCCAGTTATTTTTATAAAATATTTTTGTCGTTTTACGAATCAAACAATAATTACATTATTGGGGTCCTGATGATTGAGCATTTATGCGAATATTCCCTAACAAAAAGAATATTCCCAGAGCCAAAAGCGAATATTTTATAACAACATACTTTTGCAAAATTTATAAATATTACCATGACTATAACATTATATCAAATTTATTCCATAATATTCAAAAATAATATTTATAGAAAAATTCATCTTTATTAAAAAAAATTTGTGGTCTTCTGATATCTCTTCTGACGGTTGAGCGAAAATAATATTACGAATATTAAGCGAATATAATATTCCTTCTGAATATTAAATGAAGATAATATTTCTTGCGAATATTAAGCGAAATAAAATTTCTTACGAATACGAAAAATAATATCGAAAGCGAATATGAAATAAATAATACCCCTTACCTTAAAAATAAGAGTATTCCAAGCTGGTATAGCGGGGATATTCTTGAAGAAAACTTTTACTATTTTCTACGCTCAAAACTTCTTAAAACTCTAAAGAAATAAATTTCGATATTATAGAAGAAGAATTCTACGATTACGGTGTGATTTTCGATTCTAAACTAAGCATCCTATTTATAGGAGAATGGAAGGATCTTATTTGAAAATTAAAATCACGGATCAACGATAATAGTTCACGCAGGAAGAATTAAATCGATAATTTGATTTTCTTATTCATTCTTTGTGCGATAAAATATTCTAATAAAATAAAAACTTTAAATAAAATATAATATATTTCTATTTATAATCTAATAAAATAAAACTTTATTATATATATATATGTACACTCCCAAAATCTCAATGACGAAACAAATTAAACACACCCCTTTTTTCCCCACCACACACACACACTCACACCTGACACCCACATAAATGTCAAAATATATATATATATATATATATATATATATATAATTATATACTTTATAACTTCTTTTTGATTATTTAGAAAAATTAATAAGCAAGTGGGGGTCCAAATAATACGTCAAAGTTATAACAAATACTTTATAAAAATCCTCTCAATATTTTAACAATATTTATTCATCATTAATATTATAACTTCTTGATATTTATGACCCGATCATTCCGAAAGAGAACTTTAGATAAGGATTTCTTCTATTGGCTGCCTGATTAGGTGACGAGCCCTTTCCTCGACGAACTTTCTGAGACGCCGTCGATAATGCGAATAATAATATGAATAACTATGTCTTCTTAATTATTAATTTAATAATATAAAATATTGATAATAATTGAATCGAATAACGTGAAATCTTATCGTGATTCTTTGTAACAATAATTGAGTATAATTGGTGACTTCTCACGTAATCATCGATAATCAATCTTTGTCTTCTTATCGACCATAGCGCGTATTCTTGTACTTTTACCACAAGGGTATTTTAACGCAGTTTAACGGTAAAACTTTTCGTAGATTATTTTTATAAAAGTTATTTACATCGTTTCTAACTCAAATGATAATTCCGTTGTGGGGTCCACTAATGATTAACTTGTGGTTATGCGAATATTCCACGATAAAATGAATATTCCCAGAGCCAATCGAATATTTTATAACAACTTAACTTTACTTTTGCAAAATTTATAAATATTACCCTGATTATAACATTATATCAAATCAGCGATGCATTAATACTTAAAAAAAATTTTGAAAAATTAATCTTTATTCATAAAATTTGAGGTCTTACAACCTCCCTTCTTATGAAATTTCATCCTCGAAATTGACGTGCGTTACAGTATGTCGAATTGGTGATGATACCAAATCGATTCTAACTCTTGAGCATAACCTTTGGCGTAGAATATTATCCTTCTTATCGAGATTTTAACAAGTATATCCTCATCGTTAAATCTTACGCTATCTCATCTAGTTCTAATTGATAATGTGGTTGAATTAGTCCGTATATTTACGTAACATCGATAGGTAAAAAGCGTTATGAATATCGACATCTACTTAGCGGTAAAGGCGAGTTTATAGGCCACGCGATTTCTACTCGATCGAGGATTTCAAATAGACCCGATAAAATCGAGGGTTGAGATTTCCTCTCTTACGTCGATTCTTACCTCTAGAATAATGCCTTCTTGAACCTTCTTCTTCACGTTCATCGACTCTGAGTGCAGCAGCTTGGCGGCTTTAACTGTCGATTAAAGTCGGTTACAATCATATATTAAGCTATCTTCCGTAGGTTCTTGGAGTCTTTAACTCTATCTCCATCCTTTGTAAATCGTCTGCAAATGGGTCTTTGTGTTAACAACGTCGTACTAAATAACGCATACATCTTACTACTTTCGATAAATCATTCTGGCGTTCGCTCTTCCACGATGTTATTAAATGGTATGGTCGTAATCTTCAATAGCTCGAGCCAATATCTTTGGCGCATGTTTTGTTTTGGGTGAAGAAATATTTAAGGGTTTTGTACCGGGTTCAAGGTTGATACAAAATTCTATTTCACGCTCTGGTGGTAGGCTAGGAAGTTCTTTAGGGAATACGTCAAGAAATTTATTAACAATAGAAATATCATTCAAATTTGACGTATTTTTGTTTAAATCTGTGACATGGGCTAAGAAAGTTTGACATCCATTTTTCAATAAACGAATAGCTTTATGGCTTGATATGACAGTGATTGACTTTAATGGTTTGGTTGCTTGAATTCGCATAACAGGTTGTTTAGGAATATGAAAGCTATGACCTTACGAAAATAAATAATTTTAGCGTGATGAGTAGTTAACGATTCGATTCCTAAAGTTACATCAAATCTGAGTATTTTCAAAGAGATAAGATCGACGAGGTAATGTGAGGGTGTCGATTTGAATCAAGCAAGACTTATAAGCGATTGGATGTAATGAAGGTTTATCCCAGCGGAGTTTAACGAGATAAGTCGAAGTCTAATTTCTCGGTGTCAAATTTAATCATTAAGCATTAGTAGGTGAAATAAGCGAATGGGAAGAAGCAGGTTGTCGAATAAGGAATAGTTTTTCATAAAAGTTTATGATTAACTTAACTATGATAACTTCATGCGATTCTTGGCTTTTGGGAAGTTATGAAAAAGCGCTCGCACTTGAACCATGAGCTTTGACTTTTTTTGGAGCGACCCTTGGTGTCATCATTACCCTTTGGAATTGACTTTAATTTATAGGGCATATTCCACCTTCAACTACTTCGTCGTACTCCTGATCCATGATCTGAATCATATATATATATATATATGTGTGTGTGTGTTTGTGTATGTGTGTGTGTATTTATATATAATTTGAAAAAAGTTATACTAATTGAAGTTTCAAATTAAGTTTTATAAATTGTGAATCAAATTAATTTCTATGAAATGGGTTAAATGAACCAATTGATTAATGTGAACGATTTAAAGAATAATTAGTTGATCTAGGCTTTTAGAGGTGAATGATGGGTTTCAATTTTTTTAGATCTGAATTATAGTGGAGTTTAAATTGTGTTAGATCTACTAATTATGGTGGTACTCTAGGTCTCTTGTTAAGTAAGAGGTTCTAGGTTCAAACTCCCTCTGGCCTAAACTAGCAACAACAAAAATTGTGTTAGATGTTGTGGTGTAGAACTTTAATTGGGTCCTTGATGGTGTTGGTTATAGCCAATGGTTATGGATAGTATTGGTGGCTATGGATGATGGTGGTGGCATCTGTTCTTTTGGGTAGATGAAGAACAAGATGAACATAATAAACATTGAGCTAATTTAAATGTTAAGATTTAATTAAAAATTATTTTTACTACACATAATTCATTAATTTTCCAATTAAGAATGCATGTATATAATGCCAAAACAAATTTATAAATATGTATATATATAAAATCAATAGAAATTTATTTTAATTTCAACATATTTTATTTTATAATTTCTTAAATAATTATAATTGTTATTATTTGTCTAAAAATTCATTTTCTATTAATCACAAAAATAAGTAAATTTTATTTTCATTTTTCCATTTTTGTGCTAAATTTTCTACTTTATTTTATTTAAAAAAAAAATCTTTCATTTCTACTTAAGGTGGCCACATAAATACATGAGAGTTCCATATTAGCTTTCTCTTTCTTACGTGGAATCTAATGTAACAAACCTTTTAAAGTCAACACGATTTAACAAATTTTGTAACGTTTTGTAAGTAAATTAAAGTTTAGCCAGTTGATTGTAAGAAAAAAAAGTATAGTTAGATATTTGTAAGTTAGCCTAAAGTAGAGTGACGAAAAAAGTATTTAATCCATCTAGTTCGGAGATGCTTCAGGTAGAGGGTTAGGATGTGTTCCCATGTAACATGGGAAAGTCATAACCTATGCCCACGACAACTCAAAGAATATGAGAGGAATTATCCTACTCATGATCTACAGTTGGCAGCTGTCGTTTTCTCTCTTAAAATCTAGAGGTATTACCTGTATGGGGAGAAAGTGGAGATCTATACGGATCATAAAAGCCTTAAATATTTCTTCAACCAAAAGGAACTTCGACATGCGGCAGCGATGTTGGCTCATTTGATGAAAGATTACGATCGTACCATTGATATCATCTATAAAAGTGAGCGTGATAGCTAACGCATTGAGTAGAAGATCATATCACGATGCTGAGTGCGATATTATCGACCTGAAGGCTATTTGGTATGACTTACAAAGGATGGAGATAGAGTTAAAGACTCGAGGGACCCACGTGATGATATCAAATATCTGAGTAGAATCGACTTTAATCGATAAAGTTAAAAATTTGCTCAAGCTACGGACTGGAGGTACGATCGTTATGAGGAAGAAAGTCTGGCGGTGTTATTCGAATCATGAATCGATGAAGAAGGAATACTTGAGTTAATTCGGACTTTGTGTTCTAATGATTACGATTTGAAGTATAAAATCATGATGGGCCAGCGCATAACACCGTTTGCAATCCATCACAGGAGTACAAAAATGTATTATGATCTTGACATACATTTTGGTGGAAGCGATATGAAGAGAGAGATAGCGGAGTTTATCTCGAGGTGTTTAACTTGTCGGCGTGTTAAGGCGGAGCATCGAGTGCCAAAAGGTCCACTACAAAGCGCTTGAAATTCCGAATGGAAGTGGAAGCACATTACCGTGGACTTCGTTAATGGTCTTCCCAAGGTTTCTCAAGCGTAGATCTGATTTGGGTCATTGTTGATAGATTAACCAAGAATCGCTCATTTCTTACCTATCGAGAAACTTATTCACTTGAATTTCTTGCTTTCGTATATACATAAATAAGATTGTAAAGGCTGCATGGTATACCAATATCCATAGTTTCTAATCGAGACCAGATTCACTTCACGATTTTGGGTTGGTTTACAAAAAGCTATGAGCGCAGATTTATGATTGATTCGGCGTATCATCCTCGAAGCAGGGCGAGCGATCGAGAGGGACTATTCAAACTCTTGAAGATTTATTAAGACTACTGTGTCCTAGACTTCAAGGAAGTTGGGACAAGTTCTTGCCATTGGTGGAATTCTCATCTGACAATGAGTTATCAAAGCAGTATAGACATGACTCCATTCGGCGTTGTATGGGCCTTGAAGTGTCGTTCTTGATATCTTTGTGATGAGGTGGGTGAAGCAGCGTTGTTGGGGCCAAAAATTGATGCGTATGACTCTGAGAAAGATTCAAATGATCCGTGACGTATAAAAACCTCACAACATCGAAAAAAGAGTTATCTTATCTTCGTGAAGAATTACTGTTAAAATCTTGGATAAGAAGGAACATATTCTACGCTCGAGGTTATACCTCAAGTCGAAAGTTTTGTGGAGAAACCACGATGTTGTGGAAATGACACGGGAGTTAGAATGCAAGAAATAAAATCAAGGTATCCTCACCTCTTGACATACCGGTATATACACAATTTCGAGAACAAAAATTTCATAAGAAGGGAATGTTATAAGACCCCGACTTTTATGAATAAAGATTAATTTTTCTCTAAATATCATTATGGTGTAGATTTGATATAATGTTATAGTCATTATGTTATATTTATGAATTTTGCAAAGTAAGCAAGTTGTTATAAAATATTCATTGGTGGGGAATATTAGTTTTATCGAAGAATATTAGTGTATGCCAGCCACAATCATTAGTGGACCCCACAATGGAATTATTATGGGAGTTAAAAGCGACAAAATATCTTTTATAAAAATAACGGAAAAAGTTTTACCGTTAAGTGTTGAAATAACAGGTTGGAAAAAGTACATTAATTAGGTATTGGTTGCGTAGTAGCACTTGCGGTATTGATTATTGATTCTTCGTGAAAGTCACTCGGTTATACTCGATTATTACTACGATAATTCTTTGTATAGTATCCACGTTATTGATTCGATTATTACATAATATTTTATATCATTAAATCGATAAGCGAGATGATGAGTTATTATTATTATTATTTGCATAATTATGATATACAGAAAGTTACGTCGAGGAAGGGGTTTGGTCACACTAATTCTGGCGTCGATAGGGAGAAATCCTTATCGAAATCCCCTGCTTTCACAGGAATGATCGGTTGTTAAATATTGTGGGTTATAATAATGATGAATAAATGTTGTTAAAAATGTATTTTGAGAAGCCAAGTGAATTGAGATAAATAGAGGAGATTTTTATGAAGTATTTATTGTAAATTTGGCTTATTATATGGACCCTCCACTTACCCATTTTTCAAAATTGTCGAGAGAAAGTTATCTCAATTTTGTTATATATATATATATATATATATATTCATTTGAAAACATAGTCACGGGGGAACCTTTATCATGGTGGAATTCTTATTATTATTATATATATTATAATAAATTTTGTTTTTTATAAAAAAATAGAATATATTATATTTTATTATGCATAGTATTTGCATAGTGTCTGCATAGTAAAAGTTAGAAAATTTTACTGAAATTTTACTGCTTGAAGTGAAGTTGTCATTTATGGATCCGTGATTATTTTCCTAAAAAGTATTACGCCATTCTCTCTATAAATAGGATGATTAATTTAAATTGAAAATCACACGAATCGGAGAATTCTTCTTATATAATATTGGCGTATTTTTTTAGAGTTTAAGGAAGCTTTGTGTATAGAAAAGCGGTCTGAAGTTGTCTTGAGAATATTCATTATCTTGTCACAAACACTCTCTCTTTTTTAAGGTAAGGGATATTTTTTTCAATATTCATATGAAATAATATTTTCTTCCATACTACGTAGTATGTAAGTAATATTATTTAGTTTGAATTCAATTCTTCACTCATTTTGTTAAGTATTGTACATACTCAAGTGAAATTAATAGAATATCCTTAAAATTTAACTTCATCTAGTATATTTTTACGAAATATTATTACGAATATTCTAATAATTTTATTCTTTTCATCTGCAGATGTCTTATTCACGAGTCTTATTCCCAATCTTATTTAAGGAGTCTTATTCACTCGGTCTTATTCACTGGAGTCTTATTCATGATAAAATTGATTTCTTTTACATCCAAATTATTTTTGATGCGATATTATTCTTGAATTTTACTCCACAAAGTAGTATCATGTTGACAATTTTGACATTATTGAATTCTGGATAAATTGAATTATAAATCTTTAAAATTTATCATTGCTCTCATTTAATTGAATTCTTATATCATTGTCATCATCCTCATATTTATATTGTGATGAAAGTCCTCATTGGCTCGTAGTGCATTAATGGACAGTTGTTGGTATGATTATGACCAGGGATTATTCAGTATAATCATGACCTGTAATATTACAAATGATGTGATAAAATTCCTTATTGGCTCGTAGTGCACTGATGGACAGTTGTTGGCATGATCATGACCATTAGAGATAACACGATTATCTTTGGCGTAGTCGTGGATAATTAAGTGGATGTGATCTTAATGAATATCCTTGGCTTGTGATGCGTGGATAATTAAGTGTTGTGGATTATTTATTAAAAAATAAGTCTCGGTGATAAAATTGATGATAAACTTTTAGATCATAGAAGATAGTAGATATTATGCTCTCTTGACTATTACAATGGATTGTTTGTTAGTTGCTTGATTAAACTTGTTGTTTATTGTATTGATCGGTTTAACAATGTTGAAAACTAACGATAATTTATTACGCATTATCTTATTCATAATATTTCTTCTTGGGCTAGTTGAGCTCACCCTTTTGCTTTCATTATTCTCTTGAGAAAAATGAAGAATATGGCGGGGACTAGTCGGGGAATGGAGTGATGATTCGAGATGGTGGGCATAGTTGTCTTCACTATTTTATAAAATAGTGTAATAATAATTAATAATAAGGGACTCCATTTGAGTTTGAATATTATGCAGAAAGACAATATTTGTGTTAAAACTCTCAGCTCATGTTGTATAATTAAGTTTGTATTTGTATTGTGTACCATGTATTTGGAGACCCAAGATGAGTGATGTATACCTATTTTGGGGGCGTCACATCTGATTTACTCCATGCTTCCCAATACACAAGGAGTAAAGTTGTTTTAGAATTTTTTTATGGCTTTGCCCCCCTTCTCCTACATACCAGTGATTCTCCAGTTATTCCTCCATTCAAATACTCGATTCAGACAGATCTCTCTCTTTCTTCTCCTTTACTACCTTTTCTTCACAGCATTTTCCTCCTATCTGTCATCTGAGAGTGAAGGAAGCATACAACACATACACACACAGAGAGACACAGAGAGAGTCTTTCTCGTTCCTTTACCCAAGGTATTCTTCATCATTGTTTTCTATATATTTCAAAAAATAAGTATCATGAATTTAGCAGAGTAATTTTATTTGAAGAAGAACCCATTGGTATTCTCATCTGTAATTTCTTTGAAAGGTTCCAATTTTTAATCCTTGTTATTATTCGATGTTCTTATAAATGTTATCCTCCATTATTTTCCTTTTACTGAAAAATAAAATAGTTTTCCTAATCTTTGATTCTCTCCATAAGACCACTTGTGGTTTAATGGGTATATTGAATTTCACTATCTGTATCAGTTTGTGAGACAAGGGTCGGTATATAACAAACTGATGGAATTTAGTTGATATAAAGCTTCCATCAGTGAGAACATTTAATATGTCGGTGAGGGATGTTGTTGCTTCACAGGACGTGGTGACAGGTATCATCCCTATCAACACTTTAAATGCATATGTGTTATTCGATTTTGGTGCTACTTGTTCCTTTGTGTTTAATAGTTTTTCTAAAAACCTGAATATACCATGTGAAAATTTATACATACTGTTCTATGTAGAAATTGCAAACAATGAAAAGATTCCTGTTAAGACTATATATAAGAACTGTAGTGTGGAGATAAAGGGACATAATTTTCTGGTAAATCTTATTCCAATTCAGTTGGGAGAATTTGATGTAATCTTAGGAATGGATTGGTTAGTTAACTATAACGCGATGATCGATTATCATCAAAAATGTATAAACCTTTTGACTACATCAAAGTCAAAGGTAGTGTTCAACGGAGGTTGTTCACCTAAGCAATCTCGATGTCGACCCATAACTTTCGAGTGAAAGGTTACTTAGAAAAGGTTGTTCGAGGATATTTGGCCTATATAGTTGATACTCGATAGGAAAGAGTAAAACTAGATCAAATACCTATAGTTAAGGATTTTCTCGATGTATTCCCAGATGACTTACTAGGTTTACATCCAGATAAGGAAATCGAGTTTGTTATTGATCTTGCACCGGGAACGGCACCAGTTTCTAAGGCACCATATTGAATGACACACAGTAGAACTAAAAGAGTTACTAAAATCTGACTCTGGAACTATTAGATAAAAAGAAATACATCTGACCTAGTGTTTCACCTTGGGGAGCACCAATATTATTTATAAAGAAGAAGGATGGAACCATGAGGTTATGTGTAAGACCCCAACTTTTTAATAAATAAAATTGAATTTCCTCTATTCATTATCTTGAAATAATAAGGTGATAATTTGATATAATACTTTGGTTATGGGTGAAATGTGCAACTTTTGCAAAATAAGCAAAAAGGTTATAAAATATTCATTGTTGTAGGGAATATTCATTTGGTGGTGGAATATTCTTGCGATCGGGGAATATTAATACGATGGTATGACCATTTGTGGGCCCATGTGAATAACTATCGAATGAAGAAAGCATGACAAGTTTGATCTTTTATAAATAACGGCGTAATTATTCTGATTAACATTTGTTGGATTACACGGTGGTTAAAATACGATGTCTGGCGTGGTTTGCGATGGTACCGCATGTTATTACCTATATTTTTGAATTATTGATTCTTACGTAAAAGGCCTTTACTCGATAATTATTACGATAATTCTTTATTCGATATTTTATTTTATTGATTTAATAATTCTTTACGTTGATATTTTATATTATTGTTGTTTGATAATTGTCATTTACCTGATATTTTCCATTATCGGATCGATAATTTATATTATTTGAATAATATTATTAGATAGCATTATTAGCGATGTCTAAGGAAGTTTTTATGTCTAGAAAAGGGTTTGGTCACTAATTGCTTGCGCGATGAGAGAAATCTTTATCGGAAAACCCCCTCTTTTCTGGGAATGATCGGGTTGTCATAATTGTGATTCTGTAATATTATTTGTGAATAATTAATTATTGATTTATATGATAAGGAAATATTTATTTTATGTGGACATAAATGATGGATAGGAAAATTTTTATTTTGTGTGGATATAAATGAAGGAATTAATGATGAGGTGTTTTATCAGTATTTTATCGGAATAGAGGTATTAAATAGTGTCCGTATGTGGATTTCGGGCATTCTTCATTTGGAATTTAGAAAAACTTAAATCTACAAAGTTGTAGAGAATTCGATTTCCTATGGAATGGATATAAAATTTGTATTTTTTTGATAAAAGAGCTATTTATTATGAATTATTGAAGTTTCTGATTATTGTTTAAATGGTAAATCATTTTGAAAAATTCTAGAATGGGTGGGCCCCACTTTTGGTTGGTGAGAAATGTGCTAAAATTTTATTTCAAAAGTGGTGGGCATGAATAGTAACAGGTATAGCCATCAGGTAGTAGGTTAGTCTACTTTGGCGTTCTGGCATTTTCCTATAAATAGGTGATTAAGTTAGAATTGAAAAGCACACCAGAAACATAAGCTTTCTCTATCTATATTATCTAGCGTATTTTTTTGAGTATTTAGATACTTTGAGAGTTTCTTTATTGATCTGAGTTTCTTTGACATTTCATCCAGATATTCGATTCGGAAATCTTTGTTCTTTTGAGGTAAGAGGGGGATTATTTTTTTTAAGTAAATGATATTATTTCTTTCAAAATCATTATCTTTGAAATATTATTATGAATTTTATTATGGAATTTATACCTTTTTGTATGGGATTACTATTCACGTATCGACCTTATTCACATATCTGACCTTTATTCACGAATCGACCTTTATTCACCAAAAAAAAAAATTTTCTCTTCTTTGTCCCAGGATATACATTATGGTTATTATCTTTGATTGTATCCATATTTTGATCTTTATTCTTGAATTTTACTCCATTATGGTTTATTATGGAGTATTTTTAAACTTGGATTATCTAAAGTCGAATCTCTAATCTTTGTCCTTTTATCTCCTTTGGATTAGTTCTTTAAAATATTTTTCATCATCCTCGGTCCTTAATGGTGATACTTGATGAATATCTTTGGCACGTAGTGCAAAATGAATGATTACTGATGAATATCTTTGGCGTAGTGCAAGATGAGCAGTGTTGAGATGAACATGACCCATTGAGGTCTCTGAATGAATATCTTTGGCTTTCGTAGTGCAAAGATGAATATTTGATTCAAGATGTATATTGATTGATGTTCTGAGGATAAAATATTGATGATGGACTTTTAAATTCATAGATGATAGTAGATTTCATTCTCTCTTAAACTCTTTTAATGAATTATTATTTTATTGCGAATATTGATCTAAAACTTGTTGTCCATTATATTTTATCGATTTGTTGAAGGCTAAAGATAATTTGTTGTTCATTATCTTATTCATAATATTCTTTCTTGGGCTAGTTGAGCTCACCTTTTCCTTTTTGTTCCATTTTCTTCTCGGGAAGCGAGAATATAGCGAGGAACTAGTCGGGATATAGAGTGATGGTTCAAAAATAGTTGTTATATTAGTCCTCACTATTTTGTAAAATAGTGTATCAATAATTATAATGAGGACTTATTTGAGTGTGGATATTATACAGAAGACAATATTTGTATTTAAACTCACGATTTATGTGTTATAAATTTTACACGACAATTGTATTAATAAAGTTGTAGTTATTTATGTACCATGTATTTGGCGACTCGAAATGGGTGATGTATACCTATTTTGGGGCATCACGATTAATATCGAGCTTAGGGATATGGTCTCTGGCGGAGATCGGGAATAGAACTAGGAGGGAGAGAGCAGGTAAATCCTTATTTAGTGTGTCCTACTAAGCTTATTTGTTGGTGATCGTAATATAGGGATATTATGTGATATGTTAATTTGTTTAATTAACCCTTATTTTATGGCGATTTTAAGAATGGCGGTGAAAACCTTAACAATGGAGTGTATGAGGCCGTGGAACAACCTTGATCACCAACCCGGAGAGCGATGCAGCGGGGAAGGCAATATTCCTCCACCTTAAATAACACTACTAAACAAGCGATGAATAATGGGATGTTTAGAAGCTTTTTGCGATTCATGCAAAATCGATGAGGAGACTTCGTACACAAAATACGGGTGGAAATGATAGCAGCCTTGCGGTTTATCCTGACCCAAGCGGTTGAAGTTGGGACCACGAGTTTAGGGAAAGCGAATCCGATTAAAGGCGGAAACATGGGTCGAAAAAAATTACCAAGATATTGATGTCTTGGGATGTGGAAAAAACGAAGGTTCCATTCGCCACCTTTATGTTCCCTGGTGAGGTGATTCTTGGTGCCCGATCTATGAGGCGTACCCGACCGAGTACTTTTCGACATATCTTGGGAAATATTTGAAAAGCTGTTCGATGACAAGTACTTTCTGAAAGTATTCATCGTATGAAGGAGGTAAAGTTTATTAGGCTGGAGCGAGAACACCATGGCGGTGTCCCGGTCAAGGCGAAGTTCACGGAGTTATCGAGTTTTCACCTCATTTGGTAGAGAATGAGGAGCATGTATGTGCGGATGTTTAAAGAGGTCAAAACTTCGAGATTAATCGATACCTTATCTCTCACAAATTTTCTCTATATTCGGATGTTGTCAACAAGGCTCGATTATTAGGCGAGATAATGAGTATGATCAACTGAGGGACCCTGACGAAGTCATCTGGTGGCGGCCGATCATCGGAGCGATGATAACCAGTGAGGAGGGAAAAATCTGGACAAAAGCGGTAACCACTCGGGTGGTAATGCAGTGGCCGTGATAATAGGAGAGGTGAGTCAGTGGAAATTTTAAAAGAGGAGATTGATAATGACGGAAAGACATCAATGATGGCACCGACAACAACAAATTTTAGGGAGGAGAAACGACCCCGATTAAATACTACTGAATCACGGAGATGAGGACACATAAGTCCAAAATGTTCCTGACCTTCAAGGTGTGTTTGATTATGGAAAAAGATGGTCGTATAGCTTGATTTTATTGATGTAAAAATCGAGTCCAATTTGGGATGGCGGCACCTAAAGCGACTCTGGACAAAACAAAATCGGTGGTTCGAGGAGGCGTTTGTCGTGGTGGCCAAATCGAGAAACTTTGAGCGAGGTGATCACGGGTAAGCTAATCTTGAACTCTTGTGAAGTTTATACCTTACTTGAATCTGGGTTCTACCCATTCTTTTATCTCTCTGCTTGTGCTCAACATTTAAACTTGACTCAGGAGAATTAAACTTTGACTTATCTGTGGAGACTCAGTTAGGAGAAACTTTTTATTACATCTACATTTATAAATCTTGCTTGATCGAGTTGGCACCATCACATTACACTGTTGATCTTATCTCTTTAAAGATACTTGCATTTGATGTGATTTTAGGGATTGATTAGTTAATTAATCATCATACCAAAATTGATTGTTTTAAATAAGGTTGTTAGTTTTCATATTCCTAACCAACACTGTTATGCTGAATTCAAACAACCAACCACTAAAATCGATCAACATTATATTAAGCCATAAAGCCGTTCGTTTATTAAAAACTAGATGTCGAGCTTTCTTAGCCCATGTTATGGACTTGAACAAAAACACGTCGATTTGAATAATATTTACATTGTTAGTGAATTTCTGACGTATTTCTGAAGAACTTTTGAATTACTACCCTAGAGCGTGAAGTTGAATTCTTTATTGACCTTGAGCAAGAATTATAAAGCCCATTTCTAAAACCCCATGTCGAATGGCTCTATTGAACTTGAGGAGTTAAAGTCCAACTACGAGGAATTGTTAGATATTGATTTCATTAGTCTAATACATCTCTTTGGGGTGCTCTGTTTTATTTGTAAAGAAGAAAAGGCGGGAGTATGTGACTTTGTATTGACTACAGGGAATTGAACCATGTCACCATCGAAGAATAGGTATCCCCTACCTCGCATTGATGACTTGTTGACGATTGCGAGAAGCACAATTCTTTTCAAAGATCGATCTTAGTTAGGATATCATCGGTTTGAAGATTAAAAGCGAGGATATTCAAAGGCGCCTTGAGAACTTCGATGCGGGCATTATGAATTCTTAGTCGTGTCTTTTGGATTGACTAATGCTCCTGCTTCTTTTTCATGGATATGATGAACCATGTATTCAAGAAATATTTGGATCGATTCGTTTATTGTCTTTATTGATGACATCCTCATCTATTCAAAAGTTGTGAAGATCATGAGCATCATTTGAAGCTGGTACTTTAAAGGCCGTGAAAATAAGCTATATGCCAAATTGAAGAAATCTGAGTTACGGCAGAAGAAGTAGCATTCCTTGGGCATGTGGTGTCAAAACATGGAGTATCTGTTGACCTGCGAAGATTGAAGCAATCTGAAGTTAGAACAGCCAAAAGTCGGTGACCAAAATCGTAGCTTTACGAAGCTTAAATTTGGTTATTATCGTAGATTTATGGAAGGATTTTCTCGAATCGCTACTCCTTTAACTTCGGTGACTCGGAAAGATACAAAATTCGTATGGAAGCGAGGAATGCGAGAAGAGTTTCCAAGAGCTCGAGAGGAGACTCATTTTGACAAGCTGTTACGTGAATACCATCTGGTTCGGATGGATTTGTTATCTCTGTGATGCTTGACAAAGGGTTAGGATGTGTTCTCATGCAACATGGGAAAGTCATAGCTTTATGCCTCGTGACAACTCGAAAGAATATGAGAGGAATTATCCTACTCATGATCTAGAGTTAGCGGCGTCTTTTTGTGTTAAAAATCTGGAACACTACATGTATGGGGAGAAAGTGGAGATTTATCACGGATCGTAAAAAGCCTCGAATATTTCTTCACCCAAAAGGAACTCGACATGAGGCCCACGACATTGGCTCGGTACATGTTGAAGGATTACGACCATATCATTCGATATCATCTGAAAAAATAAATGTTGTGGTGGCGCATTGAGTAGAAGATGGTATCTTGAATGCAGTGCGATGTTGTTAACCACAAGACCCATTTTATACGACTTACAAAGGATGGAGATAGAGTTAAAGGCTCCAGTACCCGCGTGATGATATCAAACATCTGAGTAGAACAGGACTTTAATCGATAAAGTTAAAGTTGCTCGAACCACAGAGACCGGAGATGATCATTATATGAAGAAAAATACTGAAGGTGTTATTCTGAAGCGAGAATTGATGAAGAAGGAATACTTGAGTCGACTCGAATTTGCATTCTAACGATTACGACTTGAAGCATAGAATCATGATGGAGGCACCTGACACACCATTTGCAATCCATCACAGGAGTACCAAAATGTATCATGATCTTGACATACATTTTGGTGGAAGCAATATGAAGAGAAAGATCGCGGAGTTTATCTCGAGGTGTTTAACTTGTCGACTTGTAAAAGCGAGCATCAAGTGCGAAAGGGTCCATTACAACCACTTGAGATTACGAAATGAAAGTGGGAACACATTACCATGGATTTAGTTTCTGGGTCTTCCCAAAGGTTTCTCAAGGCGTATATGCGATTTGGGTTATTGTTGATAGATTAACCAAGTCGCTTATTTTTTGCCTATCGTGAGACTTATTCCTTGAGCGTCTTGCTTTCGTATACGTAAATGAGATTGTGAGATTGCATGGCATGCCGGTATCCATAGTTTTGGATCGTGACCCAAGATTTACTTCTCGATTTTGGATTAACTTGCGAAAGCTATGAGCGCATTTACGATTGATTCGGCATACCATCCTCGAAGCAGACGGAGCGATCGAGAAGAACTATTCAAACTCTTAAAGATCTATTAAGACTACATGTCCTAGATTTCAAAGGAGTTGGGATAAGTACTTACCATTGGTGGAATTTTCCTACAATGACGATTATTATCAAGCAAGTATAGGCATGACTCCATTCGGCGTTGTAAGACCCCACTTATTATAAATAAAATTGAATTTTTTCTCTATTCATTATTCTAAATTAATAAGGTGTTAATTTGATATAATGCTTTGGTTATGGGTGAAATGTGCAAATTTTGCAAAATAAGTAAGTGGTTATAAAATATTCATTTCTATTGGGGAATATTCGTTTGGTCGTGGAATATTCTTTTTGTCGGGAATATCAAATGCTGACAGTAGCGATCGATTATGGGCCCCATATCGGAATAACTATCGGATGAAGAAAATGACAAAGTATGAGTTTTTATGAATAACGTCGTAATTATTCACGTTAACCTTTGTTGGGTTACACGGTGGTTAAAATCTGATGTATGTGTGGTTGCTTGACGATGGTACGGTATTACAAGTATTGTTGAATTATTGATTAAATAAGTAAGAAGGCACCACTCGATAATTATTCACGATGAATTCTTTATTCGATATTTTATTTTATTGATTCGATAATTGCTTTGCGTTGATAGTTTATATTATTGTTGTTTGATAATTGTCATTGCACATTATTTCCCGTTATCGGATCGATAATTCATATTATTTGAATAATATTATTAGATAACATTATTGGCGATGTCTAGAAAGTTACATCGAGGAGAGGTTTGGTCACTTAATTGCTTGCCGATGAAGAAATCCTTATTGAAAGCCCCTCTTTCACAGGAGCGGCTGGTTATCATAATTGTGATTACGTAATATTATTTGTGAATAATTAATTATTGATTTATATGATAAGAAAATATTTATTTGATGTGAATATAAATGATGGATTTATTTATGTGGTTAATTATTAATGAAGGAATTAATGCTGAGGTGTTTTATCAGTATTTTGTCGGAATTGAGGTAATAAAAATCACCCGTTTGTGGGTTTCGGATATTTTCTGTTTGGAATTTAGAAAAATCAAAGCTACAAAGTTGTAGAGAATTCGATTTCGTGTGTAATGGACATAAAATTCGTATTTTTCTGATAAACAGACTATTTTCTATGAATTACTAAAGTTTCGGAAAGTAAAATAATTTTTATGGGTGGGACCCACTTTTGGTTGGTATTGAGTACACATGGGTTGCTATTTTCTTCCAAGTTAGCTGGCTTGGTTGGTGGAGAATTCGTAGAAAAAAAAAGAATAATAATATTTTATTATTTTAGTCTCCTATGGCGTTCTAGCATTTTCCTATAAATAGGCGCTTAGGTTAGAATTGAAAATCACACGGAAAAGCAAGTTTTCTTTCTCTCTCAGATTATCGGCGTATTTTTGTGGTATTTGATACTTTGAGAGTTCTTTATTTGGTACAAGTTTTCCTTGACTTTCTATATCGATATTTGATCGGAAATCTGTTAGTTATTTTGAGGTAAGGGATGTTATTTTCTTCTTAAATGATATTATTTTCTTGATATCATTATCTTAAAATATTGGTGAACTTTTTAATCAAATTGGAAACTTTTTTGTGTCGGAGTTCTTATTCACGTTATCGACATTATTCATATCGACCTTATTCACGAATCGACCTTTATTCATAGAAAAATGAAAATTTTCCTTTTTGTCGAAGATGACTATTTGGCTCTTATCTTTGATTGTATCCATGTTTTGATCTTTATTTTTGAATTACGCTTCCTGATTGGTTATTATTGAAGTATTATTGATCTTGGATAAAACTATTATCTGAATCCTAATATTTGTCCTTACATCTCCTTTGGATTCATTTTTTTAAAATATTTTTATCATCCTCGGTCTTAAATGATGATATTCTTGAATATCTTTGGCACATGTAGTCTGCAAAGATGAATGATTAAGCGATGAATATCTTTGGCTAGTAGTGCAAAGATGAGCAGTGTTGAGATGAACATGGCCAGATTGGTGATACTTGATGAATATCTTTGGCACATAGTGCAAAGATAAATATTTGATTAAAGATATTGATTATTGTTATAGGGATAAAATATTGATGATGGACTTTTAAATCTTAGAAGATAGTAGAACTCATTCTCTACATGACTCTTCTAATGAATTGCTGTTTCCGCTGCATTTGTTGATCTAATACTTGTTGTCTATTGTATTTTATAAGATTTTTCCCTGTTGAGAACTAATGATAATTTGTTGTATATTATCTTAGTCATAATATTCTTTACTGGGCTAGTTGAGCTCACCCTTTTCCTTTTATTCATTTTTCTTCTCGGGAGGTGAGAACATAGCGAGGATCTGAGTCGGGGTATGGGTGATGGTTCTAGAAAGATGTTTTAGCAGTCCTCACTATTTACGTAAAATAGTGTATGAATAATTATAATGAGGATTTATTTGAGTGTGGATATTATACATAAGACAATATTTGTATTTAAACTCTTAGTGTGTGTTGTATTTTTTTACGACATTTGTATTATTGAAGTTATAGTTTATTTTATGTACCATGTATTTGGCGACTTCGAGCGAATGGGTGTTGTATACCTATTTTGGGGGCGTCATGGTTGAGTATCAAAGCTTAGGGATATGGTCTCTGGCGGAGATTGGGGAATAGAACTAGGAGGGAGAGATGAGTAAATCCTTATTTAGTGTGTCTTATCTAAAGCTTATTTGTTGGTGGAATTGCGTAATATAGGGATATTATGTGATATGTTAATTTGTTTAATTAACCCTTGTTTTATGGCGATATTTAAGAATGGTTCTTTGAGAAGCGTTAACGATGGAGTGTATGAGACTATGGAACAACCTTTAGTCATGAACAGGAGAGAACTTGCAGCAGGGAAGACAATATTCCTCCATAAACAACCTTCTAGAGCAAGCGATGAGCGATGGAATGTTTAGGAGCTTTTTATAGTTCATGCGAAAATCGAACGAGGGGAGACTTCGTGTACAAAATATGGGTGGAAGTGATAGCAGCCTTGATGCATCACGACTAGCGATTCGAGTTGGGACCACAGTTTACAGGGAAGCCGAATCCGATTAAAGCGGAAACATGGGTCGAAAACAAATCACCAAGATATTCGATGTCTTGGGATGCGGAGGAAGAACGAAGGTTCCATTCACCACCTTATGTTCCGTGGTGAAGCGGATTCTTGGTGGGAATCGTGAGGCGTACTGACCCATTTGCTTTCAACATGTCTTGGGAAAGATTTTAGAAACTTTTCAATGACAAGTACTTTCTGAAAGTATTAAATCGTATGAAGAAGGGTAGAGTTTATTAGTGGAGCGAGACAACATGGCGGTGTCTCGATGCGGCGAAGTTCGGCGGAGTTATCGAGTTTACACCTCATTTGGTAGAGAATGAGGAGCGTATGACCACGGATGTTTACGAGAGTTCTAAAACCGAGATTAAATCGATACCTTATCTCTCATAAATTTTCTACGTATTCGGATGTTGTCGACATGGCTCGATTATTAGATCGAGATAATGAGTATACTCAATGAGGGATCCTGACCGGTCATCTGGGTGGCGGCAATCATCAGAGCAATGATAACCAGCGAGGATGGAAGAATACGGACAAAAGCGGTAACCACTCGGGTGGTAATCTTGGACATGATAATAGAAGAGTGAGTCTGGTGGAAATTTCAAAGAGGAGATTCAATGATGACGGGAAGACATCGGCGACTGACACCACAAAACAACAAATTCTAGGGAGGAGAAACGACCGGTTAGATGTTACAAATCTGGAAAGAGGGACATATCATTGAAGCGCCCTGACAATCAATCCAAGTATGTTATAATTGTGGAAAGGAAGGACATATCGCTCGAGATTGTACTTATAGTGAAACCAAGTTCATTGAGGATGGTGGCTCGAAAACATCCCGGATAAGTCAAAAATCGGCGGTTCTGGAAGGCGTTTGTTGTGGTGGCCAAAACATGAGGAACGAAATGAGGTGATCACAGGTAAAGCTAATCTTGAATTCTTGCGAAGTTTATACCTTCTTGATCTGGGTTCTACCCATTCTTTTATCTCTCTGATTGTACTCAGCGTTTAAACTTGACTCGGGAGAAATTGGACTTTAACTTATGTTGAAACTCCGTTTAGGTGAAACCTTCGTTACATCTACGGTTTATAAATCTTACTTGATCCAAGTTGGCACTATCACATTACTGTTGATCTTATCTCTTTAAAGATACTTGCTTTTGATGTGATTTTAGGAATTGATTGGTTAACCACTCATCATTACCAAAATTGATTGTTTTAAATAAGGTTGTTAGTTTTCATATTCTAATCAACTTTGTCGTATGAATTCAAACAACTAAATAACTAAAATCGATCATTTGTCATATCAAACCATAAAAAGCTATTCGTTTATTGAAAAAGCGGATGCGAAGCTTTCTTAGCCCGTGTTATGAATTTGAATAAAAATAAATCGATTTGGATAATATTTACATTGTTAGAAATTTCTAATGTGTATTTTCACGAAGAACTTCCGGTCTACCCCGAGCGTGATGTTGAATTCTTTATTGACCTTGAGCAGGATCAAAACCCATTTCTAAAACCCCATATCGAATGGCTCTATTGAACTTGAGGTTAAAATTCCAACTACTGAGGAGTTATTAGACATTGGTTTCATTAAGTCTAGTACATCTCCTTGGGATGATCTATTTTATTAAGTAAAGAAGAAAAGCGCGGAGTATCACGACTTTGTATTGATTCTGAGAAATTAAACCATGTCACCATCGAGAATAGGTATCCAGCTACCTCGCATTGATGACTGTTTGACGATTCTGAGGAGCACAATTCATTTCAAAGATCGATCTTAGATTACGGATATCATCGGTTTGAAGATTAAAAGCGAGGATATTCAAAAGGCGCCTTGAACTTCGATGCGGGCATTATGAATTCTTAGTCGTGTCTTTTGGATTGACTAATGCTCCTAATTACTTTCATGGATATGATGAGCCAGTATTCGAGGAATATTTGGATCGGTTTGTTGTTGTCTTTATTAATGACATCCTCATATTTCAAAAGCCGTAGAAGATCATGAGCACCATTTGGTGATACTTGAAAACTTCGTGAAAATAAGCTATATGTCAAATTTAAAGAAATGCGAGTTACGGCTTGAGAAAGTAGCATTCTTGAGCGCGTGGTGTCGAAACATGGAGTATCATTGACGGTGAAGATTGAAGCAATCTGAAAGTTAGAACAGCAAAGTCGGTGATCGAAGTCTGTGACTTTTACGGGTTTAAATTTGGTTATTATCGGAGATTAGTGGAAGGATTTTCTCGAATCGCTACTCCGTTAACTTCAGTTAACTTGGAAAGATACAAAATTAATTATGGGCGAGGAATGTGAAAAGTTTCCAAGAGCTCGAGGAGACTCATTTGGCTTTTGTTACAGCGATACCATCTGGTTACGATGGATTTGTCATCTCTGATGATGCTTGAGGCAAAGGGTTAGGATGTGTTCTCATGCAACATGGGAAAGTCATAGCTTTATGCCTCATGACAACTTAAAAGAATATGAGAGGAATTATCCTATTCATGATTTGGAGTTAGCGGCGATCGTATTAGCGTTGAAAATTTGGAGACACTACTTGTATGGGAGAAAGTGGATATTTATCTACGGACCATAAAAGCCTCGAATATTTCTTCACCCAAAAAGAACTTCGACATGCGTGAGCGATATTGGCTTGAGTACATTGAAGATTACAATCACCTTATTGATATCATCACGGAAAAGCGAGCGTAGTGGTGGCGCGTTGAGTAGAAGATCATATCTGATCTGAGTGCGATATTATCGACCTGAAGGCACATTTTGTATGACTTACAAGGATGGAGATAGAATTAAAGACTCGAGGACCCACGTGATGATGGCGAATATCACGAGTAGAAGCAGGCTTTAATCGATAAAGTTAAAAATTTGCTTTCGAAACTACGGACACAGAAGTGATGCGTATGAAGAAGAAAGTTGAAGGGTTATTCGAGAAGCGAGAATCGATGAAGAAGGAATAATTGAGTCAACTCTAGACTTTGCGTTCCTAACGATTCTAACTTGAAGCATAGAATCATGATGGAGGCACACAACACCCCATTTGCAATCCATCCTGGGAGTACCAAAATGTATCATGATATTCGAAACACATTTTGGTGGAACAATATGAAGAGAGAGATCGCAAATTTTATCTCGAGGTGTTTAACTTTTCAGTGAGTAAAGGCGGAACATCAAGTGCCAAAAGGTCCATTGCAACCACTTGAGATTCCAGAATGGAAGTGGGAACACATTACCATGGATTTCGTTACAAGTCTTCCCAAAGTTTCTCAAGGCATAGATGCGATTTGGGTTATTGTTGATAGATTAACCAAGTATGCTCATTTCTTACCGATACGAGAAACTTATTCCCTTGAACGTCTTGCTCGTATATACTTGAATGAGATTGTGAGATTGCATGGCATGCCAGTATCCATAGTTTCGGATCGTGACCCAAGATTCACTTCAAGATTTTGGTTTAGCTTGCTGAAAGCTATGGGCATGGATTCTGATTGATTCGGCATATCATCCTCAAAGCAGACGAACGATCGAGAGGGACTATTCAAACTCTTGAAGATCTATTAAGACTACATGTCCTAGACATCAAAGGGAGTTGGGATAAGTATTTACCATTGGTGGAATTCTCCTACTGATAACGGTTATCAAACAAGTATAGGCATGGCTCCATTTGAGGCATTGTATGGGCCGAAAGTGTAGTTCTCGGTATGTTGGGGCGAGGTGGGAGAAAGCAGCGTTGTTGGGACCCGAATTAAATGCATGCACGTGACTCTGAAAAAGATCCAAATGATTCGACAGCGTGTTCAAACCTTACAAGATCGACAAAAGAGTTATCTTGATCTTAAATCTGAAAGGGCGTGGAGTTTAATATTGGAGATCATATGTCTTTATTACGTGTTGCTCCGTGGAAGGGAGTTCTGAAGATTTGGAAAGAGAGGAAAGCTCGATCTGAAGATTTGTTGGTCCATTTGAGATTCTTGACCGAATAGAAAATGTAGCCTATAGACTCGCATTACCTCCAAGCATGTCTCGTATTCATAATATTTTTCACATATCTATGCTTCGTAAATATGTAAAAGACCCAAACCATATTATTGAGTTAGAACCAGATGAGATAGCTGAAGATTTAACGTACAAGGAGATACCTATTATGATTTTGGATAGGAAAGAGCATGTCCTACGCACGAAGGTTATACCACAAGTTAAGGTTTTGTGGAGAAACCATGCAATTGAGGAAATGACATGGGAGTTGGAATCGGAAAAGAAAGTGAGGTTGTGACGCCCCCAAAATTAGGTATACATCACCCATCTTGGGTGCGCCAACTTACGTAGTGCGAAAATTTAAATCTGACTTATTAACATAAGCGTAGGTATGCAATCGACATAAAGCGTGAGTTTAAATACAAATATAGTCTACTAGATATTATACAAACTTCGAACAAAAGTCCTCATTACAATTATTATCACACTTTATTTCACGCGAATAGTGAGGACTACTAATCTTATCTTGGGACCATCACTCGTTTCCCAGAGCTAGTCCCGGCTATATTCTCATTTCTGAATAGAACGGTGAAAGAAAGGGTGAGCTCAACTAGCCCGAAGAAATATTATGACTAAGATAATGCGAATAAATTATCAATAGTCTTGTGATATTAAAGCGATAAAATCTGATAAACAACCGGTTTAAGCTGCGAATGGAATATCTGATCCATTAAAAAGTCAGTAGAAAATAAAATCTACTATCTTTTATGATTTTAAAGGTTTTCATCATTTTTTATATTTGAGACTCGACTTTAATAAATAATCCACATCATTGAATCACCCTACACTTTTCTGACGAGGATATTCTTTAGTATCGCGATCACAATTATTCTGCTTTACTGACGAGAATAGTTGTGTATTCATTAATAATCATGATCATACCAACAAGCGTCCATCAATGCACCACGACCTTTGAGGATTTTTAATCACATCATTTGTAACATTACGATTAAATGATTACGGCAAGAATAATCCACAGTCGTAATCATACCAAGTCCATCCATGCTCTCTACAGAATACGGATGACTTTAAAAAAAATATAAACATGAGGATGATGACAATGATATAAGAATTGATAAAACAAGTTCAAGAATTATTTTATCCGGGAATTATTAACGTCCAAATTATCGACATGATCTTTTGCTTTGTAGAGTAAAATTCAAGAATGATCGGAAGAATATTTTCATGAAAAGATCTTTGGATGAAGCGTAAATATCGAGGATATTCTACTAATTTCATGGAGTATAGAAGTCAAAGTTTTAACTTATTTGGGTATAATAAAGAATGGAATAACAAAAGAAATCACCATGCATGCGGTGCTTGGCATAGAGCGAGTTATTCAGCGAGAATAATAATAACGGAACCGGGTCGGTGAATTTCACACCAAGCGGGATGTTCAACCGAGAATAATAAAGATGGAACGGATCCGATTGTAAAACACCTGCGGATAGGATATTCAATGAGAATGATAAAAGCGGAACCGAATTCAGGTGTAAAACACCTGCGAGACGGGATGTTCCAACGAGAATAATAAAAGCGGAACCCGGTCGGTGTAAAACACACGAGCGGGATGTTCAGCGAAATAATAGAAGAATGTCACCAAGTATAGGGTTAACAGCGTATCTGAGTTATTCAACAGAATAAATAAGCGATGGAATAACATAAGAATTTCACCAAGTATAGGGTATCTGCATATCTGAGGTTATGTATAGGGTATATCACTTTTACGAGTTATTCAACGAGAATAATAGTGAATGGAATAACGAAGTTCTCTTGAAGAAGAATAATAACACCCTTATCGTAAAAAGAATCGAATATAGAAGTAGTGAAGTAGCGGAATCTCTTCTTGCTTTTCATAACTTTCTCTCTATAGCTTTTCTCTATAATTCTCTCTACAGAGTTTCATGAATTAAATGAAAAAATAATGAAGGAATGAAACACTTATTTATAGGAAAATGGAATGCAGTAATGTAACTAATCCATGAGCAGTCTAGATTGATTTACTTTAATCGGACGGTCCGTATTTAAAGAAAAATCTTTTAAATAAAATATAATATATTCTATTTATATAAAAACATTTTACTATGCAAACACTATGCAATCTTATCTGCAAAAAAACACTATGCAAAACACTTTATATCAATACTATGCGTAATAAAATATAATATATTCTATTTATAGAATAACTTTAATAAAGTATTCTATTTTATATAAAAAGATGTTTGAATAAAACAAAACGTCATTATCATTTATAATAATTATATTATTAATCGACATAATGGAATCAATGAGTGAAACTCATAAGCATCGATAATCGATCTGGTGTCTTCTTATGCAACCCACTGCGTATTCTTGTCTTTTACTCTCAGAGTAGTTCAACGATAACACGGTAAAACTTCCGTAGTTATTTGATAAAATATTTTTGTCTTTTTTCTCGATCAAATGATAATTACATTTGTGGGGTCCACCATGATTGATAGTTATGCGAATATTCCTCTTAAAGCGGAATATTCCCAAACCCGATCGATATAATATAACCACTTGTATACTTTGCAAAATTTATAAATATTACCTACATTATAACATTATATCAAATTATTCCATAATATTCAAAAATAATATTTATAGAAAATTCATCTTTATTTATTAAAAATTTGGGGTCTTACAGAAGGTACCTCACCATTAAAGCTTGACAGTACGTCGTCAATTTCGAGGACAAAATTTTATAAGGAGGGAGGTTGTAAGACCCACTTATTATAAATTAAATTAAATTTTCCTCTATTCATTATTCTAAATTAATAAGGTGTTAATTTGATATAATGTTTTGATTATGGGTGAAATGTACAAAATTTTGCAAAATAAGCAAGTGGTTATAAAATATTCATTTACATTTGGGGAATATTAGTTTGGTCGTGGAATATTCTTTTTATCGTGGGAATATCCAGTATAACAAATGTGATCAATTATGGGCCCCATAATAGAATAAGCTGTCGGATGAAGAAAAGCGAAAAAGTATGAGTTTTATGAATAACGGCGTAATTGTTATCGTTAACACTTTGTTGGGTTACACGATGGTTAAAATCTGATAATATCGTGGTTGCACATGATACGCGATAGTGGCATTGCGGTATTGTTGAATTATTGATTAAGTAGTAAAAAGGCACCACTAAATAATTATTCTGATGATTCTTTATTCAATATTTTATTTTATTGTTTCAATAATTCTTTGCGTTGATAGTTTATATTATTGTTGTTTCATAATTGTCATTGCACATTATTTCCCATTATCGGATCGATAATTCATATTATTTGAATAATATTATTAGATAGCATTATTAGCGATGTCAGAAAGTTACATCGAGGAGAGGTTTGGTCACCTAATTATGTACTGATGAGGAGAAATCCTTATTGGAAAGCCTCTCTTTCACAGGAGCATTTGGTTGTTATAATTGTGATTACGTAATATTATTTGTGAATAATTAATTATTGATTTATATGATAAGGAAATATTTATTTGATGTGGATATAAATGATGGATTTATTTATGTGGTTATTAATGAAGGAATTAATGCTGATGTGTTTTATCAGTATTTTGTCGGAATGGAGGTATTAAAAATCACCCATTTGTGGGTTTCAGATATTTTTTGTTTGGAATTTGGAAAAACTCAAAGCTACAAAGTTGTAGAGAATTCGATTTCGTGTGGAATGGACATAAAATTTGTATTTTTCTGATAAACGGGCTATTTTCTATGAATTACTGAAGTTTCGGAAAATAAAATAATTTTTACGGATGGGACCCACTTTTGGTTGGTATTGAATACACATGGGCTGCTATTTTCTTCCAAGTTAGCTGGCTTGGTTGGTGGAGAATGCGTAGAGAAAAAAAAAAGAATAATAATATTTTATTATTTTAGTCTCTATGACGATTACAGCGTTTTCCTATAAATAGCGCTTATGTTAGAATTGAAAATCACACGGAAATAAGTTTTCTTTCTCTCTAGATTATCGGCGTATTTTTGTGAGTATTTTGATACTTTGAGGAGTTCTTTGTTTAGTCTGAAGTTTCTTTCGACTCTATGTCAGATATTAGATCGGAAATCTTATATTTTGAGGTAAGGGATGTTATTTTCTTCTTAAATGATATTATTTTCTTCAATATCATTATCTTAGAAATATTGGTGAACTCTTTAATCAAATTTAGAACTTTTTGTGTCGGGTTCTTATTCACGTATCTGGCCTTTATTCACGAATCGACACTATTCATAGAAAATGAAAATTTTCCTTTTGTCCAAGATGACTATTTTGGCTACTATCTTTGATTGTATCCATGTTTTGATCTTTATTTTGAATTACGCTTCACAATTGGTTCTTATTGAAGTATTATTGATCTTGGATAAAGCTGCTATCTGAATCCACTAATATTTGTCATTACATCTCATTGGATTCGTTTTCTTTAAAGATATTTTCATCATCCTCGGTCCTAAATGATGATATTCTTGAATATCTTTGGGGGCGTAGTGCAAAGATGAATGATTAAGCGATGAATATCTTTGGCTCGTAGTCGAAAGATGAGCAATCATTGAGATGAACATGGCCATTGGAGATCTTGATGAATATCTTTGGCACATGAGTGCAAAGATGAATATTTAATTAAATATATTGATTATTGTTACAGGGATAAAATATTGATGATGAACTTTTAAATCTTAGAAGATAGTAGAACTCATTCTCTACGTGACTCTTCTAATGGATTGTCGTTTTCGCTGCATTTGTTGATCTAAAACTTGTTGTCTATTGTATTTTATCAGATTTTTCCCTGTTGAGAACTAATGATAGTTTGTTGTATATTATCTTAGTCATAATATTCTTTACTGGGCTAGTTGAGCTCACCTTTTTCCTTTTTATTCCATTTTCTTCTCGGGGAGGTGAGAACATGCGCGAGGATCTAGTCGGGGTATGGGTGATGGTTCTAGAAAGATGTTTTAACAGTCTTCACTATTTCTGTAAAATAGTGTATGAATAATTGTAATGAGGATTTATTTGAGTGTGGATATTGTCTAGAAGACAATATTTGTATTCAAACTCTCAGTGTGTGTGTTGTCGTATTTTACACGACATTTGTATTATTGAAGTTATAGTTTGCTTTATGTACCATGTATTTGGCGACTCAAAACGGGTGTTGTATACCTATTTTGGGGGCGTCACAAGCGTTGTATGGACGAAAGTGCCGTTCTCCAGTATGTTGGGACGAGGTGGGTGAAACAACGTTGTTGGGACCAGAATTAGTACGCATGACTACAAAAAAGATTCAAATAATCCGGCAACGTATAAAAACCTCACAAGATCAACAAAAGAGTTATGCTGATCTTTATCGAAAGGACGTGGAATTTAATATTGGAGATCATGTAATGTTACGTATTGCTCCATGGAAGGAGTTACAAGATTCGGGAAGAGAGGAAAGCTCGATCCACGATTTGTTGTTCCATTTGAGATTCTTGACGAATGAATATGAAATGTAGCTATAGACTTCGCATTACCTCCAAGCATGTCTCGTGTTCATAATGTTTTTTCATATATATCTATGCTTCGTAAATATGTGAAAGACCCAAACCACATTATTGCGTTAGAACCAGACGAGATAGCTGAAGATTTAACGTACGAGGAGGTACATGTCAAGATCTTGGATAGGAAAAAGCATGTCCTACGAACAAAGGTTTTACCACAAGTCAAGGTTTTGTGGAGGAACCATGTTATGGAGGAAATGACTTGGGAGTTGGAATCAGAAATGAAAGCGAGGTACCTTCACCTTTTCGAAACACCAGATACGTATGTCAATTTCGAGGGAAAAATTTTATAAGGAGGGGAGGTTGTAAGACTCCAACTTTTTAATAAATAAAATTAAATTTCCTCTATTCATTATCTTGAAATAATAAGGTGATAATTTGATATAATACTTTGGTTATGGGTGAAATATGCAAATTTTTCAAAATAAGCAAGTGGTTATAAAATATTCATTGTTGTCAGGGAATATTTGTTTTGTCGTAGAATATTCTTCTTTGTCGGAGAATATTAAATGTGGCAGCGACTATTGTGGGTCCCATAATAGAATAAGCATCGGATGAAGAAAATGACAAGTTTGAGTTTTTATAAATAACGGCGTAATTATTACAGATTAACAACTTTGTTGGATTACACAGTGGTTAAAATCGATGTATCGCGTGGTTCTTGCGATGGCATCTTGCAGTATTACGCATGATTTTTTGAATTATTGATTCTTAAGTAAGAAGGCCTTTACTCGATAATTATTATAGTAATTCTTTATTCGATATTTTATTTTATTGATTTAATAATTTTTGTGTTGATATTTTATATTATTGTTGTTTTGATAATTGTCGTTCTTGGATATTTTCCATTATCAGATCAATAATTCATATTATTTAAATAATATTATTAGATAGCATTATTGGCAATGTCTAAGGAAGTTCTGTCTAGAAAAGAGGTTTGGTCACCTAATTGCGCGTCAGTAAGGTGGAATCCATATCGGAAAGCCCCCTCTTTCCTGGGAATGATCTGGTTGTCATAATTGTGATTCTGTAATATTATTTGTGAATAATTAATTACTGATTTATATGATAAGGAAATATTTATTTTATGTGGACATAAATGATGGATAGGAAAATATTTATTTTTTGTGGATATAAATGAAGGAATTAATGCTGAGGTGTTTTATCAGTATTTTATCAGAATAGAGGTATTAAAAATCTTCCGTATATGTATTTCGGGCATTTTTCGTTTGGAATTTGGAAAAACTTAAATCTACAAAGTTGTAGAGAATTCGATTTCCTATGGAATGGACATAAAATTCATATTTTTCTAATAAAAGAGCTATTTATTATGAATTATTGAAGTTTCTGATTATTGTTTAAATGGTAAAACATTTTGAAAATTTCTAGAATGAGTGGGCCCCACTTTTGGTTGGTGAGAAATGTGCAGAAATTTTATTTCAAAAGTGGTGGGCATGAATAGTAACAGGTAAAAGCATCAGGTAGCAGGTTAGTCTGCTTTGGCGTTCTGGCATTTTCCTGTAAATAGGTGCTTAGGTTAGAATTGAAAATCACACCAGAAACATAAGCTTTCTCTATCTATATTATCGAGCGTATTCTTTTGAGTATTTAGATACTTTGAGAGTTGCTATTCAGTGCAAGTTTCTTTCAACATTTCATCCGATGCTCCGGTCAGAAGTACTGTTCTTTTGAGGTAAGGGATGCTATTTTCTCCGTAAATGATATTATTTCTTTCAATATCATTATGCTGAAATATTGTTATGAATTTTATTGTGGAATTTCTACCTTTTTGTGTTGGGATTACTATTCACGTATATGTCACTTTTCACGTATACGACACTATTCACGAATACGGTACTATTCACCGAAAAATAAAATTTTTTCTTCTTTGACCCAGATGTCTATTATGGTTACTATCTTTGATTGTATCCATGTTTTGATCTTCATTCTTGAATTTTACTCTACTATGGTTTATTATGGAGTATTTTTTAAACTTGGATTATCTAAAGTACGAATCTCTAATATGTGTCCTTTTATCTCACTGGATTCGTTCTTTAAAATATTTTTCACCATCCTCAGTCCTTAATGGTGATACTTGATGAATATCTTTGGCTTTGTAGTGCAAGATGAATGATTACTGATGAATATCTTTGGCTAGTAGTCTGAAAGATGAGCAGTGTTGAGATGAACATGACCCATTTGGTGATCTGAATGAATATCTTTGGCCGTAGTGCAAAGATGAATATTTGATTCAAGATGTATATTGATTGATGTTACAAGGATAAAATATTGATGATGGACGTTTAAATTCATAAATGATACTAGATTTCATTCTCTACTAAACTCTTTTAATGAATTATTATTTTCGATGCGAATACTGATCTAAAACTTGTTGTCCATTATATTTTATCTGATTTATTGAAGGCTAATGATAATTTGTTGTTCATTATCTTAGTCATAATATTCTTTACTGGGCTAGTTGAGCTCACCCTTTTCCTTTTTGTTCCATTTTTCTTCTCAGGAAGTGAGGAAATAGTGGGGAGTAGTCGGGGTATGGAGTGATGGTACAAGGCAGTTGTTATAGTAGTCCTCATTATTTTGTAAAATAGTGTATCAATAATTGTAATGAGGACTTATTTGAGTGTGGATATTGTCTAGAAGATAATATTTATATTTTAACTCACAGTTTGTGTTGTATCGATATTTTTGCGATAATTGTATTAATAAAGTTGTAGTTGTTTCTGTACCATGTATTTGGCGACTCAGAATGGGTGATGTGTGCCTATTTTGGGGGCGTCATATAATGTATAGACTATAGAGAATTAAATAAATTAACCATTAAGAATAAATATCCTTTACCAAGAATTGATGATTTGTTTGACCAATTAAAGGGGGCCGAACATTTTTCAAAAATTGACCTTAGGACAAGTTATCATCAGTTAAAGGTAAGAAAGGAAAATGTGCCGAAGACAGCGTTTAGGACACGCTATGGACATTATGAGTTTCTTGTAATGTCTTTTGGGTTGACAAATGCACCGACAACATTTATGGACTTGATAAATCAAGTCTTTAAACATGCTTAGAAAAATTTGTTGTAGTGTTTATCGAAAAACACGGGAATAGCATGCTGAACACTTAAGAGTCGTTTTGGAGATATTACGAAAGGAACAACTTTATGCAAAGTTTTCCAAGTGTGAATTCTGGTTAAAGAGAGTTCAATTTTTAGGTCATGTAATTGACAAAAATGGAATATCAGTAGATTCAACTAAGATCGAAACGGTTGTGAATTGGGAACAACCAACAACTCCAACAGAAGTTAGAAGTTTTCTCGGTTTAGCGGGTTATTATCGACGGTTTATAAAAGATTTTTCAAAATAGCAACCCCACTAACCAATTTAACTCGAAAGATGGTAAAATACGTCTGGATAGATAAATGTGAAAAGAGCTTCCAAGAGTTGAAGAAGCAACTGAGCATGGCTCCAGTGTTGTCCTTACTAGATGATACAGGAGGCCTTGTAGTATTTAGTGATGCGTCACACAGAGGTTTAGGGTGTGTGTTGATGCAACATGGGAAAGTGATCGCTTATGCATCATGACAACTCAAAGATTATGAGAAGGGGTATCCTACTCATGACCTAGAGTTAGCCGCGGTAGTTTTTGCCCTAAAAATTTGGAGGCATTATTTGCACGGGGAGAAGTACGAGATATATACTGATCACAAAAGTCTGAAATATATTTTTACATAAAATGAGTTAAACTTAAGGCAGAGGAGATGGTTAGAACTGATAAAAGATTTTGATTGTGAAATCTTATATTATCCCGGTAAAGCCAATGTCGTAGTTAATGCGTTAAGTAGAAAGAATCAAGAAAAGTTGAACGCAATAACCACCAATGATAGGTTATAAAAGATTTTAAAAACCTAAAAATTGAGGTGGGATGTCCAACTACCTCTACCCAAAAGTTATTCATTCTAGAGGGAGTTTTGGCAACTAAGCAAAGCACCAACCATGTGACTACGTAACTAACTCCCAGCTGAAGGAATGCAAATAAAAATGAAAGACTACACTTATCCTTATTTAATACTTATGAGTACTAAAATGTAGAAATTTATTCATTTGGATCGATTTTTTAGTTTTCCAATTTTACGAACCGAATAAAAGCAATTGATTCTTGATATAAACCTATCTCGGTTAGAATTTACAAAAAAAGATATATCTGGAATTTTTCGGTATCGATTTGATTCAATTTTTATGGTTGGTAAAAACGAACCTAAATAAACAACAATTGGTTTGGTATAAAAAGAACGGTCCAGGTTAAATTTAAAAAAAAGCGATATATCTGGATTTTTTGATGTCGGTTTGGTTCGGTTGCTTTTTATGGTTCGGTAAAAACTGAAATAGACCGATATTCTGGAATTTTCTATTTTATTATTATTATTAATAATCTAATAATAATAATAATAATAATAAAATAATGATTATAATAATAAAAATAATAATAATATTAATAATAATAATAATAATAAAATAATAATAATAAAAATAAAATAATAATAAAAATAATACTAATAAAAATAATAATTATATTAACTTTTGGTAAAAGCGATACCATGGGTTAGATATCTTGGTCCAACCATTCGATATGTCGAGTATCGATATTTAATGGAATTTAGGTATTCAGTCTAGATTCGGATCGATTTTTCTGGTTGAACACCCTACTAAAATGCCCTTATACTAATGATTTAACTTCCTTACAATCCACCTCCCATAAAATGAACCTTGTCCTCAAGGTAGCGAGATGAGAATCTTTTATGGAACTCTTTCCAATCCTCCCAAGTTTCTTCCTCAAGCAAAGTGTTGGACCATTGCGAGCACTTCAACTAACTTCGCATTATTTTTCTTAACCGACTTCATATCTATGCTAAATATTGGCCGACTCTACCTGAAATTTTCCATGTTCATCCAATTGGGGCGACACTTTGTAGAGCTAGTGCATTTGGAACTAATTTTCTTCTTTAAAAGTGACATGAAATACATGATGGATCTTAGCATGCGATGGTAATGAAAGTCTATAGGCCACCTTTCCCAACTTCTCAGAATCGATATGGCCCAAAATACTTAGGAACGGTTTACCAAATTTAGTCTGAGTAATAGTTGATTGCTTATGAGGTTTAACCTTTAAGTATACCCAGTCTCCCACCTGAAATATCCTTTCACTTCTAGATTTATCAGCAAAAGTTTTCATCCTGGATTGTGCTTTTGTCAGGTTATGCTCGAGTAATTGCAATTGCGAGTTACATCCCACCAAAAAGCCTTAATATCGGGATCATCGGGGATAGCTTCGAGCGTGAGAATCGGTATGTGAATTCACAAGGTTTATAAAAGCGGAGGCTATATCACTAGTGTATTGATATCGAGATAATAATAATAATCTCTGTGAATATCGATTAAAAATGAAGAAGAGTATGAAACGTCCTCTTGGTGGAACTTCCTTGCTAAGTTATACCCTCACGGCACGAATTAAGTGTACCCTCTTCTTCTGCGACACATTCCCTTTTGCAGATGGGTTCTGCCGCATTGCGTGTAGTTTGTTCATTTGCTTTTGATCCTTTGTTTACTGGCCAAATAGATTCTGATCCATCCACATTAATGCATGGCGGGTTCTTTAGTCAATGAACATGCTTTTCATCATTCTGGTCGAAGATTGTAGATATTTAAAATGTCTAAATGATTGATCCATTGACCCGGGCCGGTCTTATAAGTTTGAAATGAAAATGATATGATGATTGGGCTTAATGATTTTAATAATTCAATAATAGAGGCCCGATAGAATAAAAAATAATAATAAGCCCGATATACTTGGCCCCGAATAGATAAAATATCACGACCCGACATTGCCCCTAGTTTTTGTTGAGCAGAATGTTTAATAGAAAACTATAAATAATCCATGATATTTTCTTGAGAATCGATAAATGACAAGATGTAATTAAAAAGCGTACCCATTTATTGTCCATGAAATGAAATGAAAGGAAGTTAAGGGCCCGATTGAGAAAAGACTACATCCATTAAGTACGGGACCGGCAGGACCTTCCATTCAAATTCAAATTATTCTTGGCATTTAATGCTTTGTCTTGAACAACATGTGTAGCAAATCGGTATAAAGGATAACTTTACCAATTTTGTGAGTTTACTGTTCATTTGAAATTGACGCCTTAAAATTTACGATCTCTTTCTCTCTGCAAATCGTCACAAATGGCTTCTCAAAACCACGAGCGAGTTCTCCCGTACTTGTAACACCCATCAACATGGGTTCCCCCAAACCCTAATCTTCGTGAGGGACTTGATGCTGAATCCCAAACAGAGAACCCGAAAAACCCCTCGACTATTATATAGAAGTGCAGGCGATTCTCGCGTCTTAACCTCCTTATCATAATGAAAAATTTGAGCGAAGAGGTTGAACTTCGGTTCCATATTCGAGATACCCGTCTTTGTCGGTACCCGTTACGGAGAAAAAATGTACAGCGGCTTTGAAGGATGGGCCAGTAGTCGGTGACTTTCTTTGGAGAAGGGGTTCGATTCCTCTTCGTATATTCATAGTAACCCTCTTTGGGGTTTTTGGGTGTAGGATTTTCCTGTGGTGGTGCTTAGAACTCCTACATCCGTATTACGGCCTTCGTGGCCTTACATGTCATGAAGCGGGGCGTCGAGCCCTCATTTGGACTTCTTCTTTCTTGTCTCTGAAGATAGTGCAGTCCGGGAAAAGGGGTTCAAAACCCTTAGTAAACATTCTCCGAAATGCGGAGAGAAATTTGTGAGACGTTATTTGGTGAACACCCTTGACAATAGGGGATGGCATGAAAAATGGTTCTTTGTCAAAGGCCACGAAATTTCCTCTCTTAGAAGGCCCGGGCAAGCGGTGATGAAAAAATATCTGCGACTTTGGAGATGTTTAGAAGAGCGAAAGTGGAGATGATGGAGCTATTTGACAACTTCAGAGAAGGAGGGTGGAAATCTGGACTCCTCTCGAAGCGAGCATGGTTGTATGACCGTAAGCGTAAGTACCGACTTATTTCAAATATATATATTTTTTGAAAATATTCCATAAAATATAATTATAACATGGAATTGTTTGATTTGTGCAGTATCTTTGATCAGACCGAGCTCTGTAGAAATAAAGGAGCTCGAAGATTTTTTATCTGGGAAGTCTTGAGTAATTGATTGAGGCTACACCCACCAGAAAGCTACCCGAAGCATATCGATACGAGAAATTCACACGGATGAATTTCAACGGAAAAAGCAGTAGAAGATATTCTCGTACGAAGAAGATCTTCACCCTCGACAAAGAGGAGGGCTACCGAGAAAACCAGGTTAGTTCCTCTAATAAATCCTTAGAACCCACCCTGAAAGCAGAACCAACCCCCCAAACCATTCCTCGATCGGTGGTTTACTTGATCGTCTGATCGAAGGAGTATACTTAGGACCAAAAACTAAAAACAAAAATAACCCCATTAAGCTGCTTAGAAGAACTCGGGGTTCCTCGGTCTTGGTCATTCCTCCCTTCGTGCCCCCACAGCAGAAAATACTGATCGAAGAGGGTGATCGGGGCGAAGGATTCCCTCGTTATCGAGAAAGAGAAGCGTACCCACGAGAGTCGTCAAGTTCGCATCCGCTTGACACCCAAAAGAACTACCTCGAACAAATCTCCCGTAATCGAAACCGTTCATGCTTTGAACCTACACCCCAAACCAACTACTCTCTTTCCCACGAAAGCGAGAGACCTTCTCTGAGCGGCCGGTCCTTGGTCGAGTTTATCATCTGCGAAGCCGTGGGATCTCCGACCCTATGGCCCGGGTTCAGCCTTGACTTTCCTTTCGACCTCTTGGGGCTTTTAGTTCGACACTGGCGGCGATCAGGTTCGGTGATCACACGCAGACGAAATCTTCTCGACGAAGGAATGAGTTATCGGCGAGTAAACAATAATGACTTCTTCCTTTACATCTCTATTTTCCTTGAGCATTTTAGAATTTAACTTGAGTACTTTGAAAATGTGCGGGCTAATCTTTGTCTTGGACGGCGTCAAGAGACACATAAATGGAAAGCCAGGAAGATTTCATGCGCCGAATAAACATCTTTGAAATCGACCTTGGGCCAGAAAAAATTTGATCGTGAAGATGCTTTTCATACCATCGATGGTCTTGAAAGAAAATTGGATCGGGCGAAGATGGATTTGAAGACATCGATGATGACCGAGAAGGGACCTGAGAGATGAGTTGGGCTGCATCAAAAGCCGTCGACAAAATCGACCAACTGAATCTTTGGGCTTGGTTGAAGAACTTACTTACGAAAGCGAAAAATGAGGAGTTCTCTTGACCAACCGAAACTAATCCTTGACTTGGTGAAGGCGAGGCGAAGATCGGGATGAAGCTTCGAAGGCGTAAGACCAAGCGTCGTAAGCTCGCCGTAAGATAAAAGACCTTGAGGGCGAGGCCACATTACATTGAAGAGCTTGAAAGCAGTTGAGGCGAGTATAGGGACTCGGATGAACTCGATGTAGAGATCGTGAAGGTTTATTGAGAGGATATGAGGGGTATCGGGGAGCGAGGAAAGAAGAAGCTATCGGTTTGCTCGATTGGACCGACACTTCTCAATTAGATGATGAAGCGGTGCTGAATATATATATATGTTTTGATTACATGTAAATATTTAACTTTTTATGTTTATGTAATTAATCGACTTAAATGAAATGAACATTTTATGCTTATTGATAAATCTTTAAGCTGTCTTGATTATAACCATCCTCGTCGGTTTCTTGTCGATAATTTAGTATCGATAAAATGAACTATTGAATTAGATATGGCATATAACGATTAACTTTCATACAATGAAGTGAGTTGAATTTTACGGACGAGATTGAAGTTAAGCGAATTAATGGCCCGAACTTCGACACTTAAGCAGAATAAATAACTTATACTCGCGATGATGCAGAAGAGTGAGATCAATTATATGTGAAGTAAATTTGGACGACAAGCAGATAAGAACCAAGCATAAGGATTAATAATGACCATTGACTTACCACCTGATAAGATCGATATAGGACCAAAAGGACTTGGGGCTACCATCGAATGGCCCGTGAGTCCTACCGTACCTCCTTACACCATCGGACCATAGTAGTGACCATTGACTTACCACCACGATAAGATCGATATAGGACCAAAAGGACTTGGGGCTACCATCGAATGGCCCGGTGAGTCCTACCGTACCTCCTTACACCATCGGACCAATAGTGACCATTGACTTACCACCGATAAGATCGATATAGGACCAAAAGGACTTGGGGCTACCATCGAATGGCCGGTGAGTCCTACCGTACCTCCTTACACCATCGGACCATAGTGACCATTGACTTACCACCACGATAAGATCGATATAGGACCAAAAAGGACTTGGGGCTACCATCGAATGGCGGTGAGTCCTACCGTACCTCCTTACACCATCGGACCCGATAGTGACCATTGACTTACCACCACGATAAGATCAATATAGGACCAAAAGGACTTGGGGCTACCATCGAATGGCCGTGAGTCCTACCGTACCTCCTTACACCATCGGACCCGATAGTGACCATTGACTTACCACCACGATAAGATCGATATAGGACCAAAAGGACTTGGGGCTACCATCGAATGGCCGGTGAGGTCTACTACCGTACCTCCTTACACCATCGGACCAATAGTGACCATTGACTTACCACCACGATAAGATCGATATAGGACCAAAAAGGACTTGGGGCTACCATCGAATGGCCCGGCGAGTCCTACCATACCTCCTTACACCATCGGACCAATAAGACCGGTGATAATTTGTGAAAAGTGATCTTTTATTGATATCAAACAGGTTGTGTACGAGACTTAGATAAAGCGACTTGAACTTTATTGAAAATACTTAGAAGCACCCGGCGTACCATGTATTCTTGATCTCGGAACCGTCAAGTGCCTTTAATCGATAAATCTGCAAGGGCTTTGGTACTTGATCACTTCATATAGCCCTTCCCGATTCGGCGTTAGCTTTCCGTGTTTTGAGGTGTAGAAGCTTGACTTCTCGAGAAGCGAAGTCTCCACTTGAATCTCTGAAGTTTAGCGCCCTTATTATAATGTTTGGCCACCCTTACGTTGATAAGCGACCAATTTGATTAAAGCTTCCTCTCGACTTACGTCTAGCGGGTCCAAGTTAGCCTTGATCCTTCATCATTATAGATTTCTTTGAATTGACTTGCGAAGACTTGGAGATCCGATCTCGGCGGGACTAAGGCATCGATTACCATAGGCCCGATCGGAAGGCGAATCCCTGTAGTAGTCCTCGGCGTGATTCGGTATGCCCACGACGCCGCTTCAGATTCTTACGGCCATCTCCCTTAGCTTCATCAATCTACGCTTTATTCCATTCGTGACGTCACATGGTCACCTCAACTTGCCCGTTCATTGTGGATGAGCCACGAAGTCTTCTTGTCTTTGAATCCCCAAATCGTTCAAAAATTCTTCAAATTTTGAACCTGATGGCGTCCATTGTCAGATATCAATACTTTAGGGATCCGGCGAAACACCACAGACTCCTTTACAAATTTTAAGCACTCTGTTACATTATCGGCCAAAGTGGTTTAGCCTCTACCCAACTTGTCGTATAATCAATAGCAACTATAATGAAGCTAACTTGACCTTTAGCTTTAGAGTAGCGGTCCCATATATCCACCCCAGACGGTGAAGGGTATAGGAGATAAAATCGAATATAACTCTTAGGTGGGCGATAATGAACCGGACTATTGGTGGCATCTTTCACATTTCTTGGCGTACTCTGTAGCTTCTTTGAAAATTGTCGACGATAGTAACCTTGTCGAAAAATACTTTGTGTGCCAAAGATTTGGCGACCGTATGATCATGTAAATCCCTTCATGAACTTCCGAAGAAGCGTACTCGGCTTGACGGAACCAAACATTTCAATAATGGTGAGGAAAATGCATGATCGATAAAGATCCCCATCAATAAAATGAAAATTAGTACTCTTGTACTTGATCTTCTTTACTGACATCGATCCAGAAGGAAGGACGCCATCGCGAATACTTTCGATGTAGAGGGTCGTCCAACCAGTTTTGTTAGATTCGATGCACATCAACATTTCATCTTGAACACTTTCATTTTTTTGCAAATTTCCAAATACATAGATCCATGAAAGACATACGCATCCGTAGTGGCCAATTTAAACAAAGCATCGGCGATGGGAATTATCGTTCTTTCTCTATACTGAAACTTCGTCTGAAGCAAAAAATTGAAGTTGGTTTCTTAACTCCACGGATATTTGATCATTCGGGTTCCCAGAAACCCATAATCTCCAGATATTTTTTAACGACCAGCGAGAATCACTTATAGATAATTATTAATTGTTGGACTTGAGACTCTTGCTAATCGGACACTTTTAACAACTTTGCCGTACTCGGCCTCATTATTCGTTGCTTTAAACCCGAATCGATAGCTTTCTTGAACCTTAAATCCCTCGGACTTATTAGAATAATTCTGCTCCACTACTTGATCGTCGTAGAGGATCCATCTGCATCTGGCGTCCACGCTTTTCGACCTGTTTGAATAACGACCCTTTGCTTTCGATCGGAAGATTGACTTCCGATAACCGTATCTGCCGGTGAGCGAACATTCTACCATAAAATCGACCAGAGCTTGGCCTTTGATGGCGATTCGGGATGATACTCGATAAAAAAGCGGGACAATTCCATAGTCCGTCTTTCTTTAATCTACAGGACCTCGGCTTGCCCATCACCTTCTTCAGCGGTTGATCAGTGTAGGCGACCGAGTCGACCTTGAAAATCTTGCGAAGCTTTCTCTGGCAATTATTAAAGCAAAGGCAAATTTCTCAATGTTAGGATACACAGTTTGACATCTCGTGGGGCGTGGTGGCGTAATAGGCCGGGATCTTTGCTTCCAGCGATCTCCGAATCAAAAGCTGCTCCAGCTAACTAAGGGCGGCGCGAGTACAAATATAAAGTCTCTGCTTGGGGCGAACTTGACCAATAAAGGCCCAGAAAGCGAGATCGTCTTTATACTTTGGAAAGCATCTTCACACTTGGAAGTCCTTTGGAATGTCTTCGCATTCTTGGTCCTTGATGTATCGAAAAAGGAAGACATCTTCTGCTGATTTGGCGACGAACCTCCTTAAAGCCATGATCCTACCGGTCGAATGACGAGCGTCTTTGAATGGTGAGGAGTCTTCATGTCGAGGATGGCTGGATCTTCTGGGATTGGCCTCGATGCCCTTTGGTGACGAGATAACCCGAAAATTTTCCGGCACCAAGTAGAAAGTACATTTGGTTGGATTAAGTCGCGATTGTCGATGGCGAATAGTTTGAAAACACTCCTCTAGATCGTCCAAATGTTTACGAATTTGCATACTCTTCACGATCATGTCATCTACATAAACCTCCATGTTCCTCCCAAATTGTCTATTGAATATAAAGTTCATCATCCTCGATAGGTAGCTCCGGCATTAATGAGGCCAAAAGTCATTTTTTATGCGCGTACACCGAGCGGTGTGTAATGAATCTTGTTTTGGAATGTCTTCTTTGCACATGGATATTTGATGATAACTGAAAAAGCATCCATAAAACTTAATAATCGTACCGAAGTGGCATCGATGAAATTTGATCGATATGGGGCGGAGGATAAAAGTCCTTGGACGAGGCTTTGTTGAGTCGGTGTAGTCGATGCAAACCCGCCACTTTCCATTATGTACGCACCAATACTACATTTGCTTTATCCACTCGGGTAATCAATCTAAGTAGATGAAGTCGTGACTTGACAATTTTGCAACCTCTTCGTCGATGATCTTTTGGCGTTACTGGAGCAAATATCCGCTCTTCTTGAGGCGGCTTTTTGAAGGATCTATCTCGGTTTATGCTCGGCAACCTTAGGTGACTCGGGCATATCTTGTGGCTCCCATGCAAAAATATCGACATAGCATCGTAAGAGTTCCATAAGATTAAATCAGAAGAGGTTACGGTAAGCCCAAACCAATCTTCACTTTGTCTTCTCGGCTTTAGATGACCACTTCATTTCCTCCGTCCCCAGTGAAGATTACCAATAGTTACGAACTACTCTCGGTGAAGGTTCGATTTCAATTGCCATCGTCTTTCTTTGTTTACTAACTCCCATTCGGGATGAAATAGCGAAATTAGATAACATCTCTCGGGCGAGATCCAAGTCACCCATCACCTCTCTACTCCATGTCTTTGTGGGAACTTGATTTTGAAATGTGGGATGGAAATTCTGACTGAAGAAGTTTGTCGGCGTAGTCTTCCCAAAATGGCGTTGTAAGTAGAATCCACATACCTGACATAAAATTTACAAGTTATCTCCACTTCTTTGTGGGGGTAGTCTTAGAAGATGACGGGGAGTTGATAGTCTGCGAAGCCACTTTGGCGGGATCGTTTAGAAACCATATAGAGGAGCTTCTGTCAGGCCTCCATTTTGTGCTCATCGAGATGCATTCTTTGATAAGCGTGGGCATAAAGAATGTCCACAGAAGATCCGTTGTCTATCATCATTCGTTTCACATCCATTTGAGCCCACTTGTCTTTGTGATCACCAATGCTCCTTCATGCGCGGTTCATGGGCTCCGAAGGATAATCCGCATCTGTAAATGAAATAACGGTTCTGGGGAAAGGCTGTCGACCTTGAGTAGCATCGGTTATTGACATAAGCGAATCAAGATAAGACCTCCTCTTCTTCCCTACTAATTTCCCAGCAGACCCACGGTTATTACATCAACGACTTGTCTTGGCGGTGGAGCATTTTGAGCAGTGGTACTTGAGCTGTTTTGAGCAGTGATCGATCGATAACTTTCTTGATTTTGGCGGTCTTTCTCGATACACATATTGAATCGATGACCCACTTTTAATCTTGTTTTCTACAAAATCCTTTAGATTACAACATTCATTAGTGTCGTGACCGGCTGACTTGATGATAACCACAATATTCTGAGGGTTGCCATGTCCGTTTTGTAATTATCACGAGGTGGTTCAAAGAAAAAAATTGGTTTGGATCGATCCAAAATTATCGACCTCTCTGTATTCATTTGGGTATAAACCTTATTAACCTTGAGGGTAGGAGCAGTGCCGCGACTACTACCTTATCGCCCACGAGTTATTGTATTTCTTGAACTACATACGCCCTTTGGTTATATCCTCCCCTTTTCTCGATCACCATCGGTCTTGGGAACCTCTACCTCCTTTGATTGGCTCGAAGAAGGATTCTTGAGACTATTCATAGCCTCTTCCACAACAATATAGCCTTACGCCTTGTCGAAAACTTACTGCTTTAAACTCTTGGATGGTGAAACATCAATTTCTTTACCAATTTCTCCGATTTAACGAGATCCGGCCCATTACGGAATAATCCAGCGACTTGGAGATCATTAAGATCGGACACTGTCCATTGCTTCCTAAACCTCTTTACATATTGGCTAAAAGATTCATTGGTGAGCTATGGGACTTGTCTTTAAGAACACACATAAACTTCCCCTTCTTGATTGCTTCTTCAAGCAGCATGGAACTTATCACAAAGTTGGAGACCACGAGGAGATAGAATCAGATGGTAAAGTCCCCATCCAACATCGGCGTCTTTTCTCAAAGTAGTGACAAAAGTGTGACATTTAGCGACATCGATAAAATCGTAGTAATCCATTAATCGATTGACGCTTTGTTATGGTCATAGGATCTCTGACCCATCATAGCTCTCCGTGCGAGGTAACTTTTTGGTAGCATCTGCTTTCTCCTTGAGAATATCGGAGGTAAAGGGATGCCTTCTTACGAAATATCTTTCACTGTTGGACCTCGGCCCGATTGTTTAGAAGTTCTTTCGCTCTCTCTACGACGAAAATCAACACCTTGGGGTTGTGATGAGATCTCCTTTTCTGGGCGACACTAGGTTTTGGAATGGATCGACCCTTCCTGCCGATCTTCTTCTTGCCTTTCTGGGACTTCTTGATTTACTAGGTCGTAAAATTTCATCCTCGTGATGAGAACGATTGTGGCGGTATTCTCCCTTGGGTTTTACGACATAATTTCTCTCGACACCTTCTTCGTCTTTCATCGTCACGATGAAGTGATCTAACTGTTGTCGATTACCTTCTTGAGATAGAAGGCGTTCTGCTCCTCGATCTCCTCTCTTGTGAGAATGATCCACAGACACGTCGTAGAATGTTAGGCTCTTTACCCTTCAAACGGGGTACCTCCTTATACTACTTAGTCGCCGGAGTGAAAATGGCTAGATGCTTCGTCTCTCGACTCATTCACCCGAAGCATCTGTTGGTATATCTTCCTTTGTCTTATGAGAACCTCAAAGCCTTATCCGCTTAAATCGTCGCCGTCCTTGCCAACTTGGTAGCTCGGTCCTCTTGACCACTTGGCGATGAGTCACGGTTGGCGAACCTTCTACCGTTCGGATTGGGATCCGCGCCCTTATCGGCGTTGAAAACTAACTTCCGTCTGGCTCCACCGTGGATCTTGAACGAAGTTCTTACGAATTGTCCTTAGAAGCCGTGCTCTCACGAGCACTTTTAGAAGGACCAAGCGATCCTTCTTTGAAATCTGAAGCGGTGATGAACTAACGACCATTGCATTGCCCCCCCGGTGTTCATCTCTACTCCTCATCATCTTTGAAACAAATTTAAACAATTGTGATTGAAAAGAGCCCTCCTTACAGCGCTTGATATTAGCGCCAGATCTTTAAATCACGTCGATCACCTAAAAAGCGTCCACGATCTGCAGCGTAAACCTGATAAACACCCTGAAGCTTGGCGGTGGTTCCGTCGAGGATAGCTTCGAGCGTGAGAATCGATATGTGAATTCACAGGTTTTATAAGCGGAGGCTATATCACTGGTGTATTGATATCGAGATAATAATAATTCTCTGTGAATATCGATTAAAAATGAAGAAGAGTATGAGAACGTCTTGGTGGAACTTTGGCTGGATACTTCCTTAATTCGCTAGTTATACATATACCTCTGGCACGTGTTTACACCGCTTACTGCCCACTTTCCACATTTGATGGGATTTACTAGATGGATGTTCTGCCAAAGAATTTTAAAATGCGTGTAGTTTGTTTATAAGTTTGCTTTTGATCATTTTTTTGTTTCTACCGTAATGGAATTCTGATCCCATCCACATTAATGCATGGCGTTCTTTAGTCAATAAAACCTTCAACATGCTTTTCATCATTCTGGTCGAAGATTGTAGATATTTAAAATGTCTAAATGATTGATCCATTGACTGCTCGGCCCCGGTCTTATAAGTTTGAAATGAAAATGAAAATGATATGATGATTGAGAACAATAGATTTTAATAATTCGAATAATAGAATAAAAAAAGGCGAAATGTCGCATCTCTCCGAACTGAAAACGATAAAGTTTTCTCAATGTAACCGTAATGTCACCGGTGTTTTACCACAATCCAACTTGAGCGCTAGTAATGGTTCTTGTATTACTAGTCTGCAGGAGTTGGATCTTTCAGAAACAATGTTATCAGAAGTACCAAATGTAGTCGGCTCTCTCAAGTCTTTGAAATCATTGAATCTCGGTTTCTGCAATTTGTCAGGTTCCATTCCTAAATTCATCTCAAATCTTACACATCTAACTGAGCTACATCTATCTGAAAAAATGCTAAAAATATTTATTTTACTTGATGGGTTTGATGTACAATTCATTGAATTGAAGAGACCGATAAAGCACAAAATATGAAAGTAGCAATTAATGCTCTTCAAATTGTCACATATGTCAACAAATTTCAATGTAAGAGTTTTTTTTGCATGATAATCTTTTCATTCTTCAAAGAGTCTCATTTATAAAAATTAATTTTAATGACATATATATTGTTGCTCCATGTTTATCTAAAATTTAAAAATGTTTTTACCGTCTATACATCTACAACGATATTTTTCATGTGAAAATATTAAAAAGTATTGTGAAAATATCAATTTCTTTGATTTTATTCAATAGTCTCTTTAAAGTGACTAGTATCTTTACACACATGTTGTGTTGTGTGTGAAAAAAAATAATATATAAAACACAAAAATGACGTAAATTTTACTTATCTTAGTATCCTATTTTATCTCCTCAATTTTCTCTCATTCGTTTTACACCACGCTCAATTCATTACACTTGCAGCAGTTAATCTTCATCAAGAATTAAAGATTTAAAGAATTAAAGATTTAGCTCTGTTTCTGAGTTTTAAAATGGACAGAAAAGAAAAGAAATGGACGAAAAATTTAAGTTTTCTTTCCAATTCTTATGCTTTCCTAGCTTTTTAATATACTGGAAAAGAAAAAAAATGGATAGAAAACATCTACCACTTTTCCCCGCCAAAATTTTTTCGTCTAAAATTGGTTTCGATTTGGGATTTTAAAAGAAATTGAAATAAGTAATATTTTTATAATTCCCATATTATCCTCAACTTTTAATATAATAAATTTTAAATTACTCATTTACCTTGGATCAGATAGATGTGGCTAATTTCTTCTTCCATAGCGTTTGTATCTGTATCCTCTTCTCCTCCTCTGTGGCCTGACAATTCCCGTAAACCATTTTGGTTTCCCTACCAAAAACATTATATATCCAATAATAAATCCCAAGACAGTTCCACATCCATACCCCATCAATACTGCTTCCCAAGTAAAACCATCCATGAAATCTGAATCATTTTCTTCTTGCACAACTAGAGGTATTTCACCTTTTTCACACTCACTCAATGGAAATCCACACAATGCTAAATTCCCGTAATATGAATCGTTCAAAAAAGTTTCAAATTGTGATCTTGAAGGAATACGACCTCTGAGATGATTGTAGGAGAGATTTAGTTTTCCAAGAAAATTTAAATTAGCCAGCTCTTGAGGAATCTCTCCTACGAGTTGGTTGGAATTAAGGTCTAGCGATTCGAGCACCGATAGATTTCCCAAAAGGGAAGGAATGCGACCAACGAGGCTGTTATGGGATAAATTTAGCTGTCGGAGGAATTTGAGATTTCTGATTATATCTAGAATCTCACCTTTGAATTTGTTGCTAGACAGATCGATAGTTGTGAGGGTAGTTAGAATTCTCTCGAGCTCAATGAACACTCCTTTCATTACCAATATCACTGAATTCTGGTAATAACTATTCCCCAAATATTCCGCTTTCTTTGTATTTTCATCAGCATTTTTCATTGCTATGAAATTTTTGAAAAATAATTTTGGTAGAAGGCCAGAAAACTGATTGCAAGAAAGATCGATGATTCACAGCTTGGGAAAAGGATTTTTAGTCATGGAACGGGTGTTTATTGGACCATGGAATCTATTAAAGCTCAAAACAAGAACGTGCAATTCCAGTAGAGTTCCCAACCAGTTTGGGAATGTATCATTTATCTGGTTTTTCCCAAGATCAAGAACTTCTAACCGACTACAATTTGCCAACGAACTTGGGACACCTCCTCTTAAATGATTGTCGTGCAAATTAAGACTCCTCAAGAGGTTTCCCTTTTCAAACGTGGAGGGAATCATCCCACGAAAGTTATTCTTACACAGGTCTAAATCCTCAAGGAATTGAAAAGTTCCAAACACATTAGGGATCTTTCCTCTGAATTCATTATTTGATAGATCCATGACACGTAGATTGGGAAAAGGATATTTAGTCTTGGAAATGTTGCATATAAAAATCGGACCATGAAATTCATTGAATCTCAAGATAAGAAAACTCAAATGCGGAAGAGTTTCCAACCATCAGGGAAATGTATCTTTTAATTTGTTACTTCCGATATCAATAATCTGTAAACTCGTACAGTTTCCCAAGCTAGGCACCATTCCTTCCAATTGATTGCCCTGCAAATCAAGATAACCCAATTTGTTCAAGCTTGCTAAAGTTGATGGAATGGTACCCTGAAAGTGATTCATCGATAAATCTAACGAATAAAGGCTATCACTGAGATCCCCAAGACAATGCGGAAGTACACCTCTAAAGTTATTTCTCGACATATAAAGATATCTAAGGCTGCTAGAATTGTATATCCACATCCACAAGGGTAATGATCCTTCAAGAAAATTGGAATTAAGATTAAGAGAATATAATGAATCCTTCCACTTAGACGCCATCCACTCAGGAAATCGGCCATTAATTTGGTTGTTGGATAGGTCTAGCCACTCTAGGTTCTCCATGGCCCTCAAGAAATATGGGAATTCCTTTATCTTGAGAGAAGACAATTCAAGGCTTTTGAGTATGGGGAAGGTAGCATTGATAATAGTGTTATTAGTGGTGCTCAACCTCACTGATAGGTTGTTGTTGTATGAAAGTTTCAAAATCTCAAGTTTTTTTAGGCTCGAAAACATTTCAATCTCTACGATGATGCTCAACTTGTTCGATGAAAGGTCCAAATAACTCAGGTGCACTTGTTGAAAAATTGATTGTGGAACGAAACCAGTTAGCTCATTCCCCATTAAATTAATGTATTCAAGTAAGGTGGACTTGAATTGAAACTTACTCAGTTGACCCTTGAGTTGATTAAAACCAAGTTCTAAAGACTCCAACAACGGAAGATCAAATACCCAAGACGGTATTGTCCCATTGAGCGAGTTGCCAGATAAACTGAGACGGGTTAGTTTTTGTAGCCCAGTGATGTTGGACGGCAGGGGCCCCATTAGCGAGCTGCTTGACAAGTCCAACGAAACAAGTTGGCTCAGATTGGCAACCCAAGAGGGAAAGGGACCAATAGTCAACTTGTTATATCCGAGTGAGAGAGATCTCAAGTGTATGAGGTTTGCGAAACCATTGGGAATTTGGCCTTGTAGATGGTTTATAGATAGATGTAGCTCAGTTAGATGCATAAGATTTGAGATGAATTTAGGAATGGAACCTGACAAATTGCAAAAATCGAGATTCAATGATTTCAAAGACTTGAGAGAGCCGACTACATCTGGTACTTCTGATAACATTGTGAATGAAAGATCCAACTCCCTCATACTAGTAATACTGGAACCATTACTAGCGCTCAAGTTGGATTGTGGTAAAACACCGGTGACATTATGGTTACCACGTAACCTTAATGTTTTCAAGTTCGGAAGAATGAAGATTTCATGCGGCAATTCCCTGCGCAATCCAGTGGCAGAAAGATCTAGAAGTGTTAGAGAAGAAAAAGAAGAAAGATTTCTGGGTAAAACTGAATATATGGGAACATAAGCAAGGGAAATGTGTCTCAATTGGGTAAGATTATGAAGGAGAAACTTGAGGAATTGATGCTGAAACTCGGAATTACCATCATTGAGAATGAGATTATGATTGTAGGAGAGATCGAGTGAAACCAGTTTGGAGAGATGCGATATTTCCAAGGGGAGTGGGCCTAAAACTCCCGAGCGAGAGAGGTTGAGATGTGTCAAACTAGTTGCAAACCGGCCGAATTCAAGCGGTATTATGGATCCTCTGAAATCATTGGAAGCAAGGTCGAGCCTCTGGAGGCGAGGAAGCTGGAAGAGGCTACTGTTGGAATGAAGGACTCCGACAAGATGGCTGCAACTGAGGTCGAGCCCGATTACGTCCCCCGTTAACGGATTACATGCAACCCCGTCCCATTCGCAATAATCAGAACTCATTTTCCACTGATTTGTCTTTGGATAAGGAGTATTACCAAAGATATCACAAGTCGAAGTAGCAAAACTATCTATGTTGATGCTCAATGTTTGCTTAAACCGAAACAAAGCAAGCATCTGCTTATTGGGACACACATGATTATCATGTGCAGAGGAATAAACAAAAGGGTGATGTTGCAAGAAGAAGATTAGCAGGTAAGGAGTGAGCCAGGGAAGTAGTACTGCTGACTGCCCCATTTTTAGTTTAGTTTAGTTTAGTTTGTAATTAATTAACTCACTGATGTAGCCTATTTATAGGTGCTGGACATGCATATGCAACTTATAGGTTTATCGACTAATAATCAAGCCAAGATATGTAAACCTTACAATTTCTATCTAATATTCCTTAATTTCCATCCCACACCCCACAATCATTAATATTTGTGGAAAAATGATGTGCAGAAAATTCTGGCATTGACTGTCCCATTCTTCTTAGCTGGTGATAGTTATGGTCAATTGAAACCATCCCACACTCCACAATCACTAATATTTGTGGTCCAACTCCAACAGTATTAGTTAAGAAATACCATTTTTTTTCTTGTTCTTATTTATCAACTTGTGAACAAAAGTGAGAGAGAATTAAATAGGTCAAGTTTATAAAATAAGCTCTACAAGGAATGCAACCTGAGGATACATCAATATATGTAGGCACAATAATAAATGAAATATCATCATGGAGCATTCTTAGGCCAGAGGTTCCTTGATCACAAATAGTACTGCAGAGCCTAATCATTGCCACAAAACTACGCTAATCTGATTTAACGGAGTCGATTTAATTTGAAAACACTTCAGCACTTGAATACATCATAATTACAAAATATCCTGTTAATAGCAAAAGCCTTACACATCCACCAACATCATTTGGGAAACAGAAAAATATTGACATGCTTCATCAGCAAAACTAATTCAGTTTTTGTTGACTAACTTATTCTCGTGCATTTTAACATTTTAAAAGCCCCCTTTACGGCTTAGTTCCATTGAATTTCTCTGTAAAAGGTCCACTCAGATGAATTTAGGGTGTTTTTTCCATCATAAGCAACAAGATCATAAGGCGGCGAGTCCTTAGCAAACTTTGTAGGCATAGATTTTCAGTGTAGAGACGGTGTCCACTCGACGTAGCAAACTCTGTAGGCATACTTTTCTATCGGAAGAAAATATCAAAATTTCGTATTCTCTCTTTCAGCCTAGTAAAAACAGAGTTAGCAACAAATAGAACTTTGTGCCACTAAGCCCCTCGTGGCTCAATAGTAAAACAACTTATGATCATAAAGCTTTGGGTGCAAGAGGTCTTGGGTGGCAGGAATGTTAAGATTTCAGCTAATTCTTGAAAAAAGAAAAAAAAAGAAAAAAAAAGAACTATGGTGCCCCTTATATAACATCTTAGATCTTTTTCGAAGGTATATATATGTTTTAGTGTAGGAAGATGATTAGGAGGTAGATTGGAGAAAGTCAGGGTAATAGTACTGATGACTGCCCCATTTTTAATTGCGTAATTAATTAACTCACTTATGCAGCCTATTTATAGGTGGTGGTATACATGTATCCTATCTGCTGCTAGTAAAGGTTTATCAACTAGTAATCAAGCCAACATTTGTACGCCTTACAATTCTTCTACTATCCCTTAATTTCCACAAGTCAAAAATGATGTGCAGAAGATCCTGGCATTGACTGTCCCATTCTTCTTAATTGGTGATAGTTATGGTCAATCGAAACCATCCCACACTCCATAATGAATAATTTTCATGGTCCAACTCCAACAGTACTAGTCAAGAAATACCATTCCATTTTATTTATTTTTCCTTTTTTTCATTTCTTGTTTATTAACTGATAATAGAACTAAGAGAATTAAATAGGACAAGTTTAACAAAATGTCTTCTTGTAGGTTAACTCAGTTTTTACCATATACCTAGATATAGAGGTCAAAGCCATAACTCACTGAGTGCTGGACTGTTAGAAATAATTTTTCTCATGTTTTCGATATATTCTGGAAGTAGTACATGAGAGGACCAAACCCAGATTATGAATCATTACCACCAAAGTAAACAATCACCAAAGAAGGCCGAGTGACAGAATCCTGCAATGAAGAAATAAAGGACCATGCTGGTATTAGAGAATCCCCAACTGACAAATATTACAGAGCTCCTAAAACCATTCCATGAAGATATCTGACCAGGACTGTTCCTGAATACAGGCGGGAGGGTCGTTTGTCCTGGCCTCCGATCAGGGAGCCTAATTTTTTTTATATATATGGCAAGAGAAATAGAGTCAACCATTGAAATTTTCTGGAGTTTGTAAAAGTTTTGGATTGTTTTTCTAATGTTTCAATTTCTTACAGCGTATTATTAACTATTCCTGTGACAATGACATCTACAGAAATAAATTTTTCAAAGATAAATTGTTAAATAATTACTTGTGGTCGACTATTACTTCGGCGAGGATGACTTGTTTCTTCAGTGGGATTTGGTTCAGTAATTTGTGGTTCGGAGATTTGGGGTTCAGATGTTAGAGGTTCAGCAGTTGGGGGTTCGGTAGAAGTTTCAGAAGATTTGGTAGAAAGGAATGCTTCAAGGTCTCTTCGGTCAGAGGAGGTCGGTTTGATAAGAGATACTGTAGAGAGTATAAAATGATAGTTTAGAATAATTACTAAAGGAGATTTGAAAAATTATACAACAATTGAGTGCGGGACTTACATTTGTGGTCATACAACCATGCTTGTTTGGTTAGAAGATCGAAGCTCCATTCCTTCAGAGGAAGTTTCTCCAGAAGCTTCATCATCTCTCTCACACGTTTCTCAGGGATGTCGTCGAAGTCTCCAGAAACACGTTCGACAGTAAACCAGTCTGGAAGCGAGGAGAACTCAGGTCCTTTAACAAAAAACCACTCCTTATGCCATCCTTTGTTGCTTGAAGGAGTGACCATCAGAGAGCGCTTCTCGAATCTAGCATTGGGCTTCGGGGATTGCTTGTTTATCATCTTGAAGCCCTTTTCCCGAGACTTACCAACAATGAAGAGAGTGAAGAAGAAATAAAGAGTATGAGTAATTCCTACTTAATGACAGAAGGCGATGAAAGCTAGAATATGAATATAAGAGTAAGGGACCAATTGGGCAAATCCAATGCCCACAAACCCTAAAAGGGTAACGATGAAAGTATGGAGGGGAAAGAGAATCCCTTTCTCCAAAAAAGTCAAAGGCATAGCAGTCCAGCCTTTGGGACGCTGATACATACGTTCAGTGGAAGTAAGTAATCTCAAATGGTGGGTATCTGGAATTAGATATCGCTCTCAGATGATACGAAGATCATCCTCTGAAAGTATGGAAGGAGTGTTGGCATGGGGAAATTGTTCTTCACTTTTGAAGAAAAGAGAAGGGTTTGGAATGGGAGCAGGTGGATTATTTCTGCTAGTTGTGGGCTTGGGGTTTGTTTCCAAAGAGACATTAGTGGGGTTTTGAGTAGGAGGGATGGAAGAGATGGGTGTCACAGAGTCGGGGATAGCGTTGTCTGGATTTTGAGAAGTCATTGCTAACAGATTGCAGAGAGAGAAAAATCTAGAAGAAGAAGAAAGCAAAAGCAGTTTGATTTTGAAATGAGCATGTAAAACCGTCAAATTTGGGGGAAATGGGTTTTTATAGTGGTTGTCCCTTCAGTTGTTTTCAAAACTCGAGGGCGGCTCATTTAATGACAGCAATGATGGGGAATTTGGAGAGTTGGTGTCCGGATTTGGGTTTCCTACTGATTGGGCGTGGTTTGGTTTCATTTGGACTCCATTAATTCTTGGACCATTTTTATATACTCTTTTATTAAACATTCTGTTTAATAAAAGACCGGGGGCAATGTTAAGCCATAATTAATTTGGACTTATTGGGCCACCTTTATTTGGCCCTTTGGAGTATTGGGCCATCATTTAAATGAGGATGTTTGTGGGCTTAGGCTGATAAGAATTGGTTGGATAAGTATTGACTGTTGACCCAACATGTTAATGAAGATTTGGCTTAATCTTAATTAGTGGGAACAATGATATGACCAGCAGGTGATTTTGCATGCAATTAGCTGAGATCACTTTGAGTCGGTGGCATTCAAGGCGGTGGAAGAGGTATATGAGTACAGAGCACTTCACAGGAAAAGGTAACATGCATTTTATTATACCAAACACTAGAACTAAAAACCTCCATTGTTAATTTTGTGTCGGCCTGTACTAATTCTCACACCGGAACTATCCCCTGGCGGCCCAAGCCGTCAAGGATTTTGGTGCTGATTCGTTTACTGTGTAGGATTGGACGCACTTTTCAGTGATTGAGGCGCGTAGAAAAATCTTGGCGTTAACAGTTCCTGTGTATGTCTACATATATAATATATGTATATATTTATGTTATGTATATGAAACATTTCCAGCTCAACTTGAGGCAATATCGAAATAGCATGATAATCAATTGCTCAATTGGTATTGATGATAAAATTACTAACTTACAGTGTCCCTATTGCCAAGAGGTGCTGAATAGGGTCAAAAACAAGAATTGATGCAGTTCCTCTGTACATTATGCTGAAAAAGGATATGTAAAAAATGTAACAAGTAACAATAAAAGGAAAAAAAAAGAACAAAGATTGCTAGCTACAAGGTCTATTCAATGGCATATAGCAAACAAGAAATGAGAAAAAAATGATCACAATATATAGGAGGTGGGCTCTAGGCAGGTGTTTTCAATTTCCAATAGCAATTAAAGCTTTTTCATGTTTTATATTATTCAGCCATAGAAGTATCGAGGCAATGAACCAGGGATGCGATTGTTGTTACATTTAAATGGCCTGCTTTTGAATTATAAACTATGACAAAATTTATTTTCAGTGTTCTAAAAATCGTTATGCGGACCAAGGCGGCGGAGGGGGCGCCTGGACTAGGCGTTTTCTCACGCGGTCTCGTTTATATCTAACTACTCCCTCCGTTCCTTAATATAGGTCGTTTTAGAGTTGTGCACAAGTATTAAGGTAATAATTGTAAAGTATTAAATATACTATCAATTATATATATTTCAGACGTTGGAAAAGATAAGTGTTATTTATTGGGCAAAAAATAGTGAGAGAACCAAAGTTATATTTATTACTTGGGGTAATATTGGAAACTAAGCAATTAATGCTTACTTGAAATCCTCAAACGACTTATATTTAGGAACAAAAACATTTCTCTAAAACGACTTATATTAAAGTACGGGGGAGAATATTAGTTTTCTCAGCAAATGTAATTGAAATCATACAAATATAAACAACTACAGAAAATTAACAAGAAAATTTTCATTTAGAAAAAGGAAAAGGAAGGACTTACCTTGGGAGATTGAAATTGAATGACCTTTTGAAATAATTTGTTGACCATATTTTTATAGAAATCGAATTCACGAGCTCTCATCTCTCTCCTCTCCACATGGATATATATACTTTCAAGATTACCCCTCATTTGTTCACTTTCACATGAATAACCACCCCAAATCGAATCATTCAAGGATGAAGTCCATGGATTATGAATCACAATGTTTTAATGAAAATGTAGAAGGATTCCATTAGGCTCTAGTGATGATTGTATTCGACATGTAATGGGTTGGTCTATTTCCTAACTCAGAAGAATCTGAGTATTTTGTGGAATCCAACCACAAAATTACTAACAGACAAGAAAGCAGCTGCCCCATGGACCCTTTTCAGTCTTAGACAACGACTTTTTTTTATGGTTTTGGATATGATTACAAGATGATGAGATTTTTTATCTTAACCAAACCAAGATCGAGATCATAATAATAATAATAATAATAATAATAATAATAATAAAAATAAAAATAAATTTGTAAAAATAATTATACTCTAAACATCATTTATCTCATAAGGCAATTCTTTCTAATTTGCCGTAAAACTAAAAATTCTCTCCCATTCACAATTTAATTGTGCAGACGAGTATTATTTTTAAAAAGATGATATTTTTGTACATTGACATAATCACCAATGCTCATGAGAAACTAACTGATGAAGCTTTCTATATATTAAAGTGCGGATTGGGGTTCTATTACACTATTCAATCCGCAATTGGACGATCACGATCAATAGGCTAATATTATCCTTATACAACATATCGCAGTCGTCCAATAATCGAACTGTGTAATAGATCCCCAATTCGCACTTTAATATTGGGGAGCTTGCAAAATTAAACTGCGGAGCCAAATAATTACAAAATTGCCCTCCATTATATCATCCTTTTAAAAATATTGTTTGTCCGCATAATTAAATCGCGGACAAAGAAAATCACTTTTTGTTTTTCGCAGAAGAATCTTTTGTCCCACTGCTTATATCTTTCAATTCTTCTTCCTCCTCTTATCTATATATATAAAAATATATAATAAGACAAAAGTTGATTTTAGGAGCATATTTCTACATAATTCTCTCACATGAAGGTGAAACCCACTATATACTCATGTACGAAAAGATTATATGAAAATATCAAAAACACATGAAAATATCAGTTCCCTTGATTTTTTTGGTCTTCCTCTTTGATCTTTGGTCGTTGGTCTTTGGTTTTTGATATAAGCCTAAAATTTAACTAATAGTAAAACACTTTTTATATCCCTATAAAAAAACCTCTCTTTATAGTTCTACTAACTTTAATATTAACTTATTATTTTGCAACAATTTTATTTATTATAAGAGTCCTTTAATTTACTTAGTCATATATATAATAAATTTTAACTTAAAAATCATATTTAAGATTTTAGTTAAAGTTTTTACTCAACTTTAGTCTCTAAATGCCTATATATTAAAAATATTATGAGTACATATAATAATTAAAATTAAAAACAAAATTATATTATTATATTATATATATATATGAAATATATTAATGATTACTTTAATTACCAATTCTATTACATATAGGACATATTTAGTTAATTAATGTTACAAAACAATTCTAACATATATATTAATTAGTTATTAAAATTTAGTTAGCTAGCTTTTAAAACTAAAATCATAATGGCAACTCATTATTCTACAACAATTATATTCCAGAATAACTATTTATTAAAAATATAAGAAAAATATTATTAGTAAATAATAATTAATATAAAAAATTGTAATGTATATTACAAAATATATTAACGATTAAAATTTAGTAAACAAATTTATTTCATATAGGAGACCTTAAGTTAATTGATGTTAAAAAATCACGACTTATATATTACTAATTAAAATTCAATTACCTTTTAAAACTAAAATCATGATCGTAACTTATCTTTATAGTTCTACAAACTTTAATATTAACTTATTATTTGCAACAATTTTATTTATTATAAGAGTCCTTTAATTTACTTAATCATATAATAAATTTTAACTTAAAAATCATATTTAGGATTTTAGTTAAAGTTTTTACTCAACTTTAGTCTCTAAAATATAAACCCGCGCGTTGCGGCGGGATTATTCATCTTGTTAATAATAAATTTATACATAAAATTAATAAATTAAAATATAATAAGAAGATGATAGATTGTTGTGCGATAATCAAATTTTGGTATCATATGTTACATAAAATTGGGTAAAAGTTTTGTGCGCAAATACATATCCAAATATAGAATTAATCTGATCACTAAACCCCATGACGTTATATAACAGTTGTTTTGTGTGTGTGTGTGTGTGTATTATTTTTTTGATAAAAATATTTATAATGTAACCAATAGGGTTAAAAATGGTTACCTCTTTCATTCTAAAGCACTAACAAATATTTAGAAAGTGTAATGCACAATGTCATCGAGTTGTTATATTGATATGATTGTTAGTGGCATATTTGAAGTCTGTTACACATTACACAAACCTCATCAAGCCTCAAATATTTGACACAGGTACTTGATGCATTTTAAAGAGTCCATGTCCCATATACGCTTACTTACACCAGAATTCAAACATCCAAACGAAAGGGAAAACAGATGAAGAATGTCCCAGTTTTGATCCTCATACCTTAAGGGAAATTACATGTTACATGCGGAAACTGGAAAGCACGAGCATTAATAATTATGTTGGATCTTCATGTCAAACAAACACCATGTTCAAAAACATAGCAGTATAACTGTGACGCCCCCAAAATAGGTATACATCACCCATTCTGAGTCGCCAAATATATGGTACAGAAATAACTATAACTTTATAATATAATTATCGTGCAAAATACGACAACACATAAACTGTGAGTTTAAATACAAATATTATCTAATAGACAATATTCAAACTCAAAAGGAGTCCTCATTATAATTATTGATACACTATTTTACGAAAATAGTGAGGACTGATAAAACAACTTTCTAGAACCATCACTCTATACCCCAACTAGTTCCTGCTATATTCTCGCTTCCTGAGAAGAAAAATGGAACAAAAAAGAAAAGGGTGAGCTCAAATAATCCAGTAAAGAATATTATGACTAAGATAATGAACAACAAATTATCGTTAGCCTTCAACAAATTAGATAAAATATAATGGACAACAAGTTTTAGATCAATATTCGCAGCGGAAATAACAATTCATTAGAAGAGTTAAGTAGAGAATGAAATCTAATATCATTTATGAATTTAAAAGTTCATCATCAATATTTTATCCCTGTAACATCAATCAATATACATCTTGAGTCAAATATTCATCTTTGCACTACGGGCCAAATATATTCATTTGTATCACCAGTTGGTCATGTTCATCTCAACACATGTCCATCTTTGCACTACGGGCCAAAGATATTCATCAGGTAATCATTCATCTTTGCACTACAGGCCAATGATATTCATCAAGTATCACCATTAAGGACTGAGGATGATGAAAAATATTTTAAAGAACGAATCCAGTGAGACAAAAAGACAAAGATTACGGATTCGTACTTTAGATAATCCAAGTTCAAAAACACTACATAATAAACCATAGTGGAGTAAAATTCAAGAATGAAGATCAAAACATGGATACAATCAAAGATAGTAACCATAATAGACATCCGGGACAAAGAAGAAAAATTTTATTTTTCTAATTGAAGAGTCTGCGATGTTATGAATAGTCTCAGTATCGTGAATTGTGTCGTATACGTGAATAGTAACCCCGACACAAAAAGGTAGAAATTTCACAATAAAATTTATATCAATATTTCAGCATAATGATATTGAAATAAATAATATCATTTACGAAGAAAATAACATTCCTTACCTCAAAAGAACAATATCGGATGAAATATTGAAGGAAACTTGCACTGAATAGCAACTCCAAAGTATCTAAATACTCACAAAATACGCTCGATAATATAGAGAGAGAAAACTTATTTTTTGTGTGATTTTCAATTCTAACTAAGCACCCTATTTATAGTAAAATGCTAGAACACCAAAGGAGACTAAATTAATAAAATATTAATTTATTAAAAATTTTCTACACCCACCATCTTTGCCCAAAACTCAGCACACCTCTAGTGGGGCCCACCATGTTTTTAAATAAAAACATTTATTTCCGAAACTTCAATAATTCATAATAAATAGTCCTTTTATCAGAAAAATACGAATTTTATATCCATTCCATAGGAAATCGAATTATCTACAACTTTGTAGATTTAAGTTTTTCCAAATTCCAAACGAAAAATGCTCGAAATCCACATACGGACGATTTTTAATACCTCCATTCCGAAAAAATACTGATAAAACACCCCAGCATTAATTCCTTCATTTATAATCACATAAAATAAATATTTTCCTATCCTTCATTTATATCCACATAAAATAAATATTTCCTTATCATATAAATCAATAATTAATTATTCACAAATAATATTACAGAATCAAAATTATGAGAACCAGGTCGTTCCCAGGAAAGAAGGGCTTTCCGATAAGGATTTCTCCTTACTGGCGCGCAATTAGGTGACCCAACCCCTTTCATAGACAGAACTTCTTTAGACATTGCCAATAATGTTATCTAATAATATTATTCAAATAATATGAATTATTGATCTGATAATGGGAAATACTATGCAATGACAATTATTGAAATAAAAATAATATAAAATATCAACGCAATAATTATTGAATCAATAAAATAAAATATTGAGCAGTTTTACCAGAATAATTATTGAGTAGTGCCTTCTTTACGTAAGAATCAATAATTCAAAATCTTGTGCAATCTTTGTGTCATCTTTATGCTACCACACGTAATCTTGTTATTTAACCACCGTGTAATCCAACAAGTGTTAACGTAACAATTACGTCATTATTTATAAAAACTTAAACTTGTCATTTTCTTCATTCGATCATTTTTTACATTATGGGGCCCATGAAATGGGTCATAGCATGTCGATTAATATTCCCCGATGGCAAGTAAAGAATATTCCACGACCAAACGAATATTCCCTAAATGAAATGAATATTTTATAACCACTTGCTTATTTTGCAAAATTTACATATTTCACCCATAACCAAAGTATTATATCAAATTAACTCCTTATTATTTCAAGATAATGAATAGAGGAAATTCAATTTTATTTATAATAAGTTGGGGTCTTACAACCTCCTCTCCTTATGAAATTTCATCCTCAAAATTAACGTACGTGCCTGGTGTTTCGAAAAGGTGAGGGTACCTCGCTTTTATTTTCGATTGCAACTCCCAGGTCATTTCCTCCATAGTATGGTTCCTCCACAAAACCTTAACTTGTGGTATAACCTTTGTTCATAGGACATGCTCTTTCCTATCCAATATCTTGACAGGTACCTCCTTGTACATTAAATCTTCGACTATCTTGTCTAGTTCTAACGCAATAATATGGTTTGGGTTTTTCACATATTTACGAAGCATAGATATGTGAAAAACATTATGAACATGAGACATGCTTGGAGGTAATGCGAGTCTATAGGCCACATTTCCTATTCGGTCAAGAATCTCAAATGGACCAACAAATCGTGGATCGAGCTTTCCTCTCTTCCCGAATCTTGTAACTCCCTTCCATTGAGCAATACGTAACATTACATGATCTCCAATATTAAATTCCACATCTTTTCGATGAAGATCAGCATAACTCTTTTGTCGATCTTGTGAGGTCTTTATACGTTGCCGGATCATTTGAATCTTTTCTGTAGTCATGCGTACTAATTCTGGTCCCAACATTGTTGCTTCACCCACCTCGTCTCAACATATCTTGGAAACGACACTTTCGTCCCATACAACGCCTCGAATGGAGCCATGTACATACTTGCTTGATAAGCTGTTGTTGTTGTAGGAGAATTCTACCAATGGTAAGTACTTATCCCAACTCCCTTTAAAATCTAGGACACAGAGTCTTAATAGATCTTCAAGAGTTTTAATAGTCCTTTCTGATTGCCCGTCCGTTTGAGGATGATATGCCAAACTCAATCATAAATCCGTGCCCATAGCTTTCTACAAACTAACCCAAAATCGTGAAGTGAATCTTGGGTCACGATCCGAAACTATGGATACTGGCATGCCATGCAATCTCACAATCTCATTTCGTATATACGAGCAAGACGTTCAAGGAAATAAGTCTCACGTATAGGCAAGATGTGATGCCCCCAAAATAGGTCCAATCTACATAACCCATTCTAAGTCGCCAAATACATGGTACAGAAAATAAATACAACTTCATTATTACAATTATCGAGCAAAATACGACAACACATATACTGTGAGTTTTAATACCAACTGTGACTCTCATCCCTTTACTTGGATAGAACCTCACATTGATACATTACATAAAGGTACAGTCAATAAATATTTTAGAAATTAAAATCTTTGGAAAATGCTCAAGGAAAGCTTCGTACATGCGAGGCCATACATCTAAGTTGTAATAGATATCATATGACTCAAGAATTATCTTTGGTTGACCCAATAGACCCCAAAGAAAAATGAGAAGATTTCTATCATGTTCTTTCCAATGGTGAGTCTTCTCTTGACATATAATTATCTCCATTGTCTCCAATTGAGAATTATATTTCAACCAAACTCCAAGATTATATAGGTAGTGCTCGTAGTTATAATCAGCATGTGGATGTGCACAACCCTGTCTTATGATAACACGAAGTCGTGGACATCTTGTATGATAGTAGCAAAACACCCTTCCAAAGTTGGGTTCACCTCACCCTATTCGATTCGCCAAAATCAACGGTTAAATGACGTATAAAATACGACACACTTATCTCAAATTCTTAATAAAATTATTTCCATACTATTTAGGGAGAACCTCAATAGCTATAGACTACCGTTCTATTCCCCTGTTACCCCCACTCGACCCAGCTACATTCTTATTACCTGAAAGGAATTACGAAACAAAAGGGTGAGCACAACTAGCCCAGTAAAAATATCATAACTAAAGATAATTAAATTATCAATAGCCTTCATCAGTAATAAATCAGAGATTTAGAATATATGGTAGATGATAAAACTTTTCAACCATAGTTACAGCAGAACGGGCAATCCATTAGAAGAGTCAAATAGACCATAAGGTCTATTATCTTCTTCAAGTTAAAAGTTCACCAACAATGTTTTATCCCTGTAACATCAATCAATAGTTTCTGTCCACAATCATGTGTATAACTCATAATCATAATTGTAGTTCTAGATTCCTCTTCTCATCTAAGACAAAGATAATTTTCATCACCTGTCTTTACCTGAAACATCAAAGATCATGGTTATACCAAATCACAGTTCCTGTTCATAATCATACTAATAAATTCATCTTTGCACTATGGGCCAAAGATATTTATCAACAGTTCATCTTTGCACTACAGGCCAAAGATGTTCAAAAATAAGTCATCTTTGCACTACGGGCCAAAGATATTGAACAACAGGTCATCTTTGCATTACGGGCCAAAGATATTCATCAAAAATTCATCTTTGCACTACAGGCCAAAGATATTAATATCTCAAAGAAATATATAATCATTTCAGAATTTATATAAACAATAATTATAACCATGTTGATCACTTCACCTTTGCACTTAAGCTAAAGATAATCGTTTATAAATTCAATGGTCATGATCATACCAGTCAATAATTCATCTTTGCACTACTGGCCAAAGAGAACCCATAGTCACGATCATACTAATAATCTACCCATCTTTACACTCAAGTGAAAGATAAATTCCATCACTAGGGTTATAAAAATGTTATATATGATAATAAAAATAATATGATCAAAACATGGATTTAATTTCAAGAGCAATATTAATAAATCAACGATAATTTGGTAAGAAAAAGAAACCAATTTTGTCGTGAATAGTACCCCATGAATAGTAACTCGTAAATAGTAACTTTTAAATAGTAACTCATGAATAGTAACTCGTGAATAGTACTCTGTATTCGTACATAGTACTGTATACGTAAATAATGTCATATACGTAAATAGTGTCATATACATGAATAGTGTCGTATACGTGAATAGTAACCCTGACACGAAAAGGTAAAAATTCGATAATAAAATTTATATCAATATTTCGGTATAATGATATCAAAATAATAATATCATTGACGAAGAAAATAACATCTTATACCATCCCTTACCTCAAAAGAACAGTACTTCTGACTGGAATATTGGATATAGTGCTGAAGAAAACTTGCACTGAATAGTAACTTTAAATACTCACAAAAATACGCTCGATATAATAGAGAGAGAAAACTTCAAATTCTGGTGTGATTTTCAATTTTAACCTAAGCACCTATTTATAGAAAAATGTTAGAACGCCAAAGTAGACTAAATTAACAAAATAATATTTTTTTTCCTTCCACGCATCCTCCTTTGTTGAACAAGCAAGCAAGCCATCTTTGAAAAAATCTCGGCACATGTTTTCAAAAAAAACAAAAGTAGGTCCTACCCATAATTTTAATAAAAATATTTAATTTTCGAAACTTCAATAATTCATAATAAATAGCCATTTTATCAGAAAAATACGAATTTTATGTCCATTCCATAGGAAATCAAATTCTCTACAACTTTGTAGATTTAAGTTTTTCCAAATTTCAAACGAAAAATGCCCGAAATCCACATACGGACGATTTTTAATACCTCCATTCCGACAAAATACTGATAAATCACCCCAGCATTAATTCTTTCATTTATAATAACATAAAATAAATATTTCCCCATTCTTCATTTATATCCACATAAAATAAATATTTCCTTATCATATAAACTAATAATTAATTTTTCACAAATAATATTACAGAATCACAATTATGACAACCAAGTCGTTCCCACGAAAGAGGGGGCTTTCTGATAAGGATTTCTCCTTATTGGCGTGCAATTATGTGACCAAACCTCTACTTAGACAGAACATCCTTAGATATTGCTAATAATGCTATCTAATAATATTATTCAAATAATATAAATTATTGATCTGATAATAGAAAATACTGTGCAGTGACAATTATTGAAACAACAATAATATAAAATATCAACGCAGCAATTATTGAATCAATAAAATAAAATATTGAACAGTAATTATTATTGAGTAGAGACTTCTTACGTAAGAATTAATAATTCAAAAATATTGTGCAATGCCGTGTGCTTTCATCTTGTCAACAACCACGCCAGACATCAGATTTTAATCACCGTGTATTCCAACAAAGTTCTAATTCTGGAATAATTACTGCCGTTATTTATAAAAATCTAAACTTTTCATTTTCTTCATCCGATGAGCTATTCTTTTATGAGGCCCATTAAATGGTCATACATATTTGTCGCATTTAATATTCACCGACAAAGAAGAATATTTCACGACCAAACGAATATTCCCCGACAATAATGAGTATTTTATAACCACTTGCTTATTTAAAATATTTACATATATCACCCTTAACTTTAACCTTTTATCAATTTAACCATTTACTGAATAGTAATTATAAGAAAAATTGAATACTTTTATTTCATAAAATTCAGTGTCTTACAATCTCCCCTCCTTATGAAATTTCGTCCCCGAAATTTACATACCTGGTATTTCAAAGAGTTGAGAATATCTTGCTTTCATTTCAGATTCTATCTTCTATGTCATCATGATTTCTCCATTGCTCATCTCGTGTATTTCAGATATCATTTTAGAATACAGCTTCAAAACAAGGGTTAATTGACATATCACAATTTATCAATTTATCAAGTAAGAAATTTCAGCTTAGGTAAGTCACATACTAGCGAAGTATATTACTCGTCTCTCCCCTCCTAGTTCTAGACTCAGATCTCCACCAGAGACCATATCCCTAAGCTATGATACTAACTGTGACGCCCCCAAAATAGGTCCAATCCACCCAACCCATTTTGAGTCACCAAATACATGGTACAGAAAATAACTACAACATCATTATTAAAATTATCGTGCAAAATATGACAACACATATATTGTGAGTTTTAATACCAACTGTGACTCTCATCCCTTTACTTGGATAGCACCTCACATTGATACATTACATAAAGGTACAGTCAATAACTATTTTAGACATTAAAATCTTTGAAAAATGTTCAAGGAAACCTTCATACATGGGAGTCCATGCATCTAAGTTGTAATAGATATCATAAGACTCGAGAATTATTCTTGATTGACCCAATAGAACCCAAAGAAAAATGAGAAGATTTCTATCATGTTCTTTCCAATGGTGAGTCTTCTCTTGACATATAATTATCTCCATTGTCTCCAATTAAGAATTATATTTCAACCAAACTCCAAGATTATATAGGTGGTGCTAGTAGATATAATCAGCAAGTGGATGTGCACAACCCTGTCTTATGATAACACGAAGTCGTAGGTCATTAGACATCTTGTATGATAGTGGCAAAACACCCTTCAAAAGTTGGGTTCACCTCACCCTATTCGGTTCACCAAAATTAACGGTTAAATGACATATAAAATACGACACACTTATCTCAAATTCTTAATAAAATTATTTCCATACTATTTAGGGAGAACCTCAATAACTATAAACCACCGTTCTATTCCCCTGTTTCCCCCACTCGACTCAGCTACACTCTTATTACCTGAAAGGAATTGTGAAACAAAAGGGTGAGCACAACTAGCCTAGTAAAAATATCATGACTAAAGATAATTAAATTATCAATAGCCTTCATCAGTAATAAATCAGAGATTTAGAACATATGGTAGATGATAAAACTTTTCAACTATAGTTGCAGCGGAACGAGTAATCCATTAGAAAAGTCAAATAGACCATAAGGTCTATTATCTTCTCCATGTTAAAAGTCCACCAACAATGTTTTTTCCCTGTAACATCAATCAACAGTTTCTGTCCACAATCACGTGAATAACTCATAATCATAATTTTAGTTCTAGATTCCTCTTCTCATCTAGGACGAAGATAATTTTCATCACCTGTCTTTACCTGAAACATCAAAGATCATGGTTATACCAAATCATAGTTCCTGTTCATAATCATACTAATAAATTCATCATTGCACTACGGGCCAAAGATATTCATTAACAGTTCATCTTTACACTACAGGCCAAAGATATTCAAAAACAAGTCATCTTTGCACTACAGGCCAAAGATATTCAACAACAGGTCATCTTTGCATTACGGGCCAAAGATATTCATTAAAAATTCATCTTTGCACTACAGGCTAAAGATATTAATATCTCAAAGAAATATATAATCATTTCGGAATTTATATAAACAATAATTATAACCATGTTGATCAATTCACCTTTGCACTTAAACTAAAGATAATCGTTTATAAATTCAATGGTCATGATCATACCAGTCAACAATTCATCTTTGCACTACTGGCCAAAGAGAACCCATAGTCACGATAATAACAATAATCTACCCATCTTTACACTCAAGTGAAAGAGAAATTCCATCACCAGGGTTATAAAAATGTTATATATGATAATAAAAATAATATTATCAAAACATGGATTTAATTTCAAGAGTAATATTCATAAATCAACGATAATTTGGTCAGAAAAAGAAATCAATTTTGTCGTGAATAGTATCCCATGAATAATAACTCGTGAATAGTAACTCATTAATAGTAACTCGTGAATAGTACTCCGTATTCGTACATAGTACCGTATACGTAAATAATGGCATATACGTAAATTGTGCCATATACATGAATAGTGTCGTATACGTGAATAGTGTTATATACGTGAATAGTAACCCCGACACGAAAAGGTAAAACTTATCAAGAATGCTCAGAATAGTATTTTCCTAAAAAGATACTGGATAAAGCGCAAATATCAAAGATATTCTACTAATTTCAGGAATTATAGAAACAATACTTACCATAGTATGTTTAAATTTAGGAATATGAAATGAAATAATATCCCTTCCATACTATGGTGTATGAAAGAAAATAATATTTCTTACGAGTATTGAAATAAAATAATATCCCTTACCATCCATTACCTCAAAAGAACAATACTTCTGACTGGAATATCGGATATAGTTGTAAGACCCCAATTTATTAATAAATAAAATTTATTTTCCTCTATTTATTATTTTAAAATAGTAAGGGTTGATTTGATTAATGTGGATAGTTATGGGTAAAATACGCAAATATTTCGAATAAGCAAGTGGTTATAAAATATTCATTATTGTCGGAGAATATTCGTTTGGTCGTGGAATATTAAATGTATCGTCGGGGAATATTCGCATGCGGCTTGCCAAGCGTTCTTTTGTGGGCCCATAACTTGAAAGCGATTGGATGAAGAAAACAACAAATATAAGTTGTTTATAAATAACGGCGTAGTTATTACTGAAGTATCTTTGTTGGAATACCCGGTGGTTAAAACACACTTAATACGCGTTGTTGAACAAGAAGACACTATATTGCACCAATTATTGATTCTTACGTAAGAAGGCACTACTCAATAATTGTTACGATAATTACTATTCAAGATTTTATTTTATTGATTCAATAATTGTTGCATTGATATTTTATATTACCGTTGTTTCAATAAATTGTCATTACACAAGATTTTCCATTATCGGCTAGCAATAATTCATATTATCCTAATAATATTATTAGAAAACATTATTGGCAATGTCTATAAAGTTCTGTCAAGGAGAGGTTTGGTCACCTAATTGCTCGCCAAGAAGGAGAAATCTTTATTGAAAGCCCTGCTTCCTCGGGAACGACACAGTTGCAAAGATCTTGTGATTCTGTAATATTATTTGTGAATAATTAATTATTGATTTATATGATGAGGAAAATATTGATTTTATGTGGATATAGATGGAGAAAATTTTAATGTGACAATTGTTGAAAATTAATATTTTATCTTTTCTCGATAAAATAATTCATTTAAATATATTATTTTAATAATATATTAACTGTGATATTTTTATAATGAATGTGGGATATATGAGTATATATGAGGAGGAAGAGTATTTTGTGGCAATAAATGTTTAACACATATTTTGTGTTTTGGTGGACACAATTATTGAATCAAAATTTGATTATAACCGTAAAATCGTCTGCTTGTGGATTTTGGTCAATTTTTGTTTGAAATTTGGAAAAACTTTCTTCCAAAGTTGTAGAGAATTGAATTTCCTATAAAAATCGTGAGATTCAATTTTCCGACAAAAAGGGCTATTTATTATGAATTATTGAAGTTCGAAGCTCAAAATAGTTAATTTACAAGTTTTAATTATGTTAAATAAGAAAAACGTTTTTAAAAAATTTTGGGAGGTGGGCTAACTTGTGTTGAATGCTAAATTCAGTTGATAAAAGTGTGCATAAGAATTTAATAAATATATATTAATATTTTATTAAATTTTCTGCTTTGGTGTTCTAAGCAATTTCCTATAAATAGGGTGCTTAGGTTAAAATTGAAAATCACACCAGAAACTGAAGTTTTTTCTCTCTATATTATCGAGTGTATTCTTGTGAGTATTTTGAACATACTTTGAGTATTGCTATACGGTGCAAGTTCAAGTCATAGCCTATATCCGGTGTTTCAACTAGAAGTAATGTCTTTCGATGTAAGGGATGTTATTTTATTCAAAATGATATTATTTCTTCAATATCATTATCTTAGAAATATTGGTTGGAAATTTTTATCAAATTTGGAACTTTTTATGATGGGGTTACTATTCATGAGTTACTATTCACGAGTTACTATTCACGAGTACTATTCACGAAGCGTGAATAGTTTTTTTGTGAAATTTCTATCTTTTGGTGTCTGAGAGTTACTATTCACGTATACTAAGACTATTCATGATACAAAGACTATTCACGAATCACTAAGACTATGCAATCAAAATGAAATTTCTTCTTTTGTCCAAAATATCTATTCGGATACTAGCTTTGATTGTATCCATGTTTTGATCATTCTTGAATTTTACTCCACTCGATTACTTATGAAGTATTTTTGAACTTGATTGTTTAAAATACTGAATCCTTAATATTTGTTCTTTTGTTTCACCGGATTCGCTTCCTTTAAAATATTTTTTCATCATCCTCGGTCCTAAATGATGATATTACTTTGAATATCTTTGGCTTTGTAGTGCAAAGATGAATGATTTCTTGATGAATATCTTTGGCCCGTAGTGCAAAAGATGAACAGTGTTTAGATGAACATGACCGATCGATGAATATCTTTGGCACATAGTACAAAGATGAATATTTGATTCCGATATATATTGATTGATGTTACAGAGGATAAAATATCGACGATGAACTTTTAAATTCATATATAGAAGATAGTAGTTTGCATTCTCTACTTAACTCTTCTAATGAATTGTTGTTTCCGCTGCAGCTTGTTGATTTAAAACCGGTTGTCTATCAGTATTCTATTAGATTTTTCCTGTTGGAGACTAACGATAATTTGTTGTATATTATCTTAGTCATAATATTCTTTATCGGGCTAGTTGAGCTCACCCTTTTCCTTTTTGTTCCATTTTTCTTCTCGTGAGACGAGAATGTAGCGAAGTACTTAATCGGGTATGGAATGAAGGTTCTAAAGAGAGTTGTTTAGTAGTCCTCACCATTTTTGTAAACTAATGTATCAATAATTGTGATGAGGATTTATTTGGGTATGTATATTGTCTAGAAGACAATAATTGTATTTAAACTCACAGTATATATGTTATCGTATTTTGCACGACAAATGTATTAATAAAGTTGTAGTTATTTCTGTACCATGTATTTGGCGACTCAGAATGGGTTGGATAGAATGGACCTATTTTGGGGGCGTCACAATAGTGCTGAAGGAAACATGCACTGAATAGCAACTCTAAATACTCACAAAAATACGCTCGATATAATAGAGAGAGAAAAATTCAGATTCTGGTGTGATTTATAATTCTAACCTAAGCACCTATTTATAGGAAAATGCTAGAACGTCGAAGTAGACTAAATTAATAAAATAATATTTGTTTTCCTTCCACGCATCCTCCTTTGTTGAACAAGCAAGCAAGCCATCTTTGAAAAAATCTCAGCACATGTTTTCAAAAAAAACAATAGTGGGTCCCACCCATAATTTTAATAAAAATATTTAATTTCTAAGACTTCAATAATTCATAATAAATATCCCTTTTATCAGAAAAATACAAATTTTATGACCATTCCATAGGAAATCAAATTCTCTACAACTTTTTAGCTTTAAGTTTTTCCAAATTCCAAACGAAAAATGCCCGAATTCACATACGGACGATTTTTAATATCTCCATTCCGACAAAATACTGATAAAACACTCCAGCATTAATTCCTTCATTTATAATCACAAAAAATAAATATTTCCCTATTCTTCATTTATATCCACATAAAATAAATATTTTCTTATCATATAAATCAATAATTAATTATTCACAAATAATATTATAGAATCATAATTATGACAATCAAGTCGTTCCCACAAAAGAGGGGGCTTTTCGATAAGGATTTTTCCTTATTGGCGCGTAATTAGGTAACCAAACCTCTCCTTAGACAGAACTTCCTTAGACATTGCCAATAATGCTATCTAATAATATTATTCAAATAATATGAATAATTAATCTGATAATAAAAAATACTGTGCAGTGAAAATTATTGAAACAACAATAATATAAAACATCAACGCAGCAATTATTGAATCAATAAAATAAAACAGTAATTATTGTAAGAATTATTGAGTAGAGCCTTCTAACGTAAGAATTAATAATTTAAAAATACTGTGCAATACCGTGTACTACTGTGCAACCACGCGTATTACTGTATTTTAACCGCCAGGTATTCTAACAGTGTTAACGGTAACAATTACGCCGTTATTTATAAAAACTTAAACTTGTCATTTTCTTCATCCGGCGGTTTTTCTATTATGGGGCCCATAAATAGCTGCGCCGTCGTACGAATATTCTCCGACAACAAGAATATTCCACGACCAAATGAATATTCACCGATAACAATGAGTCTTTTATAACCACTTGCTTATTTAAAATATTTACATATATCACCCTTAACTTTAACCTTTTATCAATTTAACCATTTACTGAATAGTAATTATAAGGAAAATTGAATACTTTTATTTCATAAAATTCAGTGTCTTACAATCTCTCCTCCTTATGAAATTTCTTCCCCGAAATTTACATACCTGGTATTTCAAAAAGTTGAGAATATCTTGCATTTATTTCAGATTCTATCTTTCATGTCATCATGATTTCTCCATTGCTCATCTCGTGTATTTCAGAAATCATTTTAGAATACAGCTTCAAAACAAGGGTTAATTGACAAATCACAATTTATCAAGTAAGAAATTTCAGCTTAAGTAAGTCACATATTAGCGAAGTATTTTACTCGTCTCTCCCCTCCTAGTTCTAGACTCAGATCTCCACCAGAGACCATATCCCTAAGCTATGATACCAACTGTGACGCCCCCAAAATAGGTGCAATCCACCCAACCCATTCTGAGTCGCCAAATACATGGTACAGAAAATAACTACAACTTCATTATTAAAATTATCGTGCAAAATACGACAACACATATATTGTGAGTTTTAATACCAACTGTGACTCTCATCCCTTTACTTGGATAGCACCTCACATTGATATATTACATAAAGGTACAGTCAATAACTATTTTAGACATTAAAATCTTTAAAAAATGCTCAAGAAAACCTTCGTACATGGGAGGCTATGAATCTAAGTTGTAATAGATATCATATGACTCGAGAATTATCCTTGATTGACCCAATAAACCCCAAAGAAAAATGAGAAGATTTCTATCATCTTCTTTCCAATGGTATTTCTTCTCTTGACATATAATTATCTCCATTGTCTCCAATTGAGAATTATATTTCAACCAAACTCTAAGATTATATAGGTAGTGCTCGTAGATATAATCAGCAAGTGGATGTGTACAATCCTGTCTTATGATAACACGAAGTCGTAGGTCATTAGACATCTTGAATGATAGTGGCAAAACACCCTTCAAAAGTTGGGTTCACCTCACCCTATTCGGTTCACTAAAATCAACGGTTAAATGACGTATAAAATACGACACACTTATCTCAAATTCTTAATAAAATTATTTCCATACTATTTAGGGAGAACCTCAATAGCTATAAACCACAGTTCTATTCCCCTGTTTTCCCCACTCGACCCAGCTACACTCTTATTACCTGAAAGAAATTGCGAAACAAAAGGGTGAACATAACTAGCCCAGTAAAAATATCACGAATAAAGATAATTAAATTATCAATAGCCTTCATCAGTAATAAATCAGAGATTTAGAACATATGGTAGATGATAAAACTTTTCAACCATAGTTGCAGCGGAACGAGCAATCCATTAGAAAAGTCAAATAGACCATAAGGTCTATTATCTTCTCCATGTTAAAAGTCCACCAACAATGTTTTATCCCTGTAACATCAATCAATTGTTTCTGTCCACAATCACGTGTATAACTCATAATCATAATTATAGTTCTAGATTCCTCTTCTCATCTAGGACGAAGATAATTTTCATCACTTGTCTTTACCTGAAACATCAAAGATCATGGTTATACCAAATCATAGTTCCTGTTCATAATCATACTAATAAATTCATCTTTGCACTATGGGCCAAAGATATTTATCAACAGTTCATCTTTGCACTACAAGACAAAGATATTCAAAAACAAGTCATCTTTGCACTACGGGCCAAAGATATTCAACAACAGGTCATTTTTGCATTACGGGCCAAAGATATTCATCAAAAATTCATCTTTGCACTACAGGCCAAAGATTTTAATATCTCAAAGAAATATATAATCATTTCAGAATTTATATAAACAATAATTATAACCATGTTAATCAATTCACCTTTTCACTTAAGCTAAAGATAATCGTTTATAAATTCAATGGTCATGATCCTACCAGTCAACAATTCATCTTTGCACTACTGGCCAAAGAGAACCCATTGTCATGATAATACCAATAATCTACCCATCTTTACACTCAAGTGAAAGAGAAATTCCATCACCAGGGTTATAAAAATGTTATATATGATAATAAAAATAATATGATCAAAACATGGATTTAATTTCAAGAGCAATATTCATAAATCAACAATAATTTGGTCAGAAAAAGAAATCAATTTTGTCGTGAATAGTATCCCGTGAATAGTAACTCATGAATAGTACTCCTTATTCGTACATAGTATCGTATACGTAAATAATGTCATATACTTAAATAGTATCATATACATGAATAGTGTCGTATACGTGAATAGTGTTGTATACGTGAATAGTAACCCCGACACGAAAAGGTAAAAACTTATCAAGAATGCTCAGAATAGTATTTTCATAAAAAGATACTAGATAAAGCGCAAATATTAAGGATATTCTACTAATTTCAGGAATTATAGAAACAATACTTACCATAGTATGTTTAAATTTAGGAATATGAAATGAAATAATATCCCTTCCATACTATGGTGTATAAAAAAAATAATATTTCTTACGAGTATTGAAATAAAATAATATCCCTTACCATCCCTTACCTCAAAAGAACGGTACTTCTGACTGGATTATCGGATATAGTGCTGAAGGAAACTTGCACTGAATAGCAACTCTAAATACTCACAAAAATACGCTCGATATAATAGAGAGAGAAAACTTCAAATTCTGGTGTGATTTTCAATTTTAACCTAAGCACCTATTTATAGGAAAATGCTAGAACGCCGAAGTAGACTAAATTAATAAAATAATATTTTTTTTCCTTCCATGCATCTTCCTTTATTGAACAAGCAAGCAAGCCATCTTTGAAAACATCTCAGCACATGTTTTCAAAAAAAAAAAAGGTGGGTCCCACCCATAATTTTAATAAAAATATTTAATTTCTGAAACTTCAATAATTCATAATAAATAGCCCTTTTATCAGAAAAAATACGAATTCTATGTCCATTCCATAGGAAATCGAATTCTCTACAACTTTTTAGCTTTAAGTTTTTCTAAATTCCAAACAAAAAATGTCTGAAATCTACATACGGACGATTTTTAATACCTTCATTCCGACAAAATACTGATAAAACACCCCATCATTAATTCCTTCATTTATAATCACATAAAATAAATATTTCCCTATTCTTCATTTATATCCATAAAAAATAAATATTTCATTATCATATAAATCAATAATTAATTATTCACAAATAATATTACAGAATCACAATTATGACAACCAAGTTGTTCCCACGAAATAGGGGGCTTTCCGATAAGGATTTCTCCTTATTGGTGCGCAATTAGGTGACCAAACCTCTCCTTAGACAGAACTTCCTTAGACATTGCCAATAATTTTATTTAATAATATTATTCAAATAATATGAATTATTGATCTGATAATGAGAAATACTGTGCAGTGACAATTATTGAAACAACAATAATATAAAATATCAGCGCAACAATTATTGAATCAATAAAATAAAATATTAAACAGTAATTACTACAACAATTATTGAGTAAAGCCTTCTTACGTAAGAATTAATAATTTAAAAATCATTATGCGATACAGGTAATCATTCTTTATGCGACCACCAGACATCGTATATTTTAACCACCTGTATTCTAACAAATATCTTCTTGGTAACAATTACGCCATTATTTATAAAAACTTAAACTTGTCATTTTCTTCATCCGACAGTTTTTCTATTATGGGGCCCACAAATAGTTGTGCCGTCGTACGAATATTCTCCGACAGTAAGAATATTCCACGACCAAACGAATATTCACCGATAACAATGAGTCTTTTATAACCACTTTCTAATTTAAAATATTTATATATATCACCCTTAACTCTAACCTTTTATCAATTTAACCATTTACTGAATAGTAATTATAAGAAAAATTGAATACTTTTATTTCATAAAATTGAGGGTCTTACAATCTCCCCTCCTTATGAAATTTCATCACCGAAATTTACATACCTGGTATTTCAAAGAGTTGAGAATATCTTTCTTTCATTTCAGATTCTATCTTCCATGTCATCATGATTTCTCCATTGCTCATCTCGTGTATTTTAGATATCATTCTAGAATACAGCTTCAAAACAAAGGTTAATTGACATATCACAATTTATCAATTTATCAAGTAAGAAATTTCAGCTTAGGTAAGTCACATACTAGCGAAGTATATTACTTGTCTCTCCCCTCCTAGTTCTAGAATCAGATCTCCGCCAGCGACCATATCCCTAAGCTCTGATAGCAACTGTGACGCCCCCAAAATAGGTCCAATCCACCAAAATGTATGTCGAAGATCATGATACATTTTGGTACTCCCAGGATGGATTGCAAATGGTGTGTTGTTTGCCTCCATCATGATTCTATGCTTCAAGTTAGAATCGTTAGGAATGCAAAGTCTGGAGTTAACTCGAAGGATTCCTTCTTCATCGATTCTTGGTTCTGTAATAACACCTTCTTGTACTTTCTTCTTCTTGTACTTTCTTCTTCATACGTATCATCTATGGGTCTGTGGCTTGAGCAGCTTTAACTTTATCGATTAAAGTCGGTTCTACTCGTATGTTTGATATCATCACGTGGGTACTTGGAGCCTTTAACTCTATCTCCATCCTTTTTAAGTCTTACAAAATGGGTCTTTGTGTTAACAACATTGTACTCGTAGCCATATACGATCTTCTACTCAATACGTTAGCAACAATATTTGCTTTTCCAAGATGATATTGAATGCTATGGTTGTAATCTTTCAACAGCTCGAGTCAACGTCGTTGCTGCATGTTGAGTCCCTTTTGGGTGAAGAAATATTTGAGGCTTTTATGATCCGTATAAATCTCCACTTTCTCTCCATACAAGTAGTGTCTCCAGATTTTTAAAGCAAAAACGACTGCTGCCAACTCCGGATCATGAGTAGGATAATTCCTCTCATATTCTTTGAGTTGTCACGAGGCATAGGCTATGACTTTCCCATGTTGCATGAGAACACATCCTAACCCTTTGCCTGAAGCATTGGTGTAGATAACAAATCCATCCGAACCAGATGGTATTGTCAGAACAGGTGCCGAAATGAGTCTCCTCTTGAGCTCTTAGAAACTCTTCTCGCATTCCTCGCTCCATAAGAATTTTTATCTTTCCGAGTCAGCTGAGTTAACAGAGTAGCGATTCGAGAAAATCCTTCCACGAATCTCCGATAATAACCAGCTAAGCCCAGAAAGCTACGCACTTCGATCACCGACTTCGGCTACTCCCAACTTTGTATTGCTTCAATCTTCGCCAGGTCAACGGATACTCCTTGTTTTGACACCACGTGCCCAAGGAATGATACTTCCTTAAGCCAGAACTCGCATTTCTTCAGCTTAGCATATAGCTTGTTGTCACGAAGCCTTTGAAGTACCAGCTTCAAATGGTGCTCATGATCTTCACGGCTTTTGAAATAGACGAGGATGTCATTAATAAAGACAACAACGAACTGATCCAAATATTCCTTGAATACACGGTTCATCATATCCATGAAAGCAGCAAGAGCATTAGTCAACCCAAAAGACATGACTAAGAATTCATAATGCCCGCTACTCGAGTTCAAGGCGCTTTGAATATCCTCGCTTTTAATCTTCAAATTGATGATATCCAGAAAGAAGATCGATCTTTGAAAAGAATTATGCTCCTTGCAACTGGTCGAACAGGTCATCAATGTGAGGTAGGGGATACATATTCTTGATGGTGACATGGTTCAATTCCCGGTAGTCAATACAAATTCGCATACTCCCGTCTTTCTTTTTTACAAATAAAACAGGATCACCCCAAGGAGATGTACTAGAACGAATGAAACCGATGTCTAACAATTCTTGTAGTTGGACTTTTAACTCCTGAAGTTCAATAGGAGCCATTTGATATGGGGTTTTAGAAATGGGCTTTGTACCCGGTTCAAGATCAATAAAGAATTCAACTTCACGTTCTGGGGGTAGATGTAAGACCCCGAATTTTATTACATGAAAGTATTTAATTTTCTTATAATTATTATTCTGTTTAATAAATGGTTTAATTGATAAAAAGTTAAAGTTAAGGGTGATATGTGAAATTTTTTGCAAAGTAAGCAAGTTGATATAAAATATTCGTTGTGTCGGGGAATATTCATTTGGTTGGGGAATATTCTTTTTGTCAGGAAATATTTGTTCGATGACACAATCATTGGTGGACCCCACAACGGAAGTATTGTCGTAGTTAGAAAACGACAGAAATATCTTTTTATAAAAATAATGACGAAAGTTTTACCGTTAAACTGTTGAACTACCCGGTGGTGTAAGTACAGTAATACGCGTGGTTGCATAGTAGCACACGATATTGATTATTGATGCTTACGTGAGAAGTCACTCAGTTATACTCAATTATTGCTACAGTAATTGCTGCATGGTATCTCACGTTATTTGATTCAATTATTGTCACAATATTAATATTTTATATTATTAAATCAATAATTGAGACGATAAATTTATTCATATTATTATTTGCAATATTGACGATGTCTAGAAAGTTCTGTCGAGGAGAGGTTTGGTCACCTAATTGCGCGCCAATAGGGTGAAATCCTTATCGGAAAGCCTCATCTTTCCTGGGAATGATCTGGTTGTTAAATATTGTGAGTTATAATATTAATGATGAATAATTGTTGAAGTATTAAGAATGTGTTTATTGAAAATAAGTGATTTACAAAAGTTAGAGGAGAATAATGCAAACTTGGAAAACTTTATGGGTACCAAAGTGTAATAAGTTAAATTAATCTGGACAATTGGTGGTGGTTTTAATAGTAAATCAATCTGGATAGTCGGTGGTGGTTTTAATAGTAAATCAATCTAGACCGTCGGTGTTGGTTTTAAAAGTAAAGCAATTTGGACCGTCGGTGATGGTTTTAAAAGTAAATCCCGTCGGTGGTGGTTTTAAAAGTAAATCAATCTGGGTCGTCGGTTGTGATTTTAATAGTAATCAATATGGACCGTCCGTTCTAATAGTTAATTAATCTGGACCGTTCATGAATTAGTTACTATTTAGTCCATTCTCCTATAAATAGAAGCTTAATTCTTCTTTCATTCTCACCAATTCACTGAGATTCACAAGAGACACTATAGAGAGAGAAACTATAGAGAGCAAGAAGAAGAGTATTCTGTTACTTCACTATTGCAGTATCCGGTCTTCTACTAAGGTAAGGGATGTTATTTTCGTTTGTTAAGGGATATTACTTTTTGTATTCGTAAGGGGTATTATTTCTTTCATATTCATAAGGAATACTATTTTTCGTATTCATCCTTTAATATGTCGGAATAACCTGTCTACGCGGATTATGTACCGTATGACAGGTGAAAATCCATTTGCAGTTTCGTATGTTATTTCTTTTTATATTCTTAAATCTAAACTTACTATGGTAAGTATTTCTTCTATAATCCTTGAAATTAATGGAATATCCTTGAGTTGCGCTTCATCTAGTATCATTTTATTAGAATATTGATATGAACTTTCCTATAAAATATCAATATTTTCACTCGGGGTACTATTCACGGGTTACTATTCACCCAGTTACTATTCACTATAATATTAATCACTTGGGTATTCGGGGCATTTTTCATGCCAGGGTACTATTCACGAGTTATTATTCACCCGGTTACTATTCACTATAATATTATTCACTCAGATATTCGGGGCACTTTTTATGTCGGGGTACTATTCACGAGTTACTATTCATGGGTTACTATTTACCCAATTACTATTCACTATAATATTATTCACTCGGGTATTCGGGGCACTTTTCATGTCAGAGTACTATTCACGGGTTACTATTCACCCGGTTACTATTCACTTAAATATTATTCACTCGGTTATTCAGGGCATTTTTCATGCCGGAGTACTATTCATGGGTTACTATTCTCGAAGTACTATTCACGGGGTACTATTCACCAAAAAAATTATTTCTTTTGTGTCCAAATTATTTTTGATACATGGATATTATTCTTGAATTTTACTCCACAAAGTAGTATCATGTTGACAATTTGGACATTATTGAATTCTGGATAAATTAAATTATAAATCTTTAAAAATTTATCATTTGCTTTCTTTTAATTGAATTCTTATATCATTGTCATCATCCTCATGCTTATATTGTGATGAAAGTCATCTTTGGCTTCTGGCATAGATGTAGGGGTGTTCATCGGTAAAATACCTGTCTGAACCAGTCCGAACCGAACCGATTATTAAAAGTACTGAAAATTGGGTACCAATCTGGGTTGAACCTAGATACCGAATCGATTAGTCGATCCGTCTTCGGATCGGTCCCGCTTTTACCAAATTTGTCTTAGAATTTAAGCCCAAAACTGAATTTTTAGACCAAAAACTTTCGGCCTAAAACCTTAAATACTGACTTGAATTTTTAAACCCAAAATTATGGGCTTAGTAATATAGACCTATCAAAGCCCAAACCCAAAACTATAAGCCAAAAATTGGCCCAATTGATATTTATTGTTACATGGTAATCATTTTATAAGGAAAATCTCCTTAAAGTTTTACCGATTTAACTAATATGGGACTTAGAGACAACTAAATAGTAAAGGCTTCACTTGGTAGTGTTTTTATAAAAAAAACTTTCTTAAATTTTTATAATCTAATCAATGTGGGACTTAGAAACAAGTTATGTAAGATGGTGCCATAAGTTTTCTTATGTGATTTCCTTGGCATTCATTAGTGTCATTACAGGATTTGATTTGATGAGAGTCTAAGTTCGTATTTACATTCCAATGTTAAATTTACATCCCTATATTAAATAATAATAATTTGATTACTTGTTATCTTGAATTCATTATTACATGTATCATTTTATAAGGAAAATTTACTTAAAGTTTTAGCAATGGTGTTTTTATAAAGAAAACTTTCTTAAATTTTTATAATCTAGTCAATGTGGGACTTAAAAACAAGTTATGTAAGATTGTGCCATAAGTTCCCTAAGTTGGAATTTAAATCCCTATATTAAGTAATAATGTTTTAATTACTTGTCACCTTTTTATTACATGGTAATCAACTTATAAGGAAAATTCCTTAAAGTTTTACCAATTTAACCAATATAGGACTTGGAGACAACTAAATAGTAAATGCTTCACTTGGTAGTGTTTTTATAAAAAAAAAACTTTCTTAAAATTTTATAATCTAATAAATGTGGGACTTAGAAACAAGTTATGTGAGATGGTGCCATAAGTTCTTCATTAGTGTCATTATAAGGGTCAAGTTATTTACATCCCTAAGTTATGTGAGATGGGTGCCATAAATTATTTGATGAGGGTAAAGTTAGTATTTACATCCCAATATTAATAAGTATTAATGCTTTGATTACTTGATATCTTGAATTCATTATTACATGGTAATCAATTTATTAGGAAAATTTCCTTAAAGTTTTACCAATTTAGCCAATATGGGACTTGGAGACTTGGAGACAACCAAATACTAAGGAAGCCACACCAAATTTTAAATACATCCCACATTGTCTAGTATTCCATATCTTGTCTTACCTCTATTCTATAAATAGAAGAGACTTTCAAGTTAATTTTACATGGTTAGACAAAAAAACATCCCACATTGTCTAGTATTCCATCTCTTGTCTTGCCTCTATTCTATAAATAGAGGAGAATTTCAAGTTAATTTTACATGGTTAGGAAAAAAAGTCTTAAAGAATTGGTCTTTCAAGTTATTTTTTAATATATTATTTAAATAACCGGTACAATCGGTTCGGTTCAGTATTTACCGACCAAGCCAAACACCCTACCGAAATTGGAATCGAAAATCCGGTATGTACCGGTTTTTTGTACCAGTACCGAACCGGTTCATCTTTGCACTGAACCAACCGGTTCAGTTTCCCTAAAAATTGAATATACTGACTAGTTTGAACACCCCTACATAGATGGACTGTTGATTGGTATGATTATGAACAGGAATAATTCGGTATGATCATGACCATTGATGATTACACGAATATTCTAGGCCCGTAGTGCAAGAATATTTTTTGGACGTGATACTAATGAATATCCTTGGCCCGTAGTGCAGAGATGATTTGATGATGTGATTTATTTATTAAGCTGAGTCTCAGCGATAAAGTTGATAAAAAACTTTTTAAATCATAGAAGATAGTAGATACCATGCTCAATTTAACTCTTCTAATGGATTGCTTGTTCCGCTATAGTTAAACTTCTTGTCAATTATATTTTATCAGTTTAACATTGTTGAAGGCTAACGATAACTTATTCTGCATTATCTTAGTCATAATATTTCTTACTGGGCTAGTTAAGCTCACCCTTTTGCTTTCATTGTTCTCTTCAGTAAATGAGAACGTAGCCGGGACTAGTCGGGGAACGGAGTGATGGTTCGAGATGGTGCATTAGTAGTCCTCACTATTCTGTGAAATAGTGTGATAATAATTATAATGACTCCATTGAGTGCGGATATTGTTTAGAAGACAATATTCGTTTTAAAACTCTCAGCTTATGTTTTGTCGTATGTTACACGATAGTTGTATAATTAAGTTTTATTTGAATTTTGTACCATGTATTTGGCAACCCAAGATGGGTGATGTATACCTATTTTGGGGGCGTCATAGTAGACCAGGAAGTTCTTTAGAAAATACGTCAAGAAATTCACTAACAACAGAAATATTATTCAAATCTGACGTGTTTTTGTTCAAGTCCATAACATGGGCTAAGAAAGCTTGACATCCATTTTTTAATAAACGAATGGCTTTATGGCTTGATATGACAGTGATTGACTTTAGTGGTTTGGTTGTTTGAATTCTCATAACAGTTTGGTTAGGAATATGAAAACTAACAACCTTACGAAAACTAATAAATTTTAGCATTATGAGTGGTTAACCAATCAATCCCTAAAATCATATCAAATACAAGTATCTTTAATGAGATAAGATCAACAAGTAACGTGATGGTGCAACCTTGGATTAAGCAAGATTTATAAATAGTGGATGTAATGAAAGTGTCTCCTAATGGAGTCTCCACAGATAAGTCAAAGTCTAATTTCTCCAGAGTCAAGTTTAAACGTTGAGCACAAGCAGGAGAGATAAAATAAATGGTAGAACCGGTATATAGTAAGGTATAAACTTCGCAAGAGTTCAAGATTAGCTTACCCGTGATCACTTCATTCGGGTTTCTCGCATTTTGGCCAGTCACGATAAACGCCCTCCCTTGAACCACCGACTTTGTTTTGTCCGTAGTTGCCTTTGGTGTCGCCATTCCAGCTGTACTTGACTTCGCTACCGGACAAAACTGGGCTATATGACCGTCTCTTCCACAACTGAAACACACCTTGGAAGGCTGTGAACAGTTTGGACTTATGTGTCCCTCCTCTCCGCATCTGTAGCATCTAACTGGCGGTCGTTCTCCTCCCCTAGAATTTGTTGTTGGTGCTGGTGTTACTGCTGATGTCTTCCCATAATTGTTGAATCTCCTCTTTTTAAAATTTCCACTTGACTCACCTCTCCTATTATCATGTCCACGATTACCACCCGAGTGGTTACCGCTTTTGTCCATATTTTTCTCTCCTCTCTGGTTATCATCGCTCCGATGACTGCTGTCACTGGTATGACCCTGGTTATGATCCCTCGGTTGAACATACTCATTATCTCGCTCTAATAATTCAGCCATGTTGACAACATCTGGATATAGAGAAAATTTATGAGAGATAAGGTATTGACGAATCTCAGGTTTTAGACCTCTCAAAAACATCCGCTTCATACGTCCCTCATTCTCTACCAAATGAGGTGCAATCCTGGATAACTCCGCGAACTTCGCCGCATTTCTTACACCACGTATGTTGTTCGCTCGGTCTAATAAACTCTAACTCCTTCATATGACGAATACTTTCGTGAAAGTACTTGTCATTGAATGCTTCTTAAATTTTTCCTAAGATATGTTGAGTGTAGTCTGGTGGGTACGCCTACAGATTCCCACCAAGAATCACTTTCACCACCACGGAACATAAAGGTGGCGAATGGAACCTTTTGTTCTTCATGCATTTCAAGACATCGAATATCTTGGTAATTTACTTGACCCACGTTTCACTTTAATCGGATCCGCTTCCCGTAAATCTGGTGGTCCCAACTCCTCGAACTGTTTGGCTGTGACAAACGTTGCTATCATTTTCACCCGTATTTTGTACACGAGTCTCCCTCGTCTGATTTTGCATGAACTGCAAAAAGCTTCTAAACATCCCATCATTCATCGTTTGCTCGGTAGTGTTGTTTACGGGAGGAATATTGCCTTCTGTTTGCACGCTCTCTGGTTGGTGATCAAGGTTGTTCCACCGTCTCATACACTCCATTGTTAACGCTTCTCACCGCCATTCTTAAAAACTACCATAAAACAAGGGTTAATTAAACAAATTAACATATCACATAATATCCCTATATTATGACCGACCAACAAATAAGCTTAGGTAGGACACACTTGAAAGTAGTATGCACACAAGCCAATCATGTTTGATGATAAAGCATATACTTTGTAACAATCTTATTCATTTATTAATAAAAGTATTAATTTATTAAAGGCTTTTAATTATCTACACGATCTTTGTTTTTATAATATGTGATAAACCCATAGTTTTAAGCAATGCTTTTAGAATAATGATGATGATCATTCTAATGAGATCTAAATTCTTAGAAAGCTTAAAACTAAAATAGTTCCCAATCATTGGATTACTAAATTGGGGATTAGTGAATCGATAGATTGGTACATACGTTGCTTGCTTTCATTGGATGAGGATGATTGATCTCACGATCATTTGTGTGGAGACACTAAAGCAAGTATGTAGGTGCTTATTAGAGAATAAGTTCATTTGAACGTGGCTCGCTAAGGAATACCTAATGGAGTTTTATTTGCTGTCAATAGGAATTCCTCAGTAGTGATAGTAAGACAAGTGATCCTTGGACTTGAGATCATCATAGTATCTTGTGTATGATGAGTTATACTTTGACTTATTCCTTAAGACCCTTAGGGTATATCAAAGGGTATGCTTGGGTATAATAAGTTGTATATGGAGATAATGTATGATCAATAAAGAATCTACCACTTCTAATAAAAGAAGAGAAATGTCCTATGTGATTCGATAAATGACAACCCAAAGTCCTTGGCCAAAGCGTAATGAAATTAGAAAGGAGTTTCTAATTTGCATTATTTGAGTTGTGCGTTTAAGGATCGAAATACATATAATTAAATAAAATAAGACTTGACGAGTAATTCCATGTCTTATATTTAATTGGGACATCAGATGGTGGAAGGATTGAATTGTATTTTAACTATTTACTCAAAGGTTCTTTAATGATTAATGTTGAAATCTATATTATCCGGAAAGTCGTTGATCGCTAGGGAGGCTTATCCGTATTGTAGAATAAATATTATTTATTTAAATAAATTAATTATTTAATTTATTTATTTAAATAAGATTAGAATTGTTCTAATTGATTTATTCACAACCTGCTTAATATGGAGAACCTAAAGGGTCACACCATAAAAGGAAGAATAATTATTTAAGAAGTTAATGGCATAATCGTAATAATATAATAGTTAAGTATATTTAATTTAATCTATGGTGATAGAATAAATTAAATACCTTAATATTTATTATTTAATATTTTAGAAATATTAAATATAAATTAATAAGAGGAGTCTTATTAATATTATTACAATTATTATTATTTTAATTTCTAAAAGAGTTTAGGAATTAATTTAATACAAGTACTCTCATTTATTCCTAATAGGATTGGGAGGAAAATTAGTTAAAGGAGTTTAATTAATTATCCCTAATAAGATTAGGGAGCTTAATTAATTAAAAGAATTTAATTAATTAAAACTCAATTCCTTAATTGTTAAGGTGGATTGCCCACATCTATAAATAAGAGGAGTCTTATTATGGGTGAGGGGCTTGTTGACTTTTTTTCAACATACTGACATAATTCCAATTGTTGGGAGAGTACCCTTTTCTATAGAGATAGAAAAACTAGGGTTTAGCCAACCACCCTTTTTTCTTGAATCATTATTATTCCTTGGTGGATCACCTCTAGAGGCCAAACATATGGGTGGCTAACGTTGATCAAAGGAAGGAACAAAAACCCGGTGGATTCAAGATTGAACGCGAAAGGATTTGGAGGTGAACTTGTACCTGAGGAAGCTCGATCTTCAAGGGTATGATTTTATTCTTTATCTTTTCGTTTAATTAATAATTATGCATAAAGGATGATCCGGGTTTATGGTTTGTAAATTTTTTTTTAAACTCTGATTTTACACGCTTCCGCACTTTTTATGCAATTTGATTGCGCACATGAATATTACAAACCTAACAACACTAGAGGAGGATTTACTCGTCTCTTCCCTCCTAGTTCTATTCCCCAATCTCCGCCAGAGACCATATCCCTAAGCTCTGATACCAACTATGAAGCCCCCAAAATAGGTATACATCACCCATTCTGAGTCGCCAAATACATGGTACACAAATAACTACAACTTTATAATACAATTGTTGTGCAAAATACGACAACACATAAACTGTGAGTTTAAATACAAATATTATCTAATAGACAGTATTCAAACTCAAAAGGAGTCCTCATTATAATTATTGATACACTATTTTACAAAAATAGTGATTACTCCTAAAACAACTTTCTAGAACCATCACTCTATACCTCAACTGGTTCTTGCTATATTCTCGCTTCCTAACAAGAAAAATGGAATAAAAAGGAAAAGGGTAAGCTCAACTAGCCCAGTAAAGAATATTATGACTAAGATAATGAACAACAAATTATCGTTAGCCTTCAACAAATTAGATAAAATATAATGGACAATAAGTTTTAGATCAATATTCACAGCAGAAATAACAATTCATTAGAAGAGTTAAGTAGAGAATGAAATCTACTATCATCTATGAATTTAAAAGTCCATCATTAATATTTTATCCTCATAATGTTAACAATCAATATACATCTTGAGTCAAATATTCATCTTTTGCACTACACGGCCAAAAGATATTCATTTTTATCACCAAATAATCATGTTCATCTCAACACCTACCCATCTTTGCACTACGGGCCAAATATATTCATCAGGTAATCATTCATCTTTGCACTACAAGCCAAAGATATTCATCAAGTATCACCATTAAGGACTGAGGATGATGGAAAATATTTTAAAGAACGAATCCAGTGAGACAAAAGGACAAAGATTAGGGATTCGTACTTTAGATAATCCAAGTTCAAAAACACTACATAATAAACCATAGTGGAGTAAAATTCAAGAATGAAGATCAAAACATGGATACAATCAAAGATAGTAACCATAATAGACATCTAGGACAAAGAAGAGAAAATTTTATTTTTCGGTGAATAGTGTCGTATACGTGAATAGTGATATTGAAAGGACAAAGGTAGAAATTTCACAATAAATTCATACCAATATTTCAGCATAATGATATTGAAAGAAATAATATCATTTACGAAGAAAATAACATCCCTTACCTCAAAAGAACAGTACTTCTGACCGGAATATCGGATAAAATGTTGAAGGAAACTTGCACTGAATAACAACTTTCAAAGTATCTAAATACTCATAAAATACGCTCGATAATATATATAGAGAGAGAACTTGTTTCTGGTGTGATTTTGAATTCTAACTAAGCACCCTATTTGTAGGAAAATTCTAGAACGCCAAAGGAGACTAAATTAATAAAATATTAATTTATTAAAAAATTTCTACGCCTACCATCTTTGCGCAAAACTCAGCACACCTCTAGTGGGGCCCACCAAGATCAGATTTTCTAAACCATCCAAAAGGGGCCCACCATATTTTTAAATAAAAATATTTATTTCTGAAACTTCAAGAATTAATAATAAATAGCCCTTTTATCAGAAAAATACGAATTTTATATCCATTCCATAGGAAATCGAATTATCTACAACTTTATAGATTTAAATTTTTCCAAATTCCATACGAAAAATGCCTGAAATCCACATACGAACGATTTTTAATACCTCCATTCTGACAAAATACTGATAAAACACCCCAGCATTAATTCCTTCATTTATAATCACATAAAATAAATATTTTTCTATCCTTCATTTATATCCACATAAAATAAATATTTCCTTATCATATAAATTAATAATTAATTATTCATAAATAATATTACAGAATCACAATTATGACAACCAAGTCGTTCCTAGGAAAGAGGGGCTTTCGATAAGGATTTCTCTCATCGGGCGCAATTAGGTGACCAAACCACTTTTCTGCATGAACTTCCTTAGACATTGCGCCAATAATGTTATCTAATAATATTATTCAAATAATATGAATTATTGATCTGATAATGGAAAATACTATGCAATGACAATTATTGAAATAATAATAATATAAAATATCAACGCAATAATTATTGAATCAATAAATTAAAATATCGAATGATGAATTATCGTAATAATTATTGAGTAGTGCCTTTCTTACGTAAAATCAATAATTCAAAAATATTGTGCAATACCGTAATAATCGCGGCAACCACGCCAGACATCAGTATTTTAACTACCGTGTAATCCAACAAAGGTTAATTCGTAATAATTACGCCATTATTTATAAAAACTTAAACTTGTTGTTTTCTTCATCCGTCCATTTTCTGTTATGAGGGCCCACAAATGGTTGTGCCGTCGTACGAATATTCCCCGACAACAAGAATATTCCATGACCAAACGAATATTCCCCGACAAAATGAATATTTTATAACCACTTGCTTATTTTGCAAAATTTGCATATTTCACCCATAACCAACGTATTATATCAAATTAACTCCTTATTATTTCAAGATAATGAATAGTGGAAATTTAATTTTATTTATAATAAGTTGGGGTCTTACAACCTCCCCTCCTTATGAAATTTCTTCCTCGAAAATGACGTGCGTACCTGGTGTTTCGAAAAGGTGAGGGTACCTCGCTTTTATTTCCGATTCCAACTCCCAGGTCATTTCCTCCATAGCATGGTTCCTCCACAAAACCTTGACTTATGGTATAACCTTTGTTCGTAGGACATGTTCTTTCCTATCTAATATCTTGACAGGTACCTCTTCGTACGTTAAATCTTCGGCTATCTCGTCTGGTTCTAAAGCAATAATGTGGTTTGGGTCTTTCACATATTTACGAAGCATAGATATGTGAAAAACATTATGAACATGAGACATGCTTGGATGTAATGCGAGTCTATAGGCCACATTTCCTATTCGGTCAAGAATCTCAAATGGAACAACAAATCGTGGATTGAGCTTTCCTCTCTTCCCGAATCTTGTAACTCCCTTCCATGGAACAATACGTAACAATACATGATCTCCAATATTAAATTCCACGTCCTTTCGATGAATATCAGCATAACTCTTTTGTCAATTTTGTGAGGTCTTTATACGTTGCCAGATCATTTGAATCTTTTCAGTAGTCATGTGTACTAATTCTGGTCCCAACAACGTTGTTTCACCCACTTCGTCCCAACATTCTGGCGAACGACACTTTCATCCATACAACGCCTCGAATGGAGCCATTCCTATACTTGCTTGATAACTGTTGTTGTAGGAGAATTCCACCAATGGTAAGTACTTATCCCAACTGTAAGACCCCAACTTTTATGAATAAAGAATAATTTTCTCGAAATATATTTTTGAATATTATGGTGTGTATTTGATATAATGTTATAGTTGTGGGTAATATTTATAAATTTTACAAAGTAAGCAAGTGGTTATATAATATGTGATTGGTCGAGGAATATTCGTTTTAACAGGGAATATTCGAACGATGGCACAATTATTGGTGGACCCCACAACAGAAGTATTGTCGTAAAATGACAGAATTATCTTTTTATAAAAATAACGGTGAAAGTGTTACCGTTAAAACTGTTGAACTACCCTTAGTAAAAAAGTAAAGTAATACTGGCGTGGTTGCATAAGTAGCACACGGTATTGATTATCGATGCTTACGTGAGAAGTCACCGCTTATACTCAATTATTGCTACAGTAATTGCTACATCATATCTCTCATATTATTGATTCAATTATTGTCATAGTATCATCTGCATAATATGATATATTATTAAATCAATAATTCAGATGACAAATTTATTTATATTATTAAACTGTAATATTTACAATGTCTAGAAGTTCTATCAATGAGAGGTTTGGTCATCTAATTGCGCGCTAATAAGGAGAAATCCTTATCAGAAAGCCCCCTCTTTCCTGGGAACGACCTGGTTGTTAAATATTGTGAATTATAATATTAATGATGAATAAGTTCGTGTTGATTAAAGATGAAATTGATAGTTCCATTGTGTTGGAATTATTAGTGTTAGTGAAAATCGATATTTATTTCGATAATAATTGATGTCTGGAGGTTATATTGACCAATCGTGTAATTAACCAGATAAATGAGCAATTAATTGCTATTGATTCATATAATTATAACTATTTGTTCACATGTGTGTACTATTGATTCACATTCATTTACTATTATGGGAGTTGGTGTAAGATTGATAATACTTGCATGACTAAGTTAAAAATGGAGGTATAGATGGAGGTACTATACTGTAATTCGTATTTTCACATGTTTAGAACTATTTGTTCACATGATTTACTATTGAATCACATTATTTACTATTAGGGGAGGTGGTGCAAGTTTGATAATACTTGCAGGACTAAATTAAAAATGAAGAAAAAGAGGAAGGTATTATACTGTAATATTTCGAGAAATTATCGAAACTATATTTTCCTATAAATAGAAGCTCATTCTTCCTTTATTTCTCACCAATTTACTAAAGCTATAGAGCAATTATTATAGAGAGAAATTTTAGAGATAAAGAAGAAGATAAGTCTGTTACCTCTCTACTCCAGTATCCAGTTTCTTTCTAAGGTAAGAGGTATTATTTATTTCGGATTCATGAAGAGAGCTATTGTTATTCCATTCTTTATTATTCTATTGAATAACTTTTGAGCATATCTAATCCGCATACATGGTGAAATTCTTCGCTTATTCCATTCTTTATTATTATGTTGAATAACCTATTATATGCAAGTCACCGCATACACGGTGAAATTCTTCATTATTTCATTCTTTATTATTACATTGAATATCCCGTCGGTCGTTTTACGCATGACCTAGTTCCATTCTTTATTATACATTGCTGAATATCATGTCGGTGCATTTCACGCAAGACCGGTTCCATTATTTATTATTCTCGTGAATAACCTATCTCAAGCGCCTATCGCATGCATGGTGAATTCTTCTGTTATTCCATTCTTAATTATTCTTTTGGAATATCCTGTCTGTGCGTATTACGCATGACCTGGTTCCATTCTTTATTATTATGTTGGAATAGCCTGTCTATGCGAAGTACCGCATACATGGTGAAATTCTTCTGTTATTCCTTTCTTTATTATTCTGTTTGAATAACCTGTCTACAGGGACTACCGTATGCATGGTGAATTCTTCTATTATTCTATTCTTTATTATTATGTTGGAATAACCTGTCTATGTGGATTTACCGCATACATGGTGAATGATCCTTTGTATTCATTCCTTATTAAATTGTGGAAATGATCTGTCTACGTGGATTACCGCATGGCGATCAAAAATCCATTTGCAGTTTCATATATTCTATTATACTCAGTTGGTTAAATTTTTGGCTTCTATACTCCATGATATTAGTGGAATATCCTTGATATTTGCGCTTCATCCAGTATCTTTTATGAAAATATTCTTCTGAGCATTCTTGAATTTTACTCTACAAAGAAGTATCATGTTGACAATTTGGACGTTATTGATTTCTGGATAAATTAATTTATAAATCTTTAAAATTTATCCTTGAACTTGTTTTATTGAATTAGTATGTCATTGTCATCATCCTCATGCTTATATTATTATTAAAGTCATCTTAGGCTTACGTGCATAGATGGACTTGATATGATTATGACCAGGGATTATTCGGTATAATCATGACCGTAATGTGACAAATGATGTGGTAACAGTCCTCATTGGCCTGTAGTTCATTGATGGACAGTTGTTGGTATGATTATGACTATGGATTATTCGGTATAATCATGACCCTTGATAATTACATTAATATCCTTGGTCGTGGTGCAGGGATGTTGTGGTTTATTTATTAAGCTGAGTCTCAGCAATAAAGTTGATGAAAATCTTTTTAAATCATAGAAGATAGTAGATTTTATGCTCTACTTGACTCTTCTAATGGATTGCTTATTCCGCTAAAGTTAAAACTTGTTTTCTATTATATTCTATCAGTTGTTATACTGTTGAAGGCTAAGGATAATTTATTTTGTATTATCTTAGTCATAATATTTCTTACTGGGCTAGTTGAGCTCACCCTTTCTTTCACTGTTCTTTTCAGGAAATGAGAACGTAGCAGGGACTAGTCGGGGAACGGAGTGACGGTTCAGATGATAGCATTAGTAGTACTCAATATTCTGTTAAATAGTGTGACAATAAATGTAATGAGGACTCCATTGAGTGTGGATATTGTCTAGATGACAATATTTGTATTAAAACTCATAGCATTTGTTTTGTCGTATTTTACACAACAGTTGTATAATTAAGTTTTTATTTGTATTTTATACCATGTATTTGGCGACTCAAGATGTGTGATGTATACCTGTTTTGGGGGCGTCACACCAACTCCCTTTGAAATCTAGGACACAGAGTCTTAATAGATCTTTAAGAGTTTGAATAGTCCTTTAAAGAGTTTGAAAACAATAATTATATTTAATTTTCTTATGTAATTTTTTTGAATCTATATTTTCTGAAACTTTACTCATTTTTGAAAAAATAAAAGTTTCTAATATTCTTTCCTTATAATAATAATAATAATCTTTACAACTTTTTTAAAATATATTTTATTTTAAATATAAAAAATAATATTATTTTAAAATATTAAATATAATAATAATTATTTTTAATTTATTTTTACAAAATATTTTATTTTAAAATATTAAATATATATTTTTTAAATGTTAAATATAATTATTATTTTAAACTTATTTTAAAAATAATTTTATATTTTAAAATATTAAAAATTTGGGTTGGGTCAAATTGGGTCGGGTTGGGTCAAAATTATTCAAAATGGGTTGGGTTGAGGTTAAATTGGGCTGAAGGAACAAAAATCCCAACAAAATGCCACTTTAAAGACCTAACTGGCAATAATTGAACTTTAGGGACGACTTTGAAAATGGGTGGCAACTTGGAGGGACAGAAGTGTCATTCAACCGTAATGATAATATCATAAAGTAGTGATTTTAGGAGATAATAATTAAATTAAAAAGAATAATATCAGAACAATTGACATTACCAAAAAAGTTTAGATTTGTAGTGGTTTAGGGGATTATAAATTCAAAATATTAATTTGGGATTAAAAAAATAGTGATTTTAGGAGATAATAATTAAATTAGTAATGATAATATATATATTAGAACAATTAATACTATCGAACAATTTAGATTTATAGTGATTTATGAGATTATAAAATTAAAATATTAATGTGGGATTAAAAAGCGGTGATTTTAGGATATAATAATTAAGTAACGATAATATAAAAATCGTTTATATTGAAAAACTAGTGATTTAGGGGATTATAAAATCAACATATATATAGTAAGTTATGATTGATATTATTTGTTATTTTAATTTTGTTTTAAATATTTTAAATTGTATAATATTATGTTGTAATATAATTATAAATGGTATAATATTATGTTGTAATATAATTTAATTAATAATAATATTTACCACAGCTTTAGATAGGTGATAATTTTGTTATTTTGTTATATACGTGTATTGTAATATTATACCATACAAGTATGATATAATGTATGGTATAATTAGGAATGGTATAATATTAGAAAAGTAGTGATTTTAGATTATAATAATTATGTTTAGAAAAGTAGTGGATTTTGGGGATTATAAAATCAACATAGTAAGTTATGATTTATATTATTTATTATTTTAAATGTTTTAAATTGTATAATAATATGTTGTAATATAATTATAAATGGTATAATATTATGTTGTATTTATAGAAAAGAAAATTAGGTTAAATAACATAGAGTAATGATAATAGCTCAAGAATGATAATATCACAAATTAGTGATTTTATGAGATAATAATTAAATTAGAAAGAATAATATCGTAAAAGTTGACATTACCAAAAACAGTTTACATTTGTAGTGATTTAGGGGGATTATAAATTCAAAATATCAATTTGAGATTAAAAAGTAGTGATTTTAGGAGATAATAATTAAATTAGTAATGATAATATTAGAATGCTTAACATTATCATAACAATTTAGATTTGTAGTGATTTATGAGATTATAAAATCAAAATATTAATGTGGGATTAAAAAGTAGTGATTTTAGGAGATAATAAATAAGTAACAATAATATAAAAACCATTTAGATTGAAAAAGTAGTGATTTAGGGATTATAAAATCAACATAGTAAGTTATGAATGATATTATTTGTTATTTTAATTTTGTTTTAAATGTTTTAAACTGTATAATATTATGTTGTAATATAATTTAATTAGTAATGATAATATCTGCATAGTTTAGATAGGTAGTGATTTTGTTATTTTGTTATATACGTGTATTATAATATTATTGTGACGCTCCCAAAATAGGTATACATCACCCATCTTGAGTCGCCAAAAATATGGTACAAAATTCAACTACAACTTAATAATACAACTGTCGTGTAAAATACGACAAAATACATGTTGTGAGTTTTAATACAAATATTATCTTCTAGACAATATCCACTCTCAGAATAAGTCCTCATTACATTTATTGTCACACTATTTAACAAAATAGTGAGGACTACTAATACTATCATCTGGACCGACACTCCGTTCCCCGACTAGTCCCGGCTACGTTCTCATTTCCTGAAGAGAACAATGAAAGAAAGGATGAGCTCAACAAGCCCAGTAAGAAATATTATGACTAAGATAATGCAGAATAAATTATCATTAGTCTTCAACAATGTTAAACTGATAAAATACAATAGACATCAAGTTTAACTGCAGCGGAATAAACAATCCATTAAAAGAGTTAAGTAGAGAATAAAATCTACTATCTTTTATGATTTAAAAGGTTTTTCATCACTTTTATCGCTGGGACTCAGCTTAATAAATAATCCACATCATCCCTGCACTACGACCAAGGATATTCATTAGTATCACAACCATAAATTATCCATGCACTATGGGCCAAGGATATTCGTGTATTCATCAATGGTCATGATCATGCCAACAACTGTCCATCAATGCACTATGGGCCAATGAGGACTTTTACCACATCATTTGTAACATTACGGTCATGATTATACCGAATAATCCCTGGTCATAATCATACCAAGTCCATCTATGCACTATGCACCACGTATGACTTTCAAAAAATATAAACATGAGGATGATGACAATTATATAAAAATTCAATAAAACAAGTTCAAGAATTAATTTATTCAGAACTAATAACGTCCAAATTGTCAATATGATACTTCTTTGTAGAGTAAAATTCAGGAATGCTCGTAAGAATATTTCCATGAAAAGATCTTTGGATGAAGCGCAAATATTAAGGATATTCCATTAATTTCATGGAGTATATAAGTCAAAACTTTAACCAACTGAGTATAATAAAGAATGGAATAACAAAAGAAATCACCATGCATGCGCGGTACATCGATGTAGCGAGTTATTCCAATGTAATAATAAATAACGGGACCAGTCGAGCAAAATTTGTATGCCGATAGATGTTCCAACAAAATAATAAAGATTTTAACTAGGATCTGGCGTAAAATGCATGCATGGGATATTCCAATGTAATAATAAAGATTTTAACTGTGTCCCACAGAAAACGCATGCATGTGATATTCCAAATGTAATAATAAAGAATGGAATAACGTAAGAATTTCACCAAGTATAGGGTAGCCAGCAGTATCTGAAGTTATTCCAATGTAATAATAAAGAATGGAATAACAGAAGTTCTCTTCATGAATACAAAAGGAATAATACCCCTTACCTTAAGACGAAGAGTACTGGATGTAGGAGTAGTGAAGTAGCAGAATACTTTTTTTCTTTCTCTCTATAATTTCTCTCTCTAGAGTTTCAGTGAATTCGTAAGAAATAATGAAGGAATGAACTTCTATTTATAGAAGAATGGAAAGGTACTATTTGAATTTTTCGAATCACGGATCAACAGTTAATATTCGGACGATTAAATTCACGGGCAAGAAAAATTCTAACGCTTCCTTTTCTTTTTCAACTTAATAATATAATAATCAATAAAATATAATATATATATATATATATATATATATATATATATAACACATGTTGAATTTTAAACAAAACCAACACTTCCAACTTTTCATCCAATTCTTCTCACTTATTTGTAACTTGCAAGATATATATATATATATATATATATATATATATATATATATATATATAATAATACACATGCAAATTATATAATCCTCCACCCATTATACATATTTTCCCTCCCGACAATGCAATCTCCCCCCTCCCCCACTCAAGACATCAACATCACAAGTGGCCTCATATAAACTAAATAACTTTTATCGATTATTTTGAAAAATGGGTAAGTGGAGGTCCAAATAATACGCCAAAATTTACATCAAAGACTTCATAAAAATTTCCTCAATATTTTTAACAATATTTATCATCATTATTATAATTCACAATATTAATCGACCAGTCGTTCCTGTGAAGAGGGGGCTTTCCAATAAGGATTTCTCCTATTGCACGCATGATTAGGTGACCAAACCTCTCTCTTGGCGTAACTTCTGCAGACATCGTTAATATTGCAAATAATAATATTAATAACTTCATCGTCTCAATTATTGATTTAATAATATATAATATCGACAATAATTAAATCAAATAACGTGAGATACTATGTAGCAATTATTGTAGCAATAATTGAACAAAACTGCGTGACTTCTCACGTAAGCATCAATAATCAATACCGTAATTACTACTTATGCAACTACGATATATTCTTTGTACTTTTTACTACCGAGTAGCTCAACAGTTTTAACTGTAAAACTTCCACCGTTATTTTCATAAAAATATTTTTGTCGTTTTCTCAATCTGACAATAATTCTGTTGTGGGGTCCACCAATGATTGTGTCGTCGTACGAATATTCCTTGTTAAAACGAATATTCCCCGACCAATCGAATATTATATAACAACTTGCGTACTTTGCAAAATTTATAAATATTACCCACAACTATAACATTATATCAACTTTACTCCGTAATATTCAAAAATGATAATTATAGAAAATTCATCTTTATTCATAAAAGTTGAGGTCTTACAATTATACCATACATCTATGATATAATGTATGGTATAATTATGAATGGTATAATATTAGAAAATAGTGATTTTAGGATATAATAATTATGTTTAGAAAAATAGTGGATTTTTGGAATTATAAAATCAACATAGTAAGTTATGATTGATATTATTTGTTATTTTAATTTTATTTTAAATATTTTAAATTTTATAATATTATGTTGTAATATAATTATAAATGGTATAATATTATGTTTTATTTATAGGGAGATCAACTTAGGTTAAATAACGAAGAGTAATGATAATATCTCAATAATGATAATATCATAAAGTAGTAATTTTAGGAGATAATAATTAAATTAGAAAGGATAATATCAAAGATGTTGACATTACCAAAAAAGTTTAGATTTGTTTGTGATTTAGGGATTATAAATTCAAAATAATAATTTGGGATTAAAAAGTAGGGATTTTAGAAGATAATAATTAAATTAGTAATGATAATATTAGAATAGTTAACATTATCAGAACTGTTTAAATTTATAGTGATTTATGAGATTATAAAATCAAAATATTAATGTGGGTCGGATTAAAAAGTAGTGATTTTAGGAGATACAACCTCCGTCCTAAATTAATTGCTCAGTTTTGATTTTTTTAAGTCAAATTGACCATTTTTAAAACTAATATTTTTACTATTTTTGCTAAAATATAGGTGGAGATATTATAACCAAAATAAAGTATATACAATTTTTTACTAACTCTAATTTTTATAATTTTAGAAATATATTTATATATGCTTAATTATTAATTCTAAAAATAGTCAATTTGACTTAAAAAAAGTCAAAACTGAGCAATTAATTTGGGACGGAGGGAGTAGTAATTAAGTAGCGATAATATAAAAACTGAAATAATGGATGAGCACATTAATTAAGTAAGACATGTGTTGCAATTTAGAAATGGCAAATGTCATGCAATGGTGTTATGTACGGTAATTTAGTATATTTAATAGATAGATGCATATATATTAAAAATATTCTGAGTACATATAATAATTAAAATTTAAAAAATTATTATATTATATATATATATATATATGAAATATATTAATGATTACCTTAATTACCAATTCTATTACATATAGGACATATTTAGTTAATTAATGTTACAAAACAATTCTAACATATATATTAATTAGTTATTAAAATTTAGTTAGCTAGCTTTTAAAACTAAAATCATAATGTCAACTCATTATTCTACAACAATAATATTTCGAATAACTATTTATTAAAATTATAAGAAAAATATTATTAATAAATAATAATTAATATAAAAATTGTAATGTATATTACAAAATATATTAACGATTAAAATTTAGTAAACAACTTTATTTCATATAGAAGACCTTAAGTTAATTAATGTTAAAAAATCTTGACTTATATATTACTAATTAAAATTCAATTACCTTTTAAAACTAAAATCATTATCGTAACTTATTATTTTACAATGATTTTATTTTTTATAGACTTTATTTAGTTTATTGATTATATAATAGAGCATGACTTAAACACTACGTTTAGATATTTATGTTTTCACTCAACTTTGAACTCTAATTAAAAATACATAAATAAATACAAAGGATTGATTAGAAACAATTCTAACTTATATATTATGAGACCTTTATATGGGACCTTTAGTTAATTAATAATTAATGTTACTAAACAATTCTAACTTATATATTAGTTATTAAATTTTGTTAGCTAGCTTTTAAAATTAAAATCATAATGGCAACTCATTCTTTACAACAATTATATTCCTAAATAACTATATATTAAAAATGTAAGAAAAATATTATGAGTAAATAATAATTAATCTAAAAAATTCTAATGTATATTACAAAATATATTAACGGTTAAAAATTTTGTAAATCACTTTATTTCATATAGAGACCTTGAGTTAATTGATTTTTTTTAAAATCTTGACTTATATATTACTCATTAAAATTTAATTACTTTTTAAAACTAAAATCATGATCTTAAGTTACTATTTTACAACAATTTTAATTTTTATAAAATTTATTTAGCTAATTAATTCCACAATAAAGTGTGACTTAAACACTACGCTTAAAGCTTTTAGATTTCTACTTAACTTTGAACTCTAAATAAATGATTGATTATAAAAACTATTAATGCCAATATTTATCCACGCGCGCAATTATCAAACAATAAGTTAACAATTGAAGATTAATGTTTTAGTTCTCAATAATTTATTACCTGTGAATTAGAGTATAGTCGCATATTTATAGCTGATCACACCCCTGAGTTAAAATAGGACTCTTTATCATGGCAGTTATCATAGTGGGATAGAAGGCAATCTTTTCAAAAAAAGGAAGTCAAAATTAATTTGGACCGTTTCCTTAGGAGTTGGAAGTTAAATAAGATTATGACTGAAAACTCCATAAAAAGTCAAATTTACCTCCATACCAAAAAATTTCTCCACACGGGATAGGTCCCTTCAAATTTATTGGACCACTAAATCATGCCCTAACAAAAACTAAATAGTAAAATTTGAAAGTATATCAAAACTTAATATTAAATTAAAAATAACAAAAGAATCACAATAATAACACTCAATTGTGAGTATTCTACACTTGTATATGATATATAATTGTAAGAACCCAACTTTTATGAATAAAGAATAATTTTCTTGAAATATATTTTTGAATATTATGATGTGGATTTGATATAATGTTATAGTTGTGGGTAATATTTACAAATTTTACAAAGTAAGCAAGTGGTTATATAATATTCGATTGGTCGAGGAATATTCATTTTAACAGGGAATATTCCTACAACGGCACAATCATTGGTGGACCCCACAACGAAAGTATTGTCGTAAAAACGATGTAATTATCTTTTATAAAAATAACGGCCGAAAGTGTTACCAGTTAAAACTGTTGAACTACCCGTAGTAAAAAGTACGATGAATACGCGTGGTTGCATAGTAGCACACGTTATTGATTATTGATGTTTACGTGAGAAGTCACTCGAGTTATACTCAATTATTATTACAAAATTCTTTGCATCATATCTCTCATATTATTGATTCAATTATTGTCACAAAGATCATCCGCATAATATAATATATTATTAAATCAATAATTTAGACGACAAAGTTATTCATATTATTAAATTACAATATTTACAATGTCTAGAAGTTCTTTCAATGAGAGGTTTGGTCATCTAATTGCGCGCCAATAAGGAGAAATCCTTATCGGAAAGCCCCCTCTTTCCTGGAAACGACCTGTTTGTTAAATATTATAAGTTATAATATTAATGATGAATAAGTTTGTGTTGATTAAAGATGAAATTGATAGTTCTATTGTGTTGGAATTATTAGTGTTAGTAGAAATCGACATTTATTTCGATATTAATTGATGTCTGGAAGTTATACTGACCAATCGGGTAAGTAATCGAATAAATGAGCAATTAATTGCTATTAATTCACATGATTATAACTATTTGTTCACATGTGTATACTATTGATTCACATTCTTGTACTATTAGGGGATTTGGTGCAAGATTGATAATACTTGCATGACTAAGTTAACAATGAAGGTATAGATGGAGGTACTATACTGTAATTCGTATTTTTACATGTCTAGAACTATTGATTCACATGATTTACTATTGAATCACATTATTTACTATTAGAGGAGGTGGTGCAAGTTTGATAATACTTGCAGGACTAAATTAAAAATGAAGAAAAAGAGGAAGATATTATACTGTAATATTTCGAGCCCCAAAATGTGCAATTATCGAAACTATATTTTCCTATAAATAGAAGTTAATTCTTCCTTCATTTCTCAACAATTCACTAAAGCTATAGAGCAATTATTATAGTGAGAAATTATAGAGAAAAAGAAGAAAAGAAGTTTGCTACCTCTCTACTCCAATATCCAGTTTCTTTCTAAGGTAAGAGGTATTATTTCTTTCGTATTCATGAAGAGAGCTTTTGTTATTCAATTCTTTATTATTATGTTGGAATAATCTGTCTATGCGAAGTACCGCATACATAGTGAAATTCTTCTGTTATTCCATTCTTTATTATTATGTTGAATAACTCGCCTACATCAAGTACCGCATACGTGGTGAAATTCTTCTCCATTATTCCATTCTTTATTATTCTATTGGAATATCTTATCTGTAAGCGTATTACGTATTTACCGTTAAATTATTTATTATTCATTGGAATAACTCAGTATGTAAGGCGATCTATCGCATGCACGTGAGTTCTCATTTGTTATTCCATTCTTTATTATTCTATTAGAATATCTTGTCTATGCGATTCTGCATGACACAGTTCCATTCTTTATTATTACGTTGAATATCCTATTTGTGCGTATTACGCATGACTTGGTTCCATTCTTTATTATTATATTGAATAACTCGCTTTGCTACCTGCATACATGGTAAAATTCTTTCATTATTCCATTCTTTATTATTACATTGAAATAACTTTGTCTACGCATTTACTACTCTGCGTGCGTGTGAATTCTTCATTATTTCATTCTTTATTATTACATTGGAATAACTTTGCCTATGTGGATTTACCACATGCATGGTGAATGATCCTTTGTATTCATTCCTTATTAAATTATGGAAATGATGCATTACGCGTGGATTACCGCATGACTGATTGAAAATCCATTCTGCGCTTTTATTTATTCTATTATACTCGGTTGGTTAAAGTTTTGGCTTCTATACTCCATGAAATTAGTGGAATATCCTTGATATTTAAAGGCTTCATCCAAATCTTTTCATAGAAATATTTTTTACGAGCATTCTTGAATTTTACTCCACAAAGAAGTATCATGTTGACAATTTGACGTTATTGATTTACGGATAAATTAATTTATAAATCTTTAAAATTTATCCTTGAACTTGTTTTATTGAATTAGTATGTCATTGTCATCATCCTCATGCTTATATTGTGATTAAAGTCATCTTTGGCTTACGTGCATAGATGGACTTGGAATGATTATGACCGAGGATTATTCGGTATAGTCGTAATTAATGTGACGAATGATGTGGTAAAAGTCCTCATTGGCTTGTAGTTCTTTGGTGGACAGTTGTTGGTATGATTATGACCAGGGATTATTCGGTATAATCATGACCATTGATGATTACATGAATATCCTTGGCCGTGGTTCAGGGATGATGTGGTTTATTTATTAAGCCGAGTCTTAGCAATAAAGTTGATGAAAATCTTTTTAAATCATACAAGATAGTAGGTTTTATGCTCTACTTGAATCTTCTAATGGATTGCTTATTTCGCTGCAGTTGTTGATCTAAAACTTGTTGTCTATTATATTTTGTCAGTTGTTATACTGTTGAAAGCTAAGGATAATTTATTCTGCATTATCTTAGTCATAATATTTCTTACTAGGCTAGTTAAGCTCACCCTTTCTTTCACTGTTCTCTTCAGGAAATGAGAACGTAGCCGGGACTAGTCGGGGAATGGAGTGACGGTCCAGATGATAGCATTAGCAGTCCTCACTATTCTGTTAAATAGTGTGACAATAAATGTAATGAAAACTTTATTTGAGAGTGGATATTGTCTAAAAGGAAATATTTTTGTTTAAACTCTCAGTTATGTTTTGTCGTATATTACACGACGGTTGTATAATTAAATTTGTATTTGTATTCTGTACCATGTATTTGGTGACTCAAGATTGGTGATGTATACCTGTTTTGGGGGCACTTTTCGTGTCAGAGTACTATTCATGAGTTACTATTCACCCATATTACTATTCACCTGAATATTATTCAATCGGGTATTTGGGGTACTTTTTATGCTAGGGTACTATTCACAAAGTACTATTCACAGGGTACTATTCACGGGGTATAATTTACCCAAAAAATATATTTCTTTTTTGTCCAAATTATTTTTGGTACATGAATATTATTCTTAAATTTTACTCTACAAAGCAGTATCATTTGACAATTGATACAAAATCGCCAAATACATGGTGCATAATACAAATACAAACTTAATTATACAAACGTTGTGTAATATACGACAAAACATAGCTGAGAGTTTAAACAGGAATATTGCCTTCTAGACAATATCCACTCTCAAATAGAGTCCTCATTACATTTATTGTCACACTATTTTATAGAATAGTGAAGACTACTAATACACTATCTCGGACCATCACTCTGTTCCCCGACTAGTCCTGGCTACGTTCTCATTTCCTGAAGAGAACAATGAAAGCAAAAGGGTGAGCTCAACTAGCCCAGTAAGAAATATGATGACTAAGATAATGCAGGATAAATTATCATTAAACTTCAACAATGTTAAACTAATAAAATACAATAGACATCAAGTTTAACTGCAGCGGAATAAGCAATCCATTAGAAGATTCAAGTAGAGCATGATATCTACTATCTTCTATAATTTAAAATGTTTTCATCAATTTTATCATCGAGACTCACCCTTTAATAAATAACCACATCATCGAATCATCCCTGCACTATGGGCCAAGGATATTCATTAAATCATTAATGGTCATGACTATATCGAATAATCCTTGGTCATAATCATACCAAAAACTGTCCATCAATGCACTACAGGCCACTAGGGACTTTTACCACATCATTTATAATATTACAGGTCATGATTATACCGAATGATCATTGGTCATAATCATATTGAGTCCATTTATGCACGTAAGCCAAAGATGACTTTCATCACAATATAAGCATGATGATGATGACAATGACATAATAATTCAATAAAACAAGTTCAAGGATAAATTTTAAATATTTATAAGTTAATTTATCCTGAAATCAATAACGTCCAAATTGTCATCATGATACTGCTTTATGGAGTAAAATTCAAGAATGCTCAAAAGAATATTTCCATGAAAAGATACTGGATGAAGCGCAAATATCCAGGATATTATACTAATTTCATGGAGTATTGAAGTCAAAACTTAAACCAACTAAGTATAATAGAATATATGAAACTGCAAATGGATTTTCGCCCGCCATGCGATAATCCACGTAGACAGATCATTTCCACAATTTAATAAGGAATGAATACGAATGATCATTCACCATGCATGTGGTAATCCACATAGACAGTGTTATTCCAAATGTAATAATAAAGAATGGAATAATGTAAGAATTCACCATGCATGCTGTGAGTCCACGTAGACAAAGTTATTCTAATGTAATAAGAAAGAAACGGAATAATGTAAGAATTTCATCATGCACGCGATGGGTCAGATGATAAAAGTTATTCTAATGTAATAATAAAGAATGGAACTGTGTCATGCTGCGTAATACAATCGGCTGTGATATTCACAAAATAATAAAGAATAGAACCGTGTCACGCAGAATCCGCATGCATGTGATATTCCAAATGTAATAATAAAGAATGGAATAATAGAAGAATTTCACCATGTATGCGGTAATAGATGATGAAAGTTATTCCAACATAATAATAAAGAATGGAATAATGTAAGAATTTCATCACGTATACTGGATTTCAGATGAGCGAAAAGTTATTCCAACATGATAATAAAGAATGGAATAATGTAAGAATTTCACCATGTATGCAAGATTGCAGATGTATGTGCGAGGTATTCTAATATAATAATAAAGAATGGAATAACAACAGAATTCACCAGGCATGCGATAGACCGCATAGACAGGTTATTCCAACATAATAATAAAGAATGGAATAGCAGAAGAATTTCACCATGTATGCGATACTTTGCATAGACAGGTTATTCCAACATAATAATAAAGAATGGAATAACAGAAGCTCTCTTCATGAATACGAAAGAAATAATACCCCTTACTATAATAATATCCCTTACCTCAAAAGAAGACTAGATACTAGAATAGTGAGGTAGCAAACTTCTCATCTTCTTTCTCTCTATAATTTCTCTCTATAATAATTGCTCTATAGCTTTAGTGAATTGGTGAAAAATAATGAAGGAATGAGCTTCTATTTATAGGAAAATATAGTTTTGATAATTGAATGTTTTGGGGCTCAAAATATTACAGTATAATACCTTCCTCTTTTCCATCATTTTTAATTTAGGCCTGCAAGTATTATCAAACTTGCACCACCTCCCCTAATAGTAAATAATGTGAATCAATAGTAAATCATGTGAATCAATAGTTCTAGACATGTGAAAATATCAATTACGATAAGTAACTCCATCTATACCTCCATTTTAACTTAGTATTGTGCAAGTATTATCAATCTTGCACCACCACCCCTAATAGTACAAGTATGTAAATCAATAGTACACACATGTGAACAAATAGTTATAATCATGTGAATTAATAGCAATTAATTGCTCATTTATTCGATTAATTAACCGATTAGTCAGTATAACTTCCAGACATCAATTAATATCGAAATAAATGTCGATTTCCACTAACACTAATAATTCCAACACAATGGAACTATCAAATTCATCTTTAATCAACACAAACTTATTCATCATCAATATTATAACTCACAATATTTAACAACCAAGTCGTTCCCAGGAAAGAGGGGGCTTTTCAATAAGGATTTCTCCTTATTGACGCACAATTAGATGACCAAACCTCTCCTTGACAGAACTTCTAGACATTATAAATATTGCAATTTAATAATATGAATAACTTTTTCATCTCAATTATTGATTTAATAATATATCATATTATGCGATGATATCGTGACAATAACTCTAATCAATAATATGAGAGATATGATGCAAAGAATTATCGCCTGAATCCTTATTGAAAGCCCTCTTTCCTAGAAGAACGACTGGTTGATAAATATTGTGAGTTATAATATTAATGATAAATGTTATTAAAATTGAAGTTGTGTTCGGAGTTGAATTTGGAGACGCGGACGTGATATTTGAGTCCGGAATGATGAAATTACTAAAAATAGTCTATAAACACAAAATTTTCCGAGATTAACTTTTTGGTCAAAAAGTCAACAGTTGACTTTTTCGGGAAAAGTCTAACTTCAAAATTTCAAAATTTATATTGTTGATAAAAATAGTTTCATTATGTTGGAATTATTTGTGTTAGTGAAAATCGACATTTATTTCGATAAAAATTGATGTCTTGAGGTTATATTGACCAATCGGGTATTTAACCGGATAAATGAGCAATTGATTGCTATTATTTCACATGATTATAACTATTTGTTCACATGTGTATACTATTGTTTCACATTCTTGTTACTATTAGGGGAGTTGGTGCAAGATTAATAATACTTGCATGACTAAGTTAAAAATGGAGGTATAGATGGAGGTACTATACTATAATTCATATTTTCACATGTCTAGAACTATTGATTCACATGATTTACTATTGAATCACATTATTTACTATTAGGGTAGGTGGTGCAAGTTTGATAATACTTGCATGACTAAATTAAAAATAGAGGAAAAGTTGGAGGTATTGTACTGTAATTTTTCGAGCCCCAAAACGTGCAATTTTTGAAACTATATTTTTCTATAAATAGAAGCTCATTCTTCCTTTATTTCTCACCAATTCACTAAAGCTATAGAGCAATTATTATAGAGAGAAATTGTAGAGAAAATCTATAGAAGAAGATAAACATTGTTACCTCACTTATTCCAAAGATCCAGCTTTCTTCCGAGGTAAGGGGTATTATTTCTTTCTTTCGCCTTCATGAAGACAAATTCGTTATTCCATTCTTTATTATTATGTTGAATAACTCGCCTATGCTAAGCACCGCATACTTGGTGAAATTCTTCATTATTCCATTCTTTATTATTCATTGGAATATCCTGTCTCATGTGTTTTTACGCCAAACCTCGGGTTCCGTCTTTATTATTCTCATTAGAACATCCTGTCTGCATGCTTTATGCATGACCGTCGGTTCCGCTTTATTATTTTGTTGGAACATCCATCGTCTGCTTTTACGCATGACCGGTTCCGCTCTTTATTATTTTATCGAATATCTCTGTGTCATGCGCGTTTCTGCCGGACTCGGTTCCGCCTTTATTATTCTCGTTGAATAACATGCACATGCGATCTGTGCATGCTTGGTGATTTCTTTTGTTATTCCATTCCTTATTATACTCAGTTGGTTAAAGTTTTGACTTCTATACTCCATGAAATTAGTGAAATATCCTTGATATTTACGCTTCATCCAGTATCTTTTCATGGAAATATTCTTCTGAGCATTCTTGAATTTTACTCTACAAAGAAGTATCACGTTGACAATTTGGACGTTATTAGTTCCTGGATAAATTAATTCTTAAACTTGTTTTATTGAATTCTTATATCATTGTCATCATCCTCATGTTTATATTTTGTTGAAAGTCATCTGTGGCCTGTAGTGCATAGATGGACTTGGTATGATTATGACCAGGGATTATTCGGTGTAATCATGACCGTAATGTTACAAATGATGTGGTAAAAGTCCTCATTGGCCCGTAGTGCATTGATGGACATTTGTTGGCATGATCATGACCATTGATGAATACACGAATGTCCTTGGCCCATAGTGCATGGATAATTTGTGGTCGTGATACTAAAGAATATCCTCGGCCGTAAAGTGTGGGTGATTCGATGATGTGGATTATTTATTAAGTCGAGTCTCAAATATAAAAGTGATGAAAACCTTTTAAATCATAAAAGATAGTAGATTTTATTCTCTACTTGACTCTTTTAATGGATTGCTTGTTCATACCGCAGCTTAAACTTGATGTCTATTGTATTTTATCGGTTTAACATTGTTGTAGACTAATGATAATTTATTATGTATTATCTTAGTCATAATATTTCTTACTGGGCTAGTTGAGCTCACCCTTTCTTTCACTGTTCTCTTCGGGAAATGAGAATATAGCTGGGACGAGTCGGGGAACGGAGTGATGGACCAGATGATAGTATTAGTAGTCCTCACTATTCTGTTAAATAGTGTGACAATAAATGTAATGAGGACTTATTCTCGAGAGTGGATATTATGCAGAAGACGATTTTGTATTAAATCTCACATTTTGTATTTTTTCGTATTTTACACGACAGTTGTATTATTAAGTTGTATTTGAATTTTGTACCATGTATTATGCGACTCAAGATGGGTGATGTATACCTATTTTGGGGGCGTCACATTTGTTACTATGCAACCACGCGTCTTCTTCGTATTTTTTACTACCGGGTAGTTAAACAGCTTTTATCTAGAACACTTTCGTAGTTATTTTTATAAAATGATAATTCTATCATTTTCTAACTACGACAATACTTCTGTTGTGGGGTCCACCAATGATTGTGCCATCGTACGAATATTCTCTGTTAAAATGAATATTCGCCGACCAATCGAATATTATATAACCACTTGCTTACTTTGTAAAATTTGTAAATATTACCCACAACTATAATATTTTATCAAATCCACACCATAATATTCAAAAATATATTTTGAGAAAATTATTCTTTATTCATAAAAGTTTGGGTCTTACAACCTCCCCTTCTTATGAAATTTCTTCCTCGAAATTAGGGTACGTACCTAGTATATCGAAGAGGTAAGGATATCTTGACTTCGTCTCAGATTCTAACTCCCAGGTCATTTCTTCCACAACGTGGTTTCTCCATAAAACTTTGACTTGAGATATAACTTTAGAGCGTAGAATATGATCCTTCTTATCCAAGATTTTAACAGGTAACTCTTCATACGTTAAATCTTCCTCTATCTCGTCTGGTTCTAATTCAATAATATGGTTTGGGTCTTTCACATATTTACGTAACATAGATATGTGAAAAACATTATGAACACGAAACATACTTGGCGGTAAGGCGAATCTATATGTCATAGTTCCTACTCGATCGAGGATTAAAAATAGGCCAATGAATCGAGGATTGAGCTTTCCTCTCTTTTCAAATATTTTAACTCCTTTCCATGGAGCAACACGTAACAACACATCATCTCCAATATTGAATTCCACGTCCTTTCGATGAAGATCAGCATAACTCTTTTGTCGATCTTGTGAGGTTTTTATATGTTGTCAGATCGTTTGAATCTTTTTCGTTGTCATTCGTACCAAATTCGGTCCCAACAACGTTGCTTCACCCACCTCATCACAGCATACTGGAGAACGACACTTTCTTCCATACAACGCCTCAAATGGAGCCATGCCAATACTTGCTTGATAACTATTGTTGTTGGAAAACTCCACCAATGGTAAGAACTTGTCCCAACTTTCCTTGAAGTCAAGGACACAGAGTCTTAATAAATCTTCAAGAGTTTGAATAGTCCTTTCCGACTGCCTGTCCGTTTGAGGATGATATGCCAAACTAAATCGTAAATCCGTGCCCATAGCTTTTTGCAAACTAACCCAAAATCTTAAAGTGAATCTTGGGTCTCAATCAGAAACTATAGATACTGGCATACCATGCAATCTTACAATCTCGTTTATGTATATACTAGAAAAATGTTCAAGTGTATAAGTTTCTCGTATCGGTAAGAAATGAGCAAACTTGGTCAATCTATCAATAATGACCCAAATCGCATCTATGCCTTAAGAAACCTTGGGAAGACCGGTAACGAAATCCATGGTAATGTGCTCCCACTTCCATTCTGGAATTTCAAGTGGTTGCAATGGACCTTTTGGCACTTGATGCTCCGCCTTGACTCGTTGACAAGTTAGACACCTTGAGATAAACCCCGCTATCTCTCTCTACATATTGCTCCACCAAAATGTATGTCGAAGATCACGATACATTTTGGTACTCCTAGGATGGATTGCAAATGGTGTGTTGTGCGCCTCCATCATGATTTTATACTTTAGGTCAGAATCGTTAGGAACACAAAGTCTGGAGTTGACTCGAAGTATTCCTTCTTCATCGATTCTTGTTTCCGGAATAGCACTTTCTTGTACTTTCTTCTTCATACGTATCAGCTCCAGGTATGTAGCTTGAGCAGCTTTAACTTTATTGATTAAAGTCGGTTCCACTCGTATATTTGTCATCATCACATGGGTCCCTGGAGTCTTTAACTCTATTTCAATCCTTTCCAAGTCATACACAATGGGCCTTTGTGTTGACAATAATGCACTCGTGCCCACATATGATCTTCTACTCAATGCATCAGCTACTACGTTCTCTTTTCCAGGATGGTATTGGATGGTATGATCATAATCTTTCAACAACTAAAGCCATCGTCGTTGCCACATGTTGAGTTCCTTTTAAGTGAAGAAATATTTGAGGCTTTTATGATCCGTATAGATCTCCACCTTCTCTCCATACAGGTAATGCCTCCAAATCTTAAGCGCAAAAACGACTGCTACCAACTCTAGATCATAAGTAGGATAATTCTTCTCATATTCTTTGAGTTGTCACGAGGCATAGGCTATGAATTTCCCATGTTGCATGAGAACACATCCTAACCCTTTGCCTGAAGCAGCACTATAGATGACAAATCCCTCCGAGCCAGATGGTATTGTTAGAACAGGTGCTGAAATGAGTCTTCTCTTGAGTTCTTGAAAACTCTTCTCACATTCCTCGCTCCAACCGAACTTTGTATCTTTTTGAGTCAGCTGAGTTAATGGAGTAGCGATTCGAGAAAACCTTTATATGAATCTTTGATAATAACCAGCTAAGCCGAGAAAGATACGTACGTACTTCGGTCACTGACTTAGGTTGCTCCAAGCTTTGAATTGCTTTAATCTTTGCCGGGTCAACAGATATTCCATGATTTGATATTACGTGCCCAAGGAATGCAACTTCCTCAAGCCAGAACTCGCATTTCTTCAACTTGACATATAGCTTATTTTCACGAAGCTTTTGGAGTATCAGCCTCAAGTGTTGCTCATGGTCTTCACGGGTTTTGGAGTATATGAGGATGTCATCAATAAAGATGACCACAAAGTGATCCAAATATTCCTTGAATACTCGGTTCATCATGTCCATGAAGGCAGCAGGAGCATTAGTCAATCCAAAAGACATGACTAGGAATTCATAATGCCCGTACCGAGTTCTGAAAGCGATCTTTGAATGTCATCGCTTTTAATCTTCAACCGATGATATCCTAACGAAGATCAATCTTTAAAAGAATTTGGCTCTTTGCAAATCGGGTCAAACAGTCATCAATGCGAGGCAACGGGTACCTATTTTGATGGTGACATGATTCAACTCCCGATAATCAATACAAAGTCGCGATACTTCCATCTTTCTTCTTCACGAATAGAACAGAGCACCCCGAGGAGACGTATTAGGATGAATGAAACCGATGTCTAACAATTCCTGTAGTTCGCTTTTTTAACGTCGAAGTTCAATAGAGCCATTCGATATGGGGCTTTGAAATGGGTTTTGTATCGGATTCAAGGTCGATACAAAAATTCAATTTCACGCCTGGGGTAGGCCAAGAAGTTCTTCGTGGAATACGTCGGAAATTTATTAACAATAGAAATATCATTCAAATCGATTTATTTTTATTTAAATCCGTGACATGGGCTAAGAAAGATTGACATCCATTTTTTAATAAACGAATAGCTTTATGGCTTGATATGACAGTGATTGATTTTCGTGGTTTGGTTGCTTGAATTCGCATAATAGGTTGCTTAGGAATATGAAAGCTAACAACTTTACGAAAAATAATCGATTTTAGCATGATGAGTAGTTAACCAATCAATCCCTAAAATCACATCAAATGCAAGTATTTTCAAGGAAATAAGATCGACAGGTAACGTGCGGTTACCGATTTGAATCAAACAAGACTTATAAACTGTGGATGTAATAAAGGTTTCTCCTAACGGAGTTTCAACAGATAAGTCAAAGTCTAATTTCTCCGGAGTCAAATTTAAACGTTGAGCGCAAGTATGAGAAATAAAGGAATGGGTAGAACCGGTATCAAATAAAGTATAAACTTCGCTAGAGTTTATGATTAGCTTACCCATGATCACCTCGTTCGGATTCCTCTCTTTTTGGGAGGTTACGACAAACGCTCTCCCTTGAACTGTCGGTTTTGTCTTGTTTGGGACACCCTTTGATGCCTCTATCCCAGTTGGACTTGACTTTGGTGCACGACAAAATCGGGCTAGGTGACCTTCTTTTCCACAATTGTAACACGCTTTGGATCGCATCAGCGCTTTGGTGATGTGTCCTTCCCTCCACATTTGTAACATACGACCGTGATGGTCGTTCTCCTTCCTTAACAACAAAAAAGCAAGTCTTTGACGCTCTTCCGTCATTTGTTGAATCTCCTTCTTGAAATGTCCACTCTTATTGTCATGGCCATGATTACCACCGAAGTGATTACCATTTCGCATATTGATTCCTCCACGTTTGTTATCACCGCTTTGATGATGATCGCTACCACTCGGTATTATCGACTTGTTTACCGCTTCTCTCTTGATTGGGTTGACTCATTATCATACCGCAATAACCGAGCCATATTCACAACATCCTAATACAAACACGCTTTATGAGAAATTAATTATTGACGTATCTCGGGTTTCAAACCTCTTAGAAACATCCGCGTCATTATCTCCTCATTATCAACCAAGTGGGACGCAAATCGAGATAACTCGGCAAACTTAGCTTCGTATTGTGCTACGGTCATATTGTTTTGCTCAAGCTTGATGAACTCTACCTCTTCATATATGACGAATACTTTCGTGAAAGTACTTGTCATTGAATGTACTCTTGAACTTCTCCCAAGACATTTTGAGTCTGCGACAGTTTGAGTACGCTTCTGATTTCCACCATGAATGCCTCGCTCATAACATAATGAAGGTGGCAAAGGAACCTTTTGCTCCTCGAAGCATCCCAAGACATCAAATATCTTGTTGATCCGCTTTATCCATGTCTCCGCCTTAAGTGGTTTTGGCTCTCCAAAAACTCCGGTGGTCCCAGTTCCTTGAATCGCTTATGCGATGACCGTCAGAGAGTTGTCGGTGTTTCCACCGCATTTTGGACGGAGGAGCCGCTTTAAATGCGATGTTGCATGAATTGCATAAAGCCTCTGAACATCCCATCGTTCACCATTTCATCGGTGTTATTGTTTACATGAGGCTTATTGTTTTCCTGTTACACATTATCCTGGGCATTAATCTGTGGTGACTCAACGGTCTCATGTGCTTCATTGCTTATCTCAACATTTTCGGATGCCATTTTCAAATACTGCCACAAAACAAGGGTTAATTAACATATCACATATTATCCCTATACTCTGACCGACCAATTAAATACCAAATAAACTTAGGTAGGTCATACTAGCGAAGGAATTCCCCATCTCTCCCCTCCTAGTTCTTGTCTCACATCTCAGCCAAGGATCATATCCCTAAGCTTTGATACCAACTGTGACGCCCCCAACATAGGTATACATCACCCATCTTGAGTCGCCAAATACATGGTACATTATACAAATACAAACTTAATTATACAAACATCGTGTAATATACGACAAAACATAGTTGAGAGTTTAAAAAGGAATATTGCTTTCTAGACAATATCCACTCTCAAATAGAGTCCTCATTACATTTATTGTCACACTATTTTATAGAATAGTGAGGACTACTAATACACCATCTCATACCATAACTCCGTTCCCCGACTAGTCCCGGCTACGTTCACATTTCCTGAAGAGAACAATGAAAGCAAAAGGGTGAGCTCAACTAGCCCAGTAAGAAATATTATGACTAAGATAATGCAGGATAAATTATCATTAGCCTTCAAGAATGTTAAACTAATAAAATACAATAGACATCAAGTTTAACTGCAGTGGAATAAGAAATCCATTAGAAGAGTCAAGTAGAGCATGATATCTACTATCTTCTATGATTTAAAATGTTTTCATCAATTTTTATCGCTGAGACTCAGCTTAATAAATAACCACATCATCGAATCATCCCTGCACTTTGGGCCAAGGATATTCATTAAATCATTAATGGTCATGACTATACCGAATAATCTCTGGTCATAATCATACCAAAAACTGTCCATCAATGCACTACAGGCCATTGAGGACTTTTACCACATCATTTATAAAATTATAGATCATGATTATACCGAATGATCCTTGGTCATAATCATACCGAGTCCATCTATTCACGTAAGCCAAAGATGACTTTCTTCACAATATAAGCATGAGGATGATGGCAATGACATAATAATTCAATAAAACAAGTTCAAGAATAAATTTTAAAGATTTATAAGTTAATTTATCCTGAAATCAATAACGTCCAAATTGTCAACATGATACTGCTTTGTGGAGTAAAATTCAAGAATGCACAGAAGAATATTTTCATGAAAAGATACTGGATGAAGCGTAAATATCCAGGAAATTCTACTAATTTCATGGAGTATAGAAGTCAAAACTTTAACTAACTAAATATAATAGAATATATGAAACTGCAAATGGATTTTCGCCCGCCATGCGGTAATCCACGTAGACAGATCATTTCCACAATTTAATAAGGAATGAATACGAAGGATCATTTATCATGCATGTGGTAATCCACATAGACAGGTTATTCCAACAGAATAATAAATAATGGAATAATAGAAGAATTCACCATGCATGCGGTAGTCTCATGAGACGAGTTATTCCAACGAAATAATAAAGAATGGAATAACAAAAGAATTCACCAGCGTGCGATAGACCGCATGACGGTGTTATTCCAACAAAATAATAAAGAATCGAATTGAACCGAATTAATAATAATGCGACCGACGAGATATTCCAACAGAATAATAAAGAATGGAACCAAGTCATGCGTAATCCGCATGCATGGGATATTCCAATGAGAATAATAAAGAATGGAATAACGAAGAATTTCATCACGTATGCGGTATCATGCATGACAGAGTTATTCCAACATAATAATAAAGAATAGAATAACATAAGAATTTCACCATGTATGCGGTGCCAGTATGAAATAGCGCGAGTTATTCCAACATAATAATAAAGAATGGAAAAATGTAAGAATTTCACCATGTATGTGGTACTTAGCGTAGACGAGTTATTCCATATAAAATAAAGAATGGAATAACGAAGAATTTCACCACGTATGCGGTACTTGGCATGACATGAGTTGTAAGACCCAAAATTTTTAAATAAAAGGAATTTCCTTTATTTATTATTTTGAAATAGTAAGGGTTGATTTGATTAATGTGGATAGTTAAGGGTTAAATACGCAAATATTTCAAAATAAGCAAGTGGTTATAAAATATTCATTATCGTTGGGAATATTCGTTTGGTCGTGGAATATTCAGATCGCTTTGGGAATATTCGTATTTACGATGGCAAAACGACCATGTGTGGGCCCCATAACTGAAAGCGATTGGATGAAGAAAACGACAAATATAAGTTGTTTTTAAATAACAGGCGTAGTTATTACCAGATTATCATCATGTTGGAATACACTTCTATGGGTTAAAACACACTAATACGCCGTTGTTGAACAAGAAGACACCAGTATTGCACCAATTATTGATTCTTACGTGAAGAAGGCACTACTCTCAATAATGGTTACGGTAATTATCGTTCAATATTTTATTGAGTTAATAATTGTCATGCGTTGATATTTTATATTGTCATTGTTTGAATAATTGTCATTACACGTATTTTTCATTATCGAAGCAATAATTCATATTATCCTAATAATATTATTAGATAACATTGTTGGCAATGTCTAGAAAGTTCTGCCTAAGGAGAGGTTTGGTCACCTAATTGCGGCCAAAGAAGAAGAAATTCTTATTGAAAGCCCCTCTTTCCGAGGACCTGCACGGTTGTCAATATTGTGATTCTCGTAATATTATTTGTGAATAATTAATTATTGATTTATATGATGAGGAAAATATTGATTTTATGTGGATATAGATGGAGAAAATTTTTAAAATGACAATTGTTAAAAATTAATATTTTATCTTTTTCGATAAAATAATTCATTTAAATATATTATTATATTTTAATAATATAATAATGGTGATATTTTACAACGAATGTGGGATATATGAGTATACGAGGAGGAAGCGTATTTTTTGTTGCAATAAATGTTTAAAACATGTTAAACATGCTCGGTGGACCCTATTTATTGATTTGAAATTTGATTATAACTGTAAAATCGCCCGTTTGTGGATTTCGGTCAATTTCTGTTTGGAATTTGGAAAAACTTTCTTCTGTAAAGTTGTAGAGAATTGAAATTCCTATAAAAACTCGCGAGATTCAAATTTTCTGATGAAAGGGCTATTTATTATGAATTATTGAAGTTCCGAAGCTCCGAAATAATTGATTTTTGGAAGTCTTAATTGTTTTATTTAAGAAAAACGTTTTTTTTGCAATCCCACATGTGATATAAATGTGCTGAATTCAGTTGGTCTAAGGTGGGCTTGAATTTGTTTAATTATATTATTATTTTATTAAATTTTCTACTTTGGTGTTCTAAGCATTTTCCTATAAATAGGGTCTTAGGTTAGAATTGAAAATCACACCGTAAATCAAGTTTTCTCTCTCTATATTATCGAGCGTATTCTTGTGAGTATTTTGAGTATACTTTGAGTATTGCTAGATTCGGTGCAAGTTCCCTTCAAAGACTATACCCGGTATTCTAGCTAGAAGTCTTGATCTTCTCGAGTAAGGGATGTTATTTTCTTCTCGGATGATATTATTTCTTCAATATCATTATCTTTGAAATATTGGTTGGAACTTTTATCAAATTTGAAACTTTTTCATGTCGGGTTACTATTCATGAGTTACTATTCACGAGTTACTATTCATGAGTTACTATTCACGAAGTTACTATTCACGAGTACTATTCATGAAGGCGTGAAAATGTTTTTTTGTGGAATTTCTATCTTTTGGTGTCGAGAGTCTTATTCACGATATCTGCACTTATTCACGTATCTGACCTTATTCACGATATCGGACTATTCATCAAAAATAAAATTTCTTCTTTTCGTCCAAAATATCTATTCGGATACTAGCTTTGATTGTATCCATGTTTTGATCATTCTTGAATTTTACACCACTATGATTATTTTTGAGGTATTTTTGGGCGTGGATAAAACCAAGTACGAATCCTTAATCCTTAATCCTTGTCATTTTGTTTCAATTTGGATTCGTTTCTTTAAAAAATATTTTCATCATCCTCGCCTTTAAATGATGATATTATGGAATATCTTTGGCACGTAGTGCAAAGATGAATGATTTCTTAAGAATATCTTTGGCTGTGAGTGCAAAGATGAATGATTTCTGAAGAATATCTTTGGCCGTAGTAGCAAAGATGAACAGTGTTTAAATGAACATGACCAATCGATGAATATCTTTGGCTCAGTAGTGCAAAGATGAATATTTGATTCCAGATGTATATTGATTGATGTTACAGGATAAAAGATAGAGCGATGAACTTTTAAATTCATACATAGAAGATAGTAGTTTGTATTCTCTACTTAACTCTTCTAATGAATTATTATTTCATTGCGCGAATATTGATTTAAAATTTGTTGTCTATTGTATTCTATTATATTTTTCCTGTTGAAGACTAACGATAATTTGTTGTATATTATCTTAGTCATAATATTCTTACTGAAGCTAGTTGAGCTCACCCTTTTCCTTTTGTTCCATTTTTCTCGTGAGGCGAGAATATAAATGAGTACGAGCCTGGGTATGGAATGAAGGTTTTAGAAAGGATTGTTTAGTAGTCCTCACCATTTTGTAAAATAATGTATCAATAAATGTGATGAGGATTTATTTGAGTATAGATATTGTCTGAAGATAATATTTGTATTCAAACTCACAGCTTTCTTGTTGTAATAATAAAGTTGTAGTTGTTTACATCATGTATTGACAACTCGTAATAGGTGATGTATACCTATTTTGGGGGCGTCACAAATGGTATCGAGCTTAGGATATGATCTCCAAGGAGATCGGGGAATAGAACTAGGAGGGAGAGACGAGTAAATCCTTCGCTAGTGTGTCCTACCTAAGCTTATTTGTTAGTTGGTCAAGATATAGGGATATTATGTGATATATTGATTTCCTTAATTAACCCTTATTTTATGACATGATTTTGAGAATGTCGGCGAGAATATTAACAATGGAAATGAGACCGTGGAGATGCCTGTACTCACCAAACGAGGAGAACGTGCAACAGATCGGGCAATGTTCCTCCCGTGAACAACACCATTGAAAGCGATGATGAACGAGGGGATGTTTAGAAGTTTTTTTGCGCTTCATGCAAAATCGCATTTGAGGAGACTTCGTGTTCAAAATACTGAGAGGAAATGATAGCAATTCACGGGTTGTCACAACCAAGCGATTCAAAGAGTCAGGACCACCAGAATTTAAGGAAAGCCGATCCGATCATGGCGGAAACATGGGTCAAACAAATTACCAAGATATTCGATGTCTTGGGATGCACGGAGGAACGAAGGTTCCATTCGCCACCTTTATGTTCCAGTGGTGAGGCGGACCACTGGTGGGAGTCATGTGAAGCGTACCCATCCAAATTTTCTCTCAAGCGTGTCTTGGGAGACGTTTGAAACTATTTAATGACAAATACTTTCCCGAAAGTGTTCGTATACGGAAGGAAGTGGAGTTCATCGATTAGAGCAAAACAACATGACGGTGTCTCAAAGATGCGAGGCAAAGTTTGCGAGAGTTATCCGTGTTTGCACCTCATTTGGTGGAGAATGAGGAACGTATGACGCGGATGTTTCTTAGAGGTTTGAAACCCAAGATACGTCAAGATCTCATTTCTTATAAATTTTCTCTTTATTCGAGATGTTAAAATGTGGCTCAATTATTAGAGCGAGATAACGAAATACTGGCCAACTGAGGACCACAACCAGGATCGTATCGTAGATAGCGATCAATGTAGAATAATGATAACTGCGGAGAAAAGCGAATGACGGACGAAATGGTAACCACTCGGTGGTAATCATGGTCATGAAAATAGAAGAAGCGAAGTCGGAGGAGATTTTAAAAGAGGAGATTTAACAACGACCGTATGAAGATGACAAAGTCTTATAAAGAATCGGTTCTAAGGAGGAGAACGACCACCCATATATGCTACAAATGCGAAAAGAGGGACATATCGATCCAAACCGCCCACAACAGCTCAAGGTATGCTATAATTGTGGAAAGGAAGGACATATCGCCGAGATTAGACGATGAGCGAAACCTAGTTCAATGGGGACGGTGACTCAAAAACATCGTCGAAAAAGTCAAAGTCAACGATTCCGGAAGAGCGTTTGTTGTGATCGGTCATAATGCGAGGAACCCAAACGAGGTTATCACGGGTAAGCTATTTATAAATTCTTGCGAAGTTTATACCTTACTTGATCTGGGTGCTACCCATTCATTTATCTCTCTCTGCATGTGCTCAACGTTTAAACTTGACTCGGAGAAATTAGACTTTGACCTATCTGTGGAAACTCCGTTAGGAGAAACTTTCATCACATCCACTCGCTTATAAATCTTGTTTGATTCAAGTTGGCACCATTACTTACATTGACCTTATCTCTTTAAAGATACTTGCTTTTGATGTGATTTTAGGATTGATTGGTTAACTACTCATCATGCCAAAATTGATTGTTTTAAATAAGGTTGTTAGTTTTCATATTCCTAACCAACCCGTTGTTATGTAATTCAAGTAACTAAACCATTAAAATCGATCATTTGTCATATCTAATCATAAAGCTATTCGTTTATTAAAAACGGATGTCAAGCTTTCTAGCCCATGTTATGGATTTGAATAAAGACACGTCAAATTTGAATAATATTCTGTTGTTATTGACTTTCCGGCGTATTTCCGAAGAACTTCCTTGGTCTACCCCGTAACGTGAAGTTGAATTCTTTATTGATCTTGAACTCGGTACAAAGCCCATTTCAAAAACCCCATATCGAATGGCTCTATTGAACTTCGAGGAGTTAAAGGTCCAACTACGAGAATTGTTGGACATCGGTTTCATTAGTCCCTAGTACATCTCCTTGGGGTGCTCTGTTTATTTGTAAAGAAGAAAGACGGGAGTATGCGACTTTGTATTGACTATCGGAATTTGAACCATGTCACCATCAAGAATAGGTATCCTCTACCTCGTATTGATGACTTGTTTGACCAATTGCAAGGGCACAATTCTTTTCAAAAATCGATCTTAGCTCGGATATCATCACCAAGATTAGAATCGAGGATATTCTAAAGACGCGCCTGAACTCGGTATGGGCATTATGAATTCTTAGTCATGTCTTTCGGACTAACTAATGCTCCTGCGGCTTTCATGGATATGATGAACCGAGTATTCAAGGAATATTTGGATCAATTCGTTGTTGTCTTTATTGATGACATCCTCATATATTCCAAAAGCCGTGAAGATCATGAGCACCATTTGAAGCTGGTACTCCAAAGACTTCGTGAAAACCAACTATATGCCAAATTGAAGAAATGCGAGTTCTGGCTTGAGGAAGTAGCATTCCTTGGGCACGTGGTGTCGAAACATGGAGTATCTGTTGATCCGACGAAGATTGAAGCAATACAAAGTTGGGAGCAACCAAGCCTCGGTGGTCAAGCACGTAGCTTTTGGGCTTAGCCGGTTATTATCGGAGATTCGTGGAAGGGTTTTCGAATCGCTACTCCATTAACTCAAATAACTTCGGAAGGATACAAAATTCGTTTGGAGCGAAGAATGCGAGAAAAGTTTCCAAGAGCTTAAGAGGAGACTTATTTCTAAGACTGTTCTAACAATACCATCCGGTTCGGATGGATTTGTTATCTACAAAGGATGCTTCGCAAAAGGGTTAGGATGTGTTCTCATGCAACGAGGAAAGTCATAGCCTATGCCTCATGACAACTTAAAGAGTATGAGAGGAATTATCCTACTCATGATCTAGAGTTAGCGGCCGATCGTTTTTTGCTAAAAATATGGAGGCACTATCTATATGGGGAGAAAGTGGAGATATATTCGGACCATAAAAGCCTTAAATATTTCTTCACTCAAAAGAACTCAACATCGCGGCAAATGACGTTGGCTCGAGCTATTGAAAGACTACGACCACACTATTCAATACCATCCCGGTAAAGCGAACGTGGTAGTGGCGCGATTGAGTAGAAGATCATATGCGAACGAGTACGATGATGTCAAGTATATCTGCGTAGAGCCAACTTTAATAGAAAAAGTTAAGGTTGCTCAAGCCACCGAGGCCGAGCGATCGTATGAAGAAGAAAGTACAAGAAGGAGCTATTCCTAAGCGAGAATTGATGAAGAAGGAATACTTGAATCCACTCTAGACTTTGTGTTCCTAACGACTCGATTTGAAGTACAAGATTATGATGGAGGCACACAATACGCCATTTGCAATCCATCACGAAGTACTAAAATGTATCGTGATCTTCTACATACATTTTGGTGGAACAATATGAAGAGAGAGATTGCAAAGTTTATCTCGATGTGTTTAACTTGCCAACGTGTAAAGGCGGAGCATCTTGTACCTAAGGGTCCGTTGCAACCACTTGAGATTCCTGAATGGAAGTGGGAACACATTACTATGGATTTAGTTACGGGTCTTCCTATGGTTTCTCAAGGCATCAATGCTATTTGGGTTATTGTTGATAGATTAACCAAGTCCGCTCATTTCTTTAGCGTCACGGAGACTTATTCCTTGAACGTCTTGCTAGTATGTGCGTGAATGAGATTGTGAGGTCAGCATGGCATGCTGTATCCATAGTTTTGGATCGTGACCCAAGATTCACTTCAAGATTTTGGGTTAGCTTGCAAAAAGCTATGGGCACGCATTTGCGATTTAGTTCGCATACCATCCCCAAACGGATTTTAGACAATCGAAAGGACTATTCAAACTCTTGAAGATCTATTAAGACTCGTGTCCTGAACTTCAAGGGTAGTTGGGATAAGTATTTACCATTGGTGGAATTCTCCTACAACAATAGTTATCGTGCAAGTATAGGTGTGGCTCCATTCAAGCATTATATGGACGAAAAATGTCGCTCTCCAATATGTTGGGATGAGGTGGGTGAAGCAACATTGTTGGGACCCGAGTTAGTACATATGACTCACCGAAAAAGATCCAAATGATTCGACAACGATACAACTAAGCGGCACAAGATCGACAAAAAGAGTTATGCGGATCTTCATCGAAAGGACGTGGAATTTAATGTAGGGGATCATGTATTGTTGAAGTTGCTCCATGGAAGGGAGTTACAAGATTTGGGAAGAGAGGAAAGCTCAATCCACGATTTATTGGTCCATTTCAAATTCTTGGCCAGAGTAGGAAATGTAGCCTATAGACTTGCGTTACCTCGAGTATGTCTCGTGTTCATAATGTGTTTCACATATCTGTATTTCAGTATATGTGAAAGACCCGAACCACGTTATTGAAGTTAGAACCCGACGAGATAGTGAAGACTTAACGTATGAGGAGGTACACACAAGATCTTGGATAGGAAGGAGCATGTCCCACGCCAAGAAAGGTCATACCACAAGTTAAAGTTTTGTGGAGGAATCATGCTATAGAGGAAATGACCAGAATTGGAAACGGAAATGAAAGCGAGGTATCCTCACCTTTTCGAAACACTGTATCGTCGTCAATTTCGAGGACGAAATTTCATAAGGAGGGGAGGTTGTAAGACCCCAAATTTTTAAATAAAAGGAATTTCCTTTATTTATTATTTTGAAATAGTAAGGGTTGATTTGATTAATGTGGATAGTTAAGGGTTAAATACGTAAATATTTCAAAATAAGCAAGTGGTTATAAAATATTCATTATCGCTTGGGAATATTCGTTTGGTCGTGGAATATTCAATCGTCGGGGAATATTCGTGCATGACGCGATTAAATGTGTGGGCCCCATAACTGAAAGTGATTGGATGAAGAAAACGACAAATATAAGTTGTTTTTAAATAACGGCGTAGTTATTTACAGATTATCTTCATTGGAATACCCTGCGGTTAAAACACACTAATACGCGTTGTTGAACAAGAAGCTACCAGTATTGCACCAATTATTGATTCTTAAGTAAGAAGGCACTACTCAATAATGGTTACACGATAATACTTTATTCGATTTTTATTGAGTTAATAATTGTCATGCGTTGATATTTTATATTCTTTGTTGTTTCAATAATTGTCATTACACAATTATTTTTCATTATCGAAGCAATAATTCATATTATCTGAATAATATTATTAGATAACATTGTTGGCAATGTCTAGAAAGTTCTGTCATCAAGGAGAGGTTTGGTCACCTAATCAAGCGCTACCAAGAAGAAGAAATTCTTATTGAAAGCCCCTCTTTCTGAGAAGCTGCTGGTTGTCGATATTGTGATTACGTAATATTATTTGTGAATAATTAATTATTGATTTATATGATGAGGAAAATATTGATTTTATGTGGATATAGATGGAGAAAATTTTTAAAATGACAATTGTTGAAAATTAATATTTTATCTTTTTCGATAAAATAATTCATTTAAATATATTATTATATTTTAATAATATAATAATGGTGATATTTTACAACGAATGTGGGATATATGAGTATCTGAGGAGGAAGCGTATTTTTGTTGCAATAAATGTTTAAAACATGTTAAACATGTAAATTGGACCCTATTTATTGATCGAAATTTGATTATAAACTGTAAAATCGCCTGCTTGTGGATTTCGGTCGATTTCTGTTTGGAATTTGGAAAAACTTTCTTCTGTAAAGTTGTAGAGAATTGAAATTCCTATAAAAACTCGCGAGATTCAAATTTTCTGATGAAAGGGCTATTTATTATGAATTATTGAAGTTCAAGTTCAAAATAATTGATTTTTGGAAGTCTTAATTGTTTTATTTAAGAAAAACGTTTTTTTTGCAATCCCACATGTGATATAAATGTGCTGAATTCAGTTGGTCTAAGGTGGGCTTGAATTTGTTTAATTATATTATTATTTTATTAAATTTTCTACTTTTGGTGTTCTAAAGCATTTTCCTATAAATAGGGTCTTAGGTTAGAATTGAAAATCACACCGTAAATCAAGTTTTCTCTCTATATTATCGAGCGTATTCTTGTGAGTATTTTGAGTATACTTTGAGTATTGCTAGACGGTGCAAGTTCCTTCAAAGACTATACCCTTTATTCTAGCTAGAAGTAATGATCTTCGAGGTAAGGATGTTATTTTCTTCTCGGATGATATTATTTCTTCAATATCATTATCTTTGAAATATTGGTTGGAACTTTTTATCAAATTTGAAACTTTTTCGTATGCTCAAGGTTACTATTCATGAGTTACTATTCACGAGTTACTATTCATGAGTTACTATTCACGATTTACTATTCACGAGTACTATTATTATAAGCGTGAAAATGTTTTTTGTGGAATTTCTATCTTTTGGTGTCTGAGTTACTTATTCACGATATCTGAGACTATTCACGTATCTGAGACTATTCACGTATACGGCACTATTCATCGAAAAATAAAATTTCTTCTTTTCGTCTAAATATCTATTCGGATACTAGCTTTGATTGTATCCATGTTTTGATCATTCTTGAATTTTACACCACTATGATTATTTTTGAGGTATTTTTGGACGTGGATAAAACCAAGTACTAATCCTTAATCCTTAATCCTTGTCATTTTGTTTCAATTTGGATTCGTTTTTTTTAAAAAATATTTTTCATCATCCTCACCTTAAATGATGATATTATGGAATATCTTTGGCCCAGAGTGCAAAGATGAATGATTTCTTAAGAATATCTTTGGCCTGTAGTGCAAAGATGAATGATTTCTGAAGAATATCTTTGGCCTGTAGTGCAAAGATGAACAGGTGTTTAAATGAACATGACCAACTGATGAATATCTTTGGCCTGTAGTGCAAAGATGAATATTTGATTCCGGATGTATATTGATTGATGTTACGGGATAAAAAGATGAGCGATGAACTTTTAAATTCATACATAGAAGATAGTAGTTTGCATTCTCTACTTAACTCTTCTAATGAATTATTATTTCATTGCGAATATTGATTTAAAATTTGTTGTCTATTGTATTCTATTATATTTTTCCTGTTGAAGACTAACGATAATTTGTTGTATATTATCTTAGTCATAATATTCTTCTTGAAAGCTAGTTGAGCTCACCCTTTTCCTTTTTGTTCCATTTTTCTCAAGAGGCGAGAATATAAGCGAAGTACGCAGTCGGGTATGGAATGAAGGTTTTAGAAAGGATTGTTTAGTAGTCCTCACCATTTTTGTAAAATAATGTATCAATAAATGTGATGAGGATTTATTTGAGTATAGATATTGTCTAGAAGATAATATTTGTATTCAAACTCACAGTTTTACTGTTGTAATAATAAAGTTGTAGTTGTTTCTGTACCATGTATTGACAACTCAGAATAGGTGATGTATATCTATTTTGGGGGCGTCACACAAGTTATTCCAACATAATAATAAAGAATGGAATAACAAAAGCTCTCTTCATGAATACGAAAGAAATAATACCCCTTACTATAATAATATCCCTTACCTAAAAAGAAGTCTGGATACTGGAATAGTGAGGTAGCAGACTTCTCTTCTTCTTTCTCTCTATAATTTCTCTCTATAATAATTGCTCTATAGCTTTAGTGAATTGGTAAAAAATAATGAAGGAATGAACTTCTATTTATAGAAAAATATAGTTTCGATAATTGCACGTTTTGGGGCTCAAAATATTACAGTATAATACCTTCCTCTTTTCCATCATTTTTAATTTAGTCATGCAAGTATTGTCAAACTTGCACCACCTCCCCTAATAGTGAATAATGTGAATCAATAGTAAATCATGTGAATCAACAGTTCTAGACATATGAAAATACGAAATACAGTATAGTACCTCCATCTATACCTCCATTTTTAACTTAGTCATGTAAGTATTATCAATCTTGCACCACCACCCCTAATAGTACAAGAATGTGAATCAATAGTACACACATGTGAATAAATAGTTATAATCATGTGAATTAATAGCAATTAATTGCTCATTTATCCGATTAATTACCCGATTAGTCAGTATAACTTCCAGACATCAATTAATATCGAAATAAATGTCGATTTCCACTAACACTAATAATTCCAACACAACGGAACTATCAAATTCATCTTTAATCAACACGAACTTATTCATCATTAATATTATAACTCAAAATATTTAACAACCAAGTCGTTCCCAAGAAAGAGGGGGCTTTTCGATAAGGATTTCTCCTTATTGGCGCGCAATTAGATGACCAAACCTCTCCTTGACAAAACTTCTAGACATTGTAAATAATAAAATTTAATAATATGAATAACTTTGTCGTCTCAATTATTGATTTAATAATATATCATATTATGCAGATGATACTGTGACAATAACTGAATCAATAATATGAGAGATATGATGCAAAGAATTATCGTAGTAATATTGAGTATAACCGAGTGACTTCTCATATAAGCATCATAATAATATCGATATCGTGTATACTACGCAACCACGCCAGACATCGTACTTTTACTACTGGGTAGTTCAATAGTTTTAACGGTAACACTTTCGCCGTTATTTTTATAAAAAGATAATTTTGTCGTTTTCTAACTACGACAATACTTCCGTTGTGGGGTCCACCAATGATTGTGTCGTCGTACGAATATTCTCTGTTAAAACGAATATTCCCCGACCAATCGAATATTATATAACCACTTGCTTACTTTGCAAAATTTGTAAATATTACCCACAACTATAACATTATATCAAATCCACACCATAATATTCAAAAATATATTTCGAGAAAATTATTCTTTATTCATAAAAGTTGGGGTCTTACAGTGACGCCCCCAAAACAGGTATACATCACCCATCTTGGGTCGCCACTTACATGGTACATAAATTAAATACAACTTATTTATACAACAGTCATGTAAAATACGACAAAACATAGCTGAGATTTTTAACAGGAATATTTCCTTCTAGACAGTATTCAAACTCAATGGAGTTCTTATTACAATTATTATCACACTATTTTACAGAATAATGAGGACTACTAAAACCACTTATCAAGGACCATCACTCCATTCCCCGAATCGTCCAAGCTATATTATCATTTCCTGAAGAGAACAATGAAAGAAAAGGGTGAGCTCAACTAGCCCAGTAAAATATTATGACTAAGATAATGCAGAATAAATTATCCTTAGCCTTCAACAGTATAACAACTGATAGAATACAATAGACAACAAGTTTTAGATCAATAACAGCAGCGGAATAAGCAATCCATTAGAAGAGTCAAGTAGAGCATAAAATCACCTATCTTCTATGATTTAAAAAGTTTTTCATCAACTTTATCGTTGAGACTCAGCTTAATAAATAAAATCGAATCATCCATGCACCACGACCAAGGATATTCATGTAATCATCAATGGTCATGATTATACCGAATAATCCCTGGTCATAATCATACCAATAACTTTTCATCAATGAACTACAGGCCAATGAGGACTTTGACCACATCATTCGTTACATTACAGTCATGATTATACCTAATAATCTCTGGTCATTATCATACAAAGTCTATCTATGCACGTAAGCCAAAGATGACTTTCATCACAATATAAGCATGAGGATGTTGACCATGACATAACAATTCAATAAAACAAGTTCAAGGATAAATTTTAAAGATTTATAATCTAATTTATCCAGAAATCAATAACGTCTAAATTGTCAACATGATACTGCTTTATAGAGTAAAATTCAAGAATAATATTCATGTACCAAAAATAATTTGACAAAAAGAAATATATTTTTTCGCAAATAGTACCGTGAATAGTACTACTGTGAATAGTACTTGTGAATAGTACCTGAAAGATAAAAGTACCCAAAATACCCGAGTGAATAATATTCGGGTGAATAGTAATTTGGGTGAATAGTAACCCGTGAATAGTAACTCGTGAATAGTACTCCGACACAAAAAGTGTCCCGAATACCCGAGTGAATAATACTAGAGTGAATAGTAACTGAGTGAATAGTAACCCGTGAATAGTAACTCGTAAAAAAAATACCAAAGAAAATAATATTCCATGACGAGCACAAAAGAAATGATATCTCATACGAGTATAATAGAATATAAGAAACCTGCAAATGGATTTTCACCGCCATGCGAATCCACATAAATGCATCATTTCCACAATTTAATAAAGAATGAATCTGAAGGATCATTCACCATGCATCAGAATCCACATGTATGTGTTATTCCAATGTAATAATAAAGAATGGAATAACGTAAGAATTCACCGTGCATGCGATAGCCAGCAAGATGAGATGAGTTATTCTAACGTAATAATAAATAATAGAATCGTCATTCAAATAATGCATGCATGTGATATATTCAATAGAATAATAAAGAGAGGAACTGTCATCACGCCATCCATCCGCATGCATATGATATTCTAAATAATAAAAAGAAAGGAACTGGTCATGCGTAATCCATTTACGCATGTGATATTCCAAATGAATAATAAAGAATGGAATAACAACAGAATTCACCGAGCGCATGCGATAGATCATAGACAAACAAAGTTATTCCAATGTAATAATAAAGAATGGAATAATGTAAGAATTTCACCATGTATGCGGTATTGATATACAAAGTTATTCTAACGAATAATAAGAAATGGAATAACAATAGCACTCTTCATGAATACTGAAAGAAATAATACCCTTACCTCAAAAGAAGACCGGATCTTTGGAATAAATGAGAATGTAATGACTTCTCTTCTTCTTTCTCTCTAATTTTTCTCTATAATAATTGCTCTATAGCTTTAGTGAATTGGTGAGAAATGAAGGAAGAATGAGCTTCATTTATAAAAAAATATTTTTGATAATTTACTTGCGCTTTGGGGCTCGAAATATTGTAATATAATACCTTCCTCTTTTTCTTCATTTTTAATTTAGTCCTGCAAGCATTATCAAACTTGCACCACCTCCCCTAATAGTAAATCATGTGAATCAATAGTAAATCATGTGACTCAATAGTTCTAAACATGTAAAAATACGAATTACAGTATAGTACCTCCATCTATACCTCCATTTTTAACTTAGTCATGCAAGTATTATCAATCTTGCACCAACTCCCCTAATAGTAAATGAATGTGAATCAATAGTACACACATATGAATAAATAGTTATAATCATGTGAATCAATGGCAATTAATTGCACATTTATCCGGTTAATTACCTAATTGGTCAATATAACCTCCAGACATCAATTATTATCGAAATAAATGTCGATTTTCACTAACACTAATAATTCCAACACAATGAAACTATCAATTTTATCTTTAATCAACACGAACTTATTCATCATTAATATTATAACTCTCAATATTTAACAACCGTGTCGTTCCCTGGAAAGAGGGGCTTTCGATATGATTTCTCTCCTTATTGGCAGCAAGCAATTAAGTGACCAAACCTCTCTCTGATGAAATTTCTAGACATCATTAATATTGCAAATAATAATATGAATAACTTTGGCATCTTAATTATTGATTTAATAATATAACATATTATACGAGATGATCTTGTGACAATAATTGAATCAATAATATGAGAGATATGATGCGTGAATTACTATAGCAATAATTGGGTATAATCGAGTGACTTCTTACGTAAGCATCAATAATCAATACTTGTAGGTATACTACGCAACCACGCCAGACATCGTAATTTTACTACCGGGTAGTTCAACGGTTTTAACGGTAACACTTTCGCCGTTATTTTTATAAAATGATAATTCTGTCTTTTTCTAACTACGACAATACTTCCATTGTGGGGTCCACCAATGATTGTGTCGTCGTACGAATATTTCTTGTTAAAACGAATATTCCCTGACCAATCGAATATTATATAACAACTTGCTTACTTTGCAAAATTTATAAATATTACCCACAACTATAATATTATATCAAATCCATACCATAATATTAAAAAAAATATTTTGAGAAATTTAAATCTTTATTCATAAAATCTGGGGTCTCACAGTTGGGGTCTTACATAAGATCTATATGCTAGCTATTTATTGTACCAAATCAAATGAAGACGTGATAAGTATTAAATCACATACATTTAAATAATAGGTGGTTACATATTCAAATTTTATTGTTAATACATAGTAATGAATTGCATAATTTTTAAATAAAAGAAATCTTAAATACTCACAACTAATTCAATATTGAATAAAAAGAGTACTTCTATACTTTTATAATAATAAATGTAAAAATAAATAATTTGAAATGAATTATTCGCTCATTGTCCCTCACAAAGAAAAAGTATATAAAAAACATATTTTTATCTTATTAAAAAGAAATATACTATAACAAAAGAATAAGATAACTAAATTATGACAACTAAATCCGTGTATATATAATTAAGGGTGTAAGTCGAGCCAAGTAGTTCGGTACTTGACTCGAGATCAACTCGAAAATATGATTCAAAACTCGAATTCGAAGTTGATCCGAGTCGAATCTGATTCATACTCACTTTCTGTTTAATGATACAGGAGTCGAATTCGAGCATATCAGTGTTCGCTCATATTAGGATTCGAATATTTTATTTTTTCTCGAACCATATTCGATACCTGTTCGATGGATCATATTCGAATATTGGTCTGATCCATGTTAGTAATCTAAATATGTGCTATTTGTATCAATCTTTATAATTTATAAAGTGTAGTATAAAATTGTGTAAACTTGTACTTGAATAAATCAATTAATTGAATGTCAATTTATATTACATTCTTTATCATTTCAATACATAAATAAAAGTGAAAAAAATTTATATATAAATATTAGTTAAGTAATCAATTTAGTATGTAGTGGTTCAGTTTTAAGTGAAATGATTCATATTCGAAATTCGATTTGAAGGCTCATGAGTAACTCGTTTTGTAAACGGGTTGAGTACTTACGAGTCAAGTAGGTCCGAGTAATGATCCGAGTCGAATCTGGTACAAAAATATAAATCCCTTATCGAATCCGAGTCGAATTTAAGCTCAATTTTTTTGAGTCAAATTGAATCTAAACATGAAACTGTTCGCTGAAATATATTCGACTCGTTTACACTCCTATATATATTTAAACATGAACCCACACCTTCGTAATAAGTAGTACCACCACGGGCACAAGTTCCCTCGTACCATGGCAGCAGCCTGCCATGAACCTCACCGGTCACAATTTTTAATGCAAGCATTGAATAATATTAAGTGAAAATTGGATTTTGATTTTGTAATTAAAAAAAAGAAAATTGGATTTTGAAGGGCATATAATGATATGCAGGTGCACGTGAGGAGCAGTTTTATTTATATATTGTTTGGTCATGGATCAAGCTTATAATTATCAAAATATATTTTTTTGTCAATTAAAGAATAATTACGAGGGCTATTTCAGTCATAGCCAACTAATTATTTCAATAACAAAATTTTGTCTTATGTTTAAAAATAAATAAAAATTGCTTCACAAAAGAGCTATTTTTTTGTTGATAGTAATTTTAAATGATACATTATTATTAAAATTATTATCATAAATTTATTATTATGACACCAATTATTATCAAATTATTATTTTAAAAGATGAACTTAATATAAAATTATGCTAAATATTTATAAAGATTTCAAATGCATGCGACTCTTTTTATGAGCAGAAGAGTATTAAACTATTGATTTGGGACTCAATTTGATCCCTAGCATTACTTAATTATATTATATAAATGAAATGTTTAATACTTAATTCATCCAAAAGAGTTATTTGGATTTTTGAAACAAATAATAACATTTTCGGTTTCAATACATTTATCTAATTTTAGTCAATGAATTATTTGGATAAAAGTTCAATAAATTCATATCAATTATATTTAAAAAATAAGATTGATATTTCTACATAATTTTTTGATATTTTCACATGAAAATCATCGCTATAGATCCTATAGCGACGGTTTTTATCGTTTTTTATCGTCGCTATACATTTATAACGACACTTTTCATGTGAAAATATCAATTTTCTTAAAAAATTGGGGCATGAACCAGTCCTCTAGTTATTTTAGAGGATGACAGAATTTGATTTTTAAATATTACCCGTTCATAAATGTAATGAAAGTTAAAAATGATATTTACTTATTTTTTAATCCATACCAAATATAATCTATGATCATTCCTTATATATATATATATATATATATATATAGAGAGAGAGAGAGAGAGCGAGATCAGTCGTCAGATTTATCTTTACTTATTCAGTATCTCACTTTTTAGCGACGGATCCGTGACGGTTTTCATTATACAACCATCGCCTATACTTTTAGCGACGGACAACATATAAGCGTCGTTAAAAATATAGACGACGGTTTATATAATCGAACCGTCGTCGAGTCCGTCACTAAAAAGGGTGAAATGCGGGTGAGTAAAATAAGAGATGACTTGATCGACCATATATATATATATATATACTATCCAGAATCTTAAACTTCATTCTTTATCTAGCTCACCTTGTTCATCCCTCTTTAGCGACGATCGAGATGATGACGATTCGGTCGTCATATATATAGAACCGCCTTTTAGTTTTTAACGACGGACAATATATAGCGACGGACCGAACATATAGCGACGAACCGAATCCTCGTCCGATCCGTCATTAAAGGGATGAGCAAAGATGAATAGATATAAAGTAACTTAAGATCCGGATCAATATATATATATATATATATATATATATATATATATATATATATATATATATATATATATATAGCATACCGCTTATCTAACTCACCCGAAATTCTTTCCTTTTTAATGATTTTAATTCGACGACGGTTCGGTCATATATAACAATCGCTATACTTTTAGCGACGGATAACATATAAGCGTCATTAAAAGTATAGACGACGATTGTATGATCGAAACGTCACGGTCCGTCGTTAAAGATAAATGAACTCGAATTGAGTTGAATAAAGGTGAATCTTAAGATCCTGGATCGATATATATATATATATATATATATATATATATATATATATATCACCACTTTTGTAGAAACTAATAATGCAAGGGGCCAAATCCTGCCCTTTTTATCTGTTTCGAAGAAATACTGAAAAGGCCGACAGTTGACACAGTCGACCCTTATATATATGATGCTTCTAATTTTCTTTTCCTTTTGTTTTCTTTAGTTCAAACGTATCATAATTATACTGTTCACTCGATTTCTTCAGTACCAAGTTAGTGTTAAATGTTACATTTAATGACAACATCAATAATATTACTATTACAATAAATATTATTATATTATTAAATACAATAATTTTGTCACTAAATATGTATTGAGAGAAAATAACTGAAAAACATACTTCTTCTGTCTCAACATATAAGTCATTATTATTACTATTTTAGGTTGTCCTAGTTAAATGTCTACTTACCTTAAATAATTTAGTTTTTATAATAATTTGTCTATAATAACTTAGCATTAATTGTCATATTTCTATATATTTTCTATGCATATTTAAAGAGCATCAATAATCATGTGCAAAAACTATACATTTAGATGAGAATTTAAATATGAACACTTTAATTTATCATTTGAACCTCTTTCTTAATATGTATAAAAAAATCAATCAAAATTTTTATCCTATGACCAAAGGAGTAGTAAAGATTACCCTAATCCTTAAGTTAGGAAATTAACTAGTCTGATGAATCACATTAACTAACTACTCCCTTATTCCTCAAAAGATGACTAAAGATATAATTGTTTTTGTTCACAAAATAATGAGTTAAGATACATAAAGTGAAGGATAAAAATATCATTCGGTGAAGTCCATTAATAAAAAAATATAAAAGTAATCATCACTTTCTATAATCTTGTGAGGCCTCTAAAAATAAATTTAAAATTTTTTTTCTCTTTTTTCTACTTTATATTATTTAATGTGTTTAAATTGTACTTTGCTCATGACGGATGGATCGAGTAAATTAGTATGAAAGTCTCTTCTCCTCATGTTTTCGTTATCATACATTGAGGTGGTGTTTGTTTACCTCTGAAAGCTCTCTTCATCTTTTTTTGTTCAGACCCAATTACTTATTTGAAAAAAAATATGTAAGCCTCTGTTTCGATAAGAGATGGAATCATATCCGGATCGGAGAGAAAAACATCTTAACTCTTTATTACAAAAATATCCTCACAAATTCAAAGAAATTATCTCCTATATGTGCCTCTTCTCCAATTTTATACGGTGAGATAACGTCTTTCTTCATCTCTTCTCCGTTCTGATGAAAGCTCTAGCCAAATCTTTTTCGTTCCAACGAAAACTCCGGCTAAATCGCTTCATGTCTCTTCTATAAGCATAAAGCTTGCTAATAATAAAATCGGATTTACCCTTTATTTCCGTAGAAATTGGTTATGGAAGAAATTGATTCGATCATCCACCGATATTTAATCCCTAGAAATTGGTTAGGGAAGAATTAATTTGGCCGATGTTAATACGCTGATATTTTATGGATAATGATCTAAAGAAAGTGAGAGAAATTGGGTTTTTTTTTTATGTTTTGTATTTATGGTATGAAATATATTTTATAATTAATGCAGTCTATTTATATATATAGAATACCATATCCGAAAGTAGAATCTTTTTCATATATGTAGATATAATTATTTATTAATATTTTTCTACATATTAAAGTTTGTGTAAAGTTCATCCAAATATAGATTTTAATATTTAATTATATAATTAAATTTTTTGAGTAAAACTAATAATTTGATTGTGTATATTATAATTTTTCTCATAAAGCAATTTATAAGGTTAAAATCATAAAATCTCATTATTCAGATATTTTAAAAAGTTCAATTACCAAACAATTTTTAAATTTAGATGTTATTTCACTCAAATGATCAAATTTATAATTAAAATATAATAACTATTCGATCTTAATTACTCAATTTTATCGACATCAACCTGAATATGGTTCAAATCACTATACATAATTGAGTATCTTGTTATGAATATTTTCCGTAAAAGAAGTCACTTGTGAATATCATAAAAAAATATGTTGATTTAATATAAATAATTTAGGAAATTTCAATCCATCCTTTCTAGAGAATCAAATGCCTGATTTCAAAAATACTTTTATTCATATTTTCCAAATTATTAATTGATTAAAGGATGCAATTTTGAATTAAACTTTTTGCACATTCAAAAAAAAAAATTGAGTCCACAATTTCAAATTTTGTTCCTACAATACGGATAACAAAAGAGAAAAGTGAAAAAAAGGAAACAATATGTGATCAAAAATACTAGTATTGTTGTGCACCAAAAAATAAGAGCCTATGTCCTATCTTTTGATGCTAAGATTTATACCAATTGTGTTACCTAAAAAGAGGAGAGCAGATCCGCTGTTCCTAAATTTTATGTCTTCTTTGTGTTCCTTTACTTAAATTTTGACACATGTAATTTAATTTAATTTTAGAATTAATTAATATTAAGTAAAAGATTAGATGTCAAAATTTAAGTGAAGGGACACAAGGGGACAGTAAAATTAGGGACAAAGAATATGCTCTCTAAAAAGAGCTTCATTTTGTAAAATTTACAAATACTAGATATAATTATTTAGTTTAGATATAATATTTTGTATTATCATCAAAAGAAGTGAATTTTTTTAATGGAATTAAATCTTTTTGTTAATGTGGAATGAAAAAATAAATAAAAACTCTCTTTATTTCACAAAATGAGCCACATCTGGCTTTGTTCATTGAAAATTTGTAAAATTTTAAAAGTCAAATTATGATTTAAGTTTATTAGAATTTCAAAACAAAATTAACAAAATTTACGTTTACTTTAAATATTAAATTTTAAAAAATAAAATATTAAAATAATTTCTTTTTATGAAACCAAAAATATATACTTGCAATTTTCTTATGACTTACACGAGTAATATTCAAATATTTGTGCACATAAATTTATATATTCAGAGCCAATTCTGCTGTATTAATAAGAGCTTTTCCCTATTAATAAAAGAAGCCTTACTATTTATACAGCAGAAGGCTCTCTTTTCTCTCACAATTCTCTTTTAAACATGGCATCCACCCAAGAGCAACACCACCTCCCCCACCCGTATGGAACCACCGCAGCTCCACCGCCGACGCCGTCATCACAACCCAACCTCCTCTCCACGTCGGCCTCCGACGACACACTCTCCCGTCTACTTCAACGTCTCCCTCCTACACTTTCCCTCTCTCTTCCCACGCGCCGCTCATCTCCACTCGCCACCACCACCTCCCCTCCCTTCATCTCTCTCTCCGACCCAACTCCCACTCTCCACGCAGACCTCCTCTCAGCTTCCCAACTCGGCTTCTTCCAACTCACTCACCACTCAGTACCCTCCCAACTCGCTCACTCAGCTGAGTCCGACTCACTCTCTCTCTTCAACCTCCCTCATGACCAAAAACAACTCCACTTCCCCAAAAACTGGCCACTCGGCTTCGAGGATGATGATGATGATGATGAAAACAGAACGTCTGACTCGTTCTGTTTTGACTCGTCTTGTTCTAGTGAGTCAGCCGAGTTGTCATTAACCTCTCTGCGTGAGTTCACTCGTGAAATGGAGAAAGTTGGCTTAGAGGTCGTTGAAGCACTATCGTCCGCTGTCGGGTTTGAGAACCCGGCCCGAGAGGATCCAACTCGAATTTGTTCGTTGATGTGGATATCTGAAGGGTCACCGGGTAATGTACCTGCTATGACGGGTAAATTGTACCCGTATGTGGTCGGGTTACAGTATCAAATTAGGTGCCAGAAATCTACAATGTTGGCGGATTCGGGCTGGGTCTCAGTTTCGGCCCAGGTGGAGTCTATCTTGGTTACACTTGGAGATATTGCTCAGGTGAAATAGCTATTCTTTCCATCACAATTTGATTATTATTTTAAATGACACTTATTATTTTTTCTCACTATTAAAATGGACATATTTTTGTGCTAATATAATAAAAACTTTTATCTTTTGAATTTTAGCCAATTTTTTTAATATACAATTACCGACATAAATATTATTTTCAAAAATAATAGCAGCAACACAATATTTATACGACGAATATGATTTTGTTGTTGAATGCAATATGTTTGTGAAATCTTTGAGCGTTCTAAGTCACGAGTCTATGACTAGTTATGGGTATCGGGATGGTTTGGCTAAAGCCCGTGTGTATGAAGGGTCAATTACCTAATACATTGTTGAACTCAACACAAAAAAAGAGTCGGCACTTTAGTGGTCAATTAACCAAAATTAACTTGATACTAACTATTCTAATCTGACGGAGTATCAGGGTCCATTTAATTTGGCGTAAGCCGCCTGCAGAATCCCACTTAAACAAAACTACTACTAATCCACAAGGATGATTGTGGCCCGTGGACATTTGATTAGTGCTTTCAACTCTTTAAACTTGTTTTGTTTGACACGACAGGTAGTAGTAGTTGTAGTATTCTAAAGACATTAATAAATAAATGAAATAGGATGAATTAATCCAGCTGACCTGACTAATGGTTCGGTCAGTTTCTTTTTGCTCATAATGGTTAGGTGGATTAAAATGGTCAGTCAAATGTAGTGGTTTTAAAATGGAGTTTGAAGCAAGATAATTTTAGAGTCTCCAGAAATTAATTATAGAAGAAAGAGATAAGAAGAAGATAGATTGGGATTTGGGAACAGAGTTATATTTTCGTTGATATCAACTAATCTAATGTCATACATTCAGCTATTTAAAACTTTTTCGAAAATACTATACAACTTGAGAATGTATGTATCTAAACCAATCATTCTTAACTTTTAATCCTAGCCTCTATATATGAGCAGGCTAGGACCACGTGGTCCTTAACAATGTTACTTTCCTTAAACCCATTTTGTAAAGATTAGTATATTAATTTGCGTGACAAAAACATAATTTACATGGTAAAAGTTTTGTCACCCTACAAATTCTGTATTTATAATTACTTGAAGCTAATCAAATTAATTACTGGGTATGGATTATTGATAGGTATGGAGCAATGGGAAGATGAAGAAAGTAAGAGGGAGACCAATGTCTTCAAGTATGGGAGATGGCAACATATCTATGACTCTCTTGCTGACCCTTCCTCTAGACAGCATTGTGTCTCCTCTTGTTCCCAAATTAATCGATTGCAGCGTCGACAATGGCGAAGATGATGATGAATATGAGGATGAAAATGAAATTATAGTAGAGGACATGAGGAAATTCATCTCCTTTTCTTTTGAGGATTACGCGTGGAGACTGTATCATGAGCGGCTTCTTCTCAAGGATCCGCTTGACAGATACCGTGCAAGCTGATATATTTTTATTTTGGGGGCAATGGTGAAGAAATGCATTAGTTTCCTACCTAGATTGATTTATTTATTTTTCTCTTGATTCGGTGGAGTGGATGAAGAAATGTTTGCATTTGTTATTTTAACTTGGTTTTGCGATGAGGATTTATATTTTCTGATAACTAGTTGTTATACTTTGAAAGCAATAGAGGAAGAAGTTGATGTTTGAGAGATTCAGATACAATTAATGTGATAAATGCTTGGACAAATCATGTTTGAACTTTCAACTTGTTTAGACCAAGAATTTCTCAGGTTTGTTTCAGTAGAAAATATATGTAATTGCATGTAGTTTTTTGCTCATCTTATAAATTTATAATGGAAATTGATGTTTCCACAAATTAAAATGATATTTTTACATGAGTCTCTCTACTCTTATATGAAGGTGAGACCCACCCACCTATTCATGTGAGAGGGGTCATATAAAAATATAAATTTTTTATTTGAAAATATCAGTTCTCATTCAGAATTGCTTTCATGAATCTGTTTCATTTAATGAAATAAAATTGCTAAAGCAATCAGGAAAAAACTCTAAAAATTCATTTTATTACTCAAGTTTATGCTGACATACTCTTGCGGGATTGCTGACCTTTTTTTTATATAGGGATTTTCTTGATATAACTATCATTTTGAGGGAGAAGAGTTTAAAATTTATCAACTCCAACATGAAAATTTCGAAATAATTAAAAATATGTATATAAACCTTACGTCTCAAATATATATATATATGTATATATATATATATATATATTTGAATTCACAGTTAAAACATTAAACTCAAATGAAGTAGCCCAATTATTAGGGTAGGTAGTTCGAATTCTAAACAAGAGACGAGGGGTTATCACATTCAATCAACAAGCTTAATAACCGTGCAAAATTTAAAAACGGTTAAATCAAATAAATTTTATATATAATATTTTTAAATGATATTTTAATTGATTTTAAGTTAATTCAGCAGTCCAAATTTGATGACTTGATATATAGCTCATAAGTTTTCTTTTCTTTATTTTATTGTTTTATCTCTACTCAATTCTTAATGACAAATGATACATTGTATCTTTAATTAATAATAAATGTGTATTAAAATTTTGTGAAAAAACATAACTTTTGAGTTGAATTTTGGGAATATCAAAATTTATAACCAATTAGAAGACATGAAAATTAACAAAAATAAATAATAAAAAAAGTCTTTTGAGTTACCGATCGAGCCATCAAAGTTAAACTACTGAGTTGACTCAAGACCAATCAAAATGACTCGATACCTTGTTATAGATAGATGAGATTAAGTCTCATAATTATGAGGATCCACTTGCATATATGCTTAAATCGGTCAATAATATCACAAAATTTTATAATAAAATGCCTTGTACGTTACAAAATTTTGCCATCTTTCTTAGTATATCCAGATAATAGATGACAAGTTATTGTTTTTTTTATTTTGTCAAAATTAGTAATATTTTGTCAAAATTAGTAAAATTTTGTCTAAAAATTAAGCTACTTATAACAAACCATTCAAATCACTTATTAATCAAAACAAATATACCAAAAATGAAATATACTGAAACAGAATGCTAAATTATTCTATATGATTATTTTTAATCAATAATTATTTTATATACTCAAATTTTTTGGGTTAAATCATTTTCTACCTATTGAACTGAACCAAAATTTACATTTGCATAACTAAAATAATTTTTTTTCCATGAATTATAATTTTTTTACAAAATTTGAAAAATTGTCCAAAAGTATTAAAAGTTACCGAATATCTGCATGGCACCATGTTGGACACTTATGTGTATTTAATAGATTAAAACATGATGCGGCAGTGATGACATTAAGAATTAAGAAAAAACTTATTTTTAACTAATTTATTCATTAATAAAATTACACTTTCATAAATTAAAGAAGACACTCAAACAAATTAACAAATTATACTTAAATTTAAAAAATGTAAACATAAATAAAATAAAAGTGCAAAGCAAAATCCATAGTGTTGTACTGTTGTTAGAATGGGAAAGGAAAAAAAAAAACCCACCATTGGCTTCAATCAAAACCCAAAAATAGGGGATCCGGATTCTCTATGAGGATTTTTCTGTGGGGATCTTGTGAGTGTTTTGATGTGAAGTTGACAACACATTAAAAAGGAGATCCAATGGCTCACAACTCCTTTCCTTGTTTGTGTATCAAAACGACGTCGTTTTGATAGAATTTTTTTTTACAAGTTTATAGAAAATTAGAAGCCATCAAACATCATTTACTTTGTTTGTTTGTTTCGTTTTTCCGTTTTCTTCTCCTTTCTTTTTTTGCTTCGTTTCTTGTTCTTCCTAGAGCACGCCAAGGTTTAAGATTAGCCAAATTTTAATTGTTTTTTTTTCTTTATTCAAAATTTCCCCAGATTGTTTACCCCAATTTTTTTTTCTTTAATTTTTTTCAATTGGCTGAAAAGAATCACAATGGAAAATCAATTTGTTTATTAGGCTAAAAATTATCCGTTGAATTTATTTTTTGAAAAGCAAAGAATAATATTATTAGCCTTTGACAAAGATACAAAGATTAATAACCCTATCGATTCTAAAGCACAAAAAAAATAATTAATAAAACGTTCCAACTAGATTAGCACTCAACCCATTACAATCATGAAAAAAATCATGCCGCTCATAACTAACAAGAATTAGCAAACAAACGAAGTAAACGGCGTTTGGTGGCTTCCAATTTTCTGTCAACTTGTAAAAAAAAATTACTATCAAAATGACGTCGTTTTGATACACAGAAAAAAAAAAGTTGTGAATCATTGGATCTCTTTTTTAGGGAATTGATAAATCCACAACACTTTTAATTATTTCCACAACAAAAGTATCGCTGTTGTAAGACCCCAACTTTCTGAATAAAAATGAATTTTCTATAATTATCATTTTTGAATATTATGATATAATGTTATAGTTGTGGGTAATAATTATAAATTCTGCAAAGTAGGCAAGTTGTTATATTATATTCGATTGGTGGGGAATATTACGTTTAAGCGGGGAATATTAAATAAATGGCATGATCATTGGTGGACCCCACAAAATTATTATCGGATTGAGAAAACAACAAAAATATTTTATAAAAATAATCGGCGGAGTTTTACCGTTGATCTTGTTGAACTACTTTTAGGTAGTAAAAACATGATGTCTACGCATGTATTGCGTAAGTAGCACCACAGTATTGATTATTGATGCTTCTGCCGAGAAGTCATTCGGTTTTGTTCGATTATTCTTTATAGTAATTATTGCATAGTATCTCACGTTATTTGATTCAATTATTGTCGATATTTATTATATTATTAAAATCAATAATTAAGACGATAAAGTTATTAATATTATTATTTGCAATATTAACGATGTCTAGAAGTTCTGTCAAGGAGAGGTTTGGTCACCTAATTGCGCGCCAATAGGGAGAAATCCTTATTGGAAAGCCCCTCTTTCACAGGAGCGACACAGTCGATTAATATTGTGAATTATAATATTGATGATAAATGTTGTTAAAAATATTGAGAGTATTTATATATATAAGTTTGTAATGTGTGTGGTGGGTAGAACATATATATATATATATATATATATATATAATATTGTGTGTGTGAGTGGAAAATGGTGGAAAAGTAGATTTTTGGTGGAAAAGTGGAATTGGTGGATTGAGTATTAGTATTATATATATGTTATGTATATGTTTGAAAAGTGGTAAGAAGGTGGGGAATTGATGTGGAATACGGAGGGAGGAAAAAAAATCCAAGTGGTGTATATAATATATATATATATATAATGATAGTATGTGCTTATATATATATTATATTTTATTTTGTTGCTTTGTTTTTATTGGATGATGGTTTGAATTTAAGCATCTGTAAGTCTCAAAGTTTTCCTCCGTGAATTACGCAACGATTGCATCCGCGGCTGCTATATTTTCGTCCATAAAATTATCATTCGATGCACCAGTAAACTGATATTATATATATATATAATATATATATAATATATATTATATTTTATATAAAAGATTTTTCTTTAAATATGGACCTTCCGATTAAAGTAAATCAATCTGGACCGTTCATAGGTTGATTACTATTCATTCCATTCTTCTATAAATAGAAGCCCATTCCTTCATTATTTCTTACGAATTCACTGAACTCTAGAGAGAGAAATTATAGAGAGAAAGAAGAAGAGTTTTCTGTTACTTCACTACTCTAATATCAAATATTATTTTACGGTAAGGGATATTATTCTTTTGTATTCAAGAAGAAACTTCATTATTCCATTTCTTTATTGTTCATTGGAATAACTTTGTACGCTGCCTACCCTATACTTGGTGACATTCTTCTATTATTCATCTTTATTATTACATTTGGAACATCCATACATCGTGTGTTTTACAACAGGATGCAGTTCCGCTTTTATTATTATTACATTGGAATATCACATACGTGTTTACACCGGACTTGGTTCCATTATTTATTATTCAATTTATTATTACATTGGAATATCTTATGCGTAATGTTTTAGATAGGACTGGTTCCATTACTTATTATTCTGGTTGGAACATCCTCGCTTGGTGTGAATTTCACCCGACTGGTTCCATTATTATTATTCTTTGGAATAACTTTTGTCTATCTGAAGTACCACATGCATGGTGATTTCTTTTGTTATTCCATTCGTTATTATACTCAGTTGGTTAAAATTTTCACTTCTATACTCCATGAAATTAGTGAAATATCCTTGATATTTGCGCTTCATCCAGTATTTTTTATGAAAATATTCTTTTGAGTATTCTTGAATTTTACTCTACAAAGCAGTATCACGTTGACAATTTGGACGTTATTAGTTCCTGAATAACTTAATTCTTGAACTTGTTTTATTGAATTCTTATATCATTGTCATCATCCTCATGTTTATATTTTAAATTCATCATGGCACTGTAGGCGTGGATGGACTTGGTATGATTATGACCGAGGATTATTCGGTTGTAATCATGGTAGTAATGTTACAAATGATGTGGTAAAAATCCTCATTGGTGTCGTAGTGCATTGATGGGCGCTTGTTGGCATGATCATGACCATTGATGAATACACAAATATCCTTGGCCAGTAGTGCATGGAATTTATGGTCGTGACTAATGAATATCCTTGGTAGTAGTCTGAGGATGATGTGGATTATTTATTTAGCTGAGTCTCAACGATAAAGGTGATGAAAAACCTTTTAAATCATAAAAGATAGTAGATTTTATTCTCTACTTGACTCTTTTAATGGATTGCTTGTTCCACTGCAGTTAAACTTGATGTCTATTATATTTTATCGGTTTAACATTGTTGAAGACTAATGATAATTTATTACTGCATTATCTTAGTCATAATATTTCTTCTTTGGGTTAGTTGAGCTCACCTTTCTTTCACTTTATTCTCTTGAAAATGAGAACGTAATCGACCGAGTCGGGGAACGGAGTAATGGTCCGGATGATAGTATTAGCTAGTAGTCCTCACTATTCTGTTAAATAGTGTGATAATAAATGTAATGAGGACCTATTCTGAGAGAGGATATTGTCTAGAAGACAATATTTGTATTTAAACTCACAACATATATTTTGTCGTATTTTACACGACTGTTGTATTATTAGTTTGTATTTGAATTTTGTACCATGTATTTGGCGACTCAAGATGGGTGATGTATACCTATTTTGGGGGAGTCACAGTTAGTATCAGAGCTTAGGGATATGATCCCTGGCTAAGATGTGAGACAAGAACTAGGAGGGAGAGACGGGGAATTCTTTCGCTAGTATGACCTACCTAAGTTTATTTGATATTTAATTGGTCGGTCAGAGTATAAGGTTAATATGTGATATGTTATTTAACTCTTGTTTTGTGACAGTATTTGAAAATGACATCCGAGAATGTTGAGATTATCAATATAGCACAGGAGACCGTTGAGTCTCCACAGATCAATAATCAGGATAATGTGCATCAGGAAGGTGACAATCCTCATGCAAACAACAACATGGACCAGATGATGAATGATGGAATGTTCAGAGGTTTTATGCAATTCATGCAACATCGTGCAAGAGCGGCTCATCCAAAATGCGGTGGAAACACCGCACGCAACTCTCGGATGGTCACCGCCAGCGGTTTAAGGAATTGGGACCACCGAGTTTTTGGAGAGCAAAAACCACTTAAAAAGCGGAGCGTGGATTAAGCGAGATCAACAAGATATTTGATGTCTTGGGATGCTCAGGAAGCAAAAGGTTCCCTTTGCCACCTTCATGTTTGCGAGGCGAGAGGCGATTCTTGGTGGGAATCAGTAAGCGTACTCAACTCCTGCCACACTAAAGATGTCTTGGGAGAAGTTCGAAGAATTTCAACGATAAGTACTTTCACGAAAGTATTAAATCACATGAAAGAGGTAGAGTTCATCAAGTGGAGTAAAACAACATGACCACATCGCGATGACGAAGCCAAGTTTGCCGAGTTATCCCGATTTGCATCTCATTTGGTTGATAATGAGGAGAGAATGACGCGAATGTTTTTAAGAGGTTTGAAACCTGAGATACGTCAATATCTTATCTCTCATAAACTGTGTTTGTATTCAGATGTTGTAAATAGGGCTCAGTTATTGGAGTGTGATAATGAGTCATCCCAACCAAAGGAGAGCGGTAAACAAAATGATAATACCGGTGAGAGCAGATCATGAGCGGTGACAACAAGCGTGGAGGAATCAATAGGCGAAAATGGTAACCACTTGGTGGTAATAAGGGCCAAAACAAGAAGAAATGGACATTTCAAGAAGGAGATTCAACAATGATGGAAAGACGTCGTCGACCAAAGACCCGTTGTTAAAGAAGGAGAAACGACCACCTATCATATGCTTCAAATGTGGAGGGAGGACATATTAGTCAAAACTGCGCAATCTTAGTCAAAGTATGCTATAATTGTGGAAGAGAAGGTCACCTAGCCCGATTTTGTCGTTCACCAAAGACAAGTTCAGCTAGGACGGAGGCACCAAAGGCCGTCCCAGAAAAGTCAAAATCAGTAGTGCAAGGGAGAGCGTTTGTTGTGACCTCCCAGAAAGCAAGGAACCCGAACGAGGTCATCACGGGTAAGCTAATCATAAACTCTAGCGAAGTTTATACTTTATTTGATACTGGTTCTACCCACTCTTTTATTTCTCCTACTTGCGCTCAACGTTTAAATTTGACTCCGGAGAAATTGGAATTTGACTTATCTGTTGAAACTCCATTGGGAGAAACCTTCATTACCTTTACGGTTTATAAGTCTTGTTTAGTTCAAATCAGCACCCGCACGTTACCTGTCGATCTTATTTCATTGAAAATACTTGCATTTGATGTAATTCTAGGGATTGATTGGTTAACTACATCATGCAAAAATTGATTATTTTAAGTAGGGTTGTTAGCTTTCATATTCCTAACCAACCTATTGTCTTGAATTCAAGCAACCAAACCATTAAAATCAATCAACTGTCATCTCAAGCCATAAAGCTATTCGTTTATTGAAAATGGATGTCAAGCTTTCTTAGCTCATGTCACAGATTTAAACAAAATCGTCGATTTTGAATGATATTTCTATTGTTAATGAATTTCCCGATGTATTCCACGAAGAACTTCTGGCCTACCCCGGCGTGAAATTGAATTTTGTATCGACCTTGAACCCGACAAAGCCCATTTCAAAGCCCCATATCGAATGGCTCTATTGAACTTCGGGAGTTAAAGACCCAATGCGAGAATTGTTAGACATTGGCTTTATTAATCCTACTACTTCTCCTTGGGGCGCTCTGTTCTATTCGTGAAGAAGAAAGATGGGAGTATCGACTTTGTATTGATTATCGGGAGTTGAATCATGTCACCATCAAAATAGGTACCCATTGCCACGTATTAATGACCTATTTGACGATTCTGAGGAGCAAATTCTTTTCAAAGATTAATCTTCGTTCGGATATCACCAATTGAAGATTAGAACAGATGACATTCCAAAGACGGCTTCCGTAACTCGATGCAGGCATTATGAATTCCTAGTAATGTATTTTGGATTGACTAATGCTCTTGCTGCCTTCATGGATATGATGAATCGAGTATTCAAGGAATATTTGGATCACTTTGTGGTCGTCTTTATTGATGACATCCTCATATATTCCAAAACCCGTGAAGATCATGAAGCAACACTTGAGGTACGTACTACAAAAGCTTCATGAATATAAGCTTTATGCCAAGTTGAAGAAATGCGAGTTACGGCGAGGAAGTAGCATTCCTTGGGCACGTGGTATCAAGTCATGGAATATCTGTGGACCCAGCAAAGATTGAAGCTATTCAAAGTTGGGAGCAACCTAAATCAGTGACCGAAGTGCGTAGCTTTCTCGACTTAGCTGGTTATTATCGGAGATTCGTGGAAGGATTTTCTCGAATCGCTACTCCATTAACTCGGCTGACTCGGAAAGATACAAAGTTAGGTTGGAGCGAGGAATGTGAGAAGAGTTTTCAAGAACTCAAGAGGAGACTCATTTCAGCACCTGTTCTGACAATACCATCTAGTTCGGAGGGATTTGTCATCTACAGTGATGCTTCGGGCAAAGGGTTAGGATGTGTTCTTATGCAACATGGGAAAGTCATAGCTTATGCCTCACGACAACTCAAAGAATATGAGAGGAATTATCCTACTCACGATCTAGAGTTGGCAGCTGTTGTCTTTGCACTAAAGATTTGGAGGCATTACTTGTATGGGGAGAAAGTGGAGATCTTTACGGATCATAAAAGCCTCAAATGTTTCTTTACTCAAAAGGAACTCAACATGCGACAACGACGTTGGTTTGAACTATTGAAAGATTATGATCATACCATCCAATACCATCCTAGAAAAGCGAACGTGGTAGGTGACGCATGAAAGTAGTATGCACACAAGCCAATCATGTTTGATGATAAAACATATACTTTGTAACAATCTAATTCATTTATTAATAAAAAGTATTAATTTATTAAAGGCTTTTTAATTATCTACATGATGTTGTTTTATAATATGTGATAAACCCATAGTTTTAAGCAATGCTTTTAGAATAATGATGATGATCATTCTAATGAGATCTAAATTCTTAGAAAGCTTAAAACTAAAATAGTTCCCAATCGTTGGATTACTAAATTGGGGATTAGTGAATCCGGATAGATTGGTACATACGTTGCTTGCTCATTGGATGAGGATGATTGATCTCATGATCATTTGTGTGGAGACACTAAAGCAAGTATGTAGGTGCTTATTAGAGAATAAGTTCAATTTGAGCGTTGGCTCGCTAAGGAATACCTAATGGAGTTTTATTTGTGCATCAATAGGAATTCTCAGTAGTGATAGTAATCTGAGTAATCCTTGGACTTGAGATCATCATAGTATCTTCTGTGTATGATGAGTTATACTTTGACTTATTCCTTAAAACCCTTAGGGTATATCAAAGGTATGCTTGGGTATAATAAGTTATGCATACGGAGATAATGTATGATCGATAAAGAATCTACCACTTCTAATAAAAGAAGAGAATGTCCTATGTGATTCGATAAATGACAACCCAAAGTAGTCCTTGGCAAAGGCGAAATGAAATTAGAAAGGAGTTTCTAATTTGCATTATTTGGAGTTGTGCATTTAAGGATCGAAATACATATAATTAAATAAAATAAGACTTGACGGTAATTCCATGTCTTATATTTAATTGGGACATTGTATGGTGGAAGGATTGAATTGTCACGATAACTATTTACTCAAAGGTTCTTTAATGATTAATGTTGAAATCTATATTATCTGGAAAGTGCGTTGATCGCTAGGGAGAACTTATCCTTATTGTAGAATAAATATTATTTATTTAAATAAATTAATTGTTTAATTTATTTATTTAAATAAGATTAGAATTGTTCTAATTGATTTATTCACAATGGGTTTAATATGGAGAACCTAAAGGGTCACACCATAAAAGGAAGAATAATTATTTAAGAAGTTAATGGCATAATCGTAATAATATATTTAAGTATATTTAATTTAATCTATGGTGATAGAATAAATTAAATAGCTTAATATTATTATTTAATATTTTAGAAATATTAAATATAAATTAATAAGAGGAGTCTTATTAATATTATTACAATTATTATTATTTTAATTTCTAAAAGAGTTTAGGAATTAATTTAATATAAGTACTCTCATTTATTCCTAATTGGATTAGGAAGGAAAATTAGTTAAAGGAGTTTAATTAATTATCCCTAAATAAGATTAGGGAGCTTAATTAATTAAAAGAATTTAATTAATTAAATAAATCCCAATTCCTTAATTGTTAAGGTGGGTTGCTTGCATCTATAAATAAGAGGAGTCTTATTATGGGGAGGGGTTGTTAACTTTTACTAATACGTAATAATTCCAATTTGTTGGAGAATGCGCCTGGGGTTTGAGCGATACCCTTTCTTGAATTCTTATTATTCCTTGGTGGATCACCTCTGAGGCCAAACACTTGGGTGGCTAACGTTGATCGAAGGAAGGAACCAAACCCGGTGAATTCAAGTTGAGCGCGAAAAGTTGGAGGTGAACTTGTACACGAGGAAGCTTCGGATCTTGAAGGGTATGTTTGTTCTTCATATCTTTTCGTTTAATTAATAATTGTGCGTAAAGGGTGATCCGGGTATATGGTTTGTAAATTTTTAAACTCGATTTTACGTTTAGCACTTTTTATGCAATTTGATTCTGCATATGAATATTACAAACCTAACAACGCATTGGGTAGAAGATCATATCTGGCACGAGTCTGATATTATCAACGCAAGCCCATTTTGTATGACTTGAAAAAGATGGAGATAGAGATAAAGACTCAGGGGACCCACATGACGATGGCGAATATATGAGTAGAACCAGACTTTAATTGATAAAGTTAAAGTCTTTCAAACTACGGACACTGGAGGTGATGCGTATGAGGAAGAAAGTCTGAAGAAGGTGCTATCTTAAGCAAGAATCGATGATGAAGGAATACTTGAGTCAACTTCAGACTTTGTGTTCCTAACGACCCTGATTTAAAGTATAAAATCATGATGGAGGCATACAACACACCATTTACAATCCATTCTGGGAGTACCAAAATGTATCGTGATCTTTGTCATACATTTTGGTGGAGCAATATGAAGAGAGAGATAAGCGCCGATTATCTCGAGGTGTCTAACTTGTCAACGAGTCGGTAGACATCAAGTACCAAAAGGTCCATTGCAACCACTTGAAATTCCAGAATGGAAGTGGGAACAGATTACCATGGATTTCGTTACTGGTCTTCCCAAGGTATCTCAAGGCATTGATGCAATTTGAGTCATTGTTGATAGATTGACCAAGTCTGCTCACTTCTTACCCATACGAGAAACTTATACACTTGAACGTCTTGCTCGTATGTACATAAACGAGATTATAAGATCGCATGGTATGCCAATATCCATAGTTTACGATCGAGACCCAAGATTCACTTCACGATTTTGGGTTGGTTTGCAAAAAGCTATGGGCGCAATTTACGATTTAGTTCGGCATATCATCCTCAGACGGAAGGACAATCAGAGAGGACTATTCAAACTCTTGAAGATTTATTAAGACTCTGTGTCCTTGATTTCAAGGAAAGTTGGGACATGTTTTTCCAGTTGGTGGAGTTTTCATACAACAACATGATTATCAAAACAAGCATTGGCATGGCTCCATTCGAGCGTTGTATGGAAGAAAGTATCGTTCTCCGTATCTTTGGGATGAAGTGGGTGAAACAACGTTGTTGGGACGGGAGTTGATGCGTGATGACTACGAAAAGATTCAAACGATCCGACAACGTATAAAAACCTCACAAGATCGACAAAAAGAGTTATCTTTGATCTTCATCGAAAGGGCGTGGAATTCGATATAGGAGATCATGTGTTGTTACGTGTTGCTCCTTGGAAAGGAGTTACAAGATTTGGAAAGAGAGAAAGCTCAATCCTCGATTCATTGGCCCATTTTAATCCTCGTAAGGTAGAAAGCGTGGCTTTATAGACTCATTTCCGCCAAGTATGTCTCTAAGTGTTCATAACGTTTTTTACATATCCATATTACGTAAATATGTGGAAGACCCGAACCACATTATTGAGTTGGAACCAGACGAAATAGCGGAAGATTTAACGTATGAAGAGATTCTGTTCAAATCTTGGATAAAAAAGGAACATATTCTACGCTCGAGGTTATACCTCAAGTCAAAGTTTTGTGGAGAAACCACGATGTTGAGGAAATGACACAGGGAATTGGAATCTGAAATGAAGTCAGGTATCCTTACCTCTTCGATATACCGTGCGTGCCACTAATTTTGAGGGCGAAATTTCTTAAGAAGGGAGGTTGTAAGACCCCAACTTTTTGAATAAAATGAATTTTCTATAATTATCATTTTGAATATTATGATATAATGTTATAGTTGTGGGTAATAATTATAAATTACGCAAAGTAAGCAAGTTGTTATATTATATTCGATTGGTGGGGAATATTACGTTTAAGCGGGGAATATTAAATGCAATGTACGCAATCATTGGTGGACCTACAATGTAAATTATTGTCGGATTGAGAAAACGACAAAAATATTTTATGAAAATAACTATGGGAGTTTTACCGTTGATCTTTGTTGAACTACTTTCGGTAGTAAAAGTACGATGTCGTGTGGTTGTTAGTAGTACACAATTATTGATTATTGATGCTTACGTGAGAAGTCGTTCGGTTTTGTTCAATTATTGCTATAGTAATTATTGCATAGTATCTCATGTTATTTGATTCAATTATTGTCGATATTTATTATATTATTAAAATCAATAATTGAGACGACAAAGTTATTAATATTATTATTTGCAATATTAACGATGTCTGAAGTTACATCGAGGAGAGGTTTGGTTACCTAATTGCGGCGCCTAATAGGGAGAAATCCTTATTGGAAAGCCCCCTCTTTCCTGGGAACGACCTGGTCGATTAATATTGTGAATTATAATATTGATGATAAATGTTGTTAAAAATATTGAGGGTATTTATATATATAAGTTTGTAATGTGTGTGGTGGGTAGAACATATATATATATATATATATATATATATATATATATATAATATTGTGTGTGTGAGTGGAAAATGGTGGAAAAGTAGATTTTTGGTGGAAAAGTGGAATTGGTGGATTGAGTATTAGTATTATATATATGTTATGTATATGTTTGAAAAGTGGTAAGAAGGTGGGGAATTGATGTGGAATACGGAGGGAGGAAAAAAAAAATCCAAGTGGTGTATATAATATATATTTATATATATATATATATATAATGATAGAATGTGCTTATATATATATATATTATATTTTATTTTGTTGCTTTGTTTTTATTGGATGATGGTTTGAATTTAAGCATCTGTAAGTCTCAAAGTTTTCCTCAAGTGAATTACTGTGACGATTGCATCCGCTAATTTCTATATTTTCGTCTGTAAAATTATCATTCGATGCACCATGGCGATGTTATATATATATAATATATATATATATATATTATATTTATATAAAAGATTTTGCTTTAAATATGGACCTTCCGATTAAAGTAAATCAATGCCTGCTTCATGGGTTGATTCTTATTCATTCCATTCTTACATAAATAGAAGCTCATTCCTTCATTATTTCTTACGAATTCAACGAACTCTAGAGAGAAAATTATAGAGAGAGAAGAAGAGTTTTTACATTACTTCACTACTCTAATATCAAGTATTATTTTATGGTAAGGGATATTATTCTTTTGTATTCAAGAAGAGAACTTACATTATTCTATTTCTTTATTGTTCTATTGGAATAACTTTTGTATCACGGCTGCTACCTTATACTTGGTGACATTCTTCTATTATTCCATCTTTATTATTCTATTGGAACATCCTCGCATCATATGTTTTCCACCCACTGGTTAAAATCTTTATTATTATTCTATTGGAATATCATGTATGCGTGTTTTACAGGACTTTGGTTCCATTATTTATTATTTAGCATTTATTATTACATTTGAAATATCACATGCATGTGTTTTACACCCTGACTGGTTCCATTACTTATTATTACATTTGGAACATCCCCGTTGGTGTGAATTTCACCGACACGGTTCCGTTATTATTATTATTCTGTTGGAATAACTGTCATCTGAAATCTGCGCATGCATGGTGATTTCTTTTGTTATTCCATTCGTTATTATACTCAGGTTGGTTAAAATTTTCACTTCTATACTCCATGAAATTAGTGAAATATCCTTGATATTTAAGCTTCATCCAAATTTTTTTGAAAATATTCTTCGAGTATTCTTGAATTTTACTCTACAAAGTAGTATCACATTGACAATTTGGACGTTATTAGTTCCTGAATAACTTAATTCTTGAACTTGTTTTATTGAATTCTTATATCATTGTCATCATCCTCATGTTTATATTTTTAAATTCATCTATGGCCTGTAGAGCATGGATGGACTTGGTATGATTATGACCAGGAATTATTCGGTGTAATCATGACCGTAATGTTACAAATGATGTGGTAAAAGTCCTCATTGGTCGTAGTGCATTGATGGACAGTTGTTGGCATGATCATGACCATTGATGAATACACAATATCCTTGGCCCGTAGTGCATGGAATTTGTGGTCGTGACCCTAATGAATATCCTTGGTAAGTAGTGCGGGGATGATGTGGATTATTTATTTAGGCGAGTCTCAAATATAAAAGTGATGAAAAACCTTTTAAATCATAAAAGATAGTAGATTTTATTCTCTCTTTGACTCTTTTAATGGATTGCTTGTTCCACTGCGATTAAACTTGATGTCTATTGTATTTTATCGGTTTAACATTGTTGAAGACTAACGATAATTTATTACGCATTATCTTAGTCATAATATTTCTTCTTTGGGCTAGTTGAAGCTCACCTTTTCTTTCACTTTGTTCTCTTTAGGAAATGAGAACGTAGTTGGAACGAGTCGGAAGCGGAGTGATGGTCCTGGATGATAGTATTTGCTAGTAGTCCTCACTATTACATTAAATAGTCGATAATAAATGTAATGAGGACCTATTACGAGAGAGGATATTATCTGAAGACAATATTTGTATTTAAACTCATAAAGCATATGTTTTGTGCGTATTTTACACGATTCTTTGTATTATTAGTTTGTATTTGAATTTTGTACCATGTATTTGGCGACTCAAGATGGGTGATGTATACCTATTTTGGGGGCGTCACAACTATAGATGTATAGCGACGGTGAAAACTGTAGCTATAGGATTTATAGCGACACTTTTGTTGTGAAAATAACATTTTACGTTGTGGATTTAACAGTTCCCCTTTTTTAATGTGTTGTCAATCCCGAATCAGGATCCTCTATGAGAATTTTTCTGTGATGATCTTGTGAGGGTTTTGTTGTGGGGTTAAAAACACATTAAAAAAGAGATCTAACGGCTCACAAATTTTATTAAGAAATTTTAAAAAATTATATGTAAAATTAAACGCGTTTGGTGGCTTCTAATTTTCTGTCAACTTGTAAAAAAAAATTCTTATCAAAACGTTGTGAGCCATTGGATCTACTTTTTAATGTGTTGTCAACCCCACAAAACCCTCACAAGATCCTCACAGAGAAATCCTCATAGAGGATCCTGATTCGTAAAGCCCACAGTAAAACTCTCACAAGATACTCACATAGAAATCCTTATAGAGAATCATCCTCTTCTTTAATGTGTTGTCAACCCCACAATAAAACCCTCACAAGATCCTCACAGAAAAATCCTCATAAAATATCCAAATCCAAAAATAGAAAGCCTACTCTCAATCATTTCCTCCGTCATCAACCTCCAATCATCAATCTCCCATGACATTACAAAATATTAAAAATATCATTAGTTTTAACTTTTCAAAATATTAAAAATATACTTTTTAAAATAAAAAAATTAGCAATTTTTTTTTCTTCTAAATTTCCCATTACTTTTTTAATATTTTTAAAATTTAAGATATTTTCTTCTTAAATAATTTCCCCTGAATTTTTTAATTTTTCCCCCACCATGTATTTTCACGTTGACATAAATGCGATGTACCAAGGGGCTTTCTTAGTTCTCTCACATGTTGCCTTGTGTTAAAAGTCAAATAATTTAACAAATTTTATGACAGTTTGCAAAAAAAATTAATTCAATAAAACGAATGTAAAATATTTAATTTAATAAGACAAGTGTAAAAATGAAGGCCAAACCCAATTCTAGAAAAACATTTGTTTGAATGATGATGTTTTTTTTTTGTTTGAACAGTCCGGATCTTAAGCTCTCACCCCTTATCTAGTTCACATTGCTCACACCCCTTTACGCTCTATTTTTGAATTTTAAAATGGACATAAAAGAAAAGAAATGGACAGAAAAATTAAGTTTTATTTTCAATTCTTATGTTTTTGAGTTTTTTAATAAACGGAAAAGAAAAGAAATTGATAGAAAACTTGGCCACTTTTACTGTCAAAGTTTTCCGTCCAATATTGGCCTGATTTGGACGGAAAACAAATTGGAATAAATAATGTTTTTATAATTCTCATATTATCCCCAACTTTTAATATAATAAATTTTAAATTACAACTCATGTCCCCAATTTTAAATTTTCTATTCTTTTTCATTAAAAACTCAGAAACAACACAAAGAAAAACTTCAAGTTTTCTATTCTTTTCTTTTCTGTTCTAAACTCAGAAACAGAGTGTTAGCGATGGACCGGACGACGATTTGTTCCGTCGCTATATATAGAATCGTCGTCTTAACTTTTAGTGACTGATAACATATAGTGACGGATAATATATAATAACGGATCGAATCGTCGTCCGGTCCATCGCTAAAGAGAGGTGAGCAAGGTAAGCTAGATAATGAGTTAACTTAAGATCCGAATCATTTGTTTGAATGTTTGATTGACATCATAATGGACCGCTGGAAAAAAGAAGAAATTACACTTTTTCTTGGACATGACATGATGGAATGAAAAGCCCAAATTCCAATGCAAAGGCAAATGGCCCAGGCCACTATAACGCATCAAAACAAGATTGCAGTGTGAATCATATTTCTTTCCAAATGAAAACAATGTCGTACTAAATCGAATACTTATAAACATATATATGAGAAAAAAGGGGTTGGGGAGTTTTATGGGTTTTATGATTTTATTCACCTCTAGAACAGAAATTGGAATTGGCGCATCATCTTCTTGCTGCTAATTCAGCAGAGGTACTTCTCAATTTCGTTTAAAATCAATCCAATCCTTGTCGTTTCCATGTCATTTTGATTCATCCACTACTTATTTGGTTTGATCACAATTCATATCTTTCAATTGTTTCAAACAATTTATTGCCTTCTATGTAAATATATTTATGTAGGAAGTTGGAACTGGTTCATTATCAATTATGGGTACTAGCAGCTTGGAATTGAGCTAAAGCAAACCCTCTGTCCCCAATGAGGAAAAGGGTTCGAAAGAACGAAAACAAGGTGATCTCGCAATCAGACTACATATTAAAAATTGAATCTTGTAATTCAAATTGTTTTAATTGTTTAAGTTGTGAACTCATTGCTGTGCGGCACAGTAATTTCAATTGCTCTGACTTGAATGACTTCAATAAAAAACTGAATATGCCCATTTTTTATATTTCTCCTTCCATTTCTTTTTATTTGTCGATTTTGAGAGTGAAATTTGTTCCTTTTCAACCCTCGTTTGTAGAATTCAGGGAATCATTAATGACTTAGTTTTCCAAATTATCCCTATATTAAATACCAATTTGTTTCTCTTTTATTTTTCCAATGAGTATTAGAAGAGTAATATTGACATTTTATATCTAATTTGATCAATCAGACAAAGCATCAATTAAAAAGGAATGGAATGTGTACAAATGTAGAAAGTAAGAGTAGATATTCTGCTAATCAATCGCTCATTTTAGGATCAGGGAGACTGTAAATCTGAGGATTGGATTAGTCAATTGCCGGATGACATTCTTGTCATTATACTGTCTCACTTATCACTTAAGGAGGCAGCTGCTACTAGCCTCCTCTCCAGACGATGGGGGTACTTGTGGACTTATATCACCGGATTGGATTTTGATGCGAATGCAGCTTTGGATAAAATTGCAGCAGAACCAAAGTTGCGTAGAATGGAAAGGCCAAAGTATATCAATTGGGTCAATCGGGTTGTGAGGAAGCATAGAGGTGTTACTATAGATGCCTTTAAGATTTGTTTTGATTTGGACAAAAGTTCTAAAAGAGCTATTGACAGATGGGTTAAGTTTGCAATAGGAAAGAGGGTTCAGAAGCTTGAATTGGACTTGTTAGAAAAAGGGGAGACTCTTCGCCAACCGTCACGTAACTATGCTTTTCCTCACAAGCTTTTGACTCAAGTTAAAGGGTCTTCTTTGAAAAGATTGTGTTCCAATTTTGCTAGCTTGGAGCCCTGTACATTGCTTGGGCTTAAGTCTCTTAAAGATCTTTCTTTGAAGTGTGTAAATGTTGGTGAAGAAGCTCTGGAGAATATCTTATCGAATTGTCCAGCTCTTCAATTATTATCTGTGCATGGCTCGGGAGATTTGGTAAATGTAAGAATCAACGGTTTGTCACCTATGTTGAGGTCCTTAGAAATAGTTTTCTGTTTGGGCATAGAGACCATTGAGATATGTGATACAAACCTTGTCCAATTTAGCTACTTGGGTCCGGGGATAGATTTGCTTCTTAAGAATGTTCCGAGGCTTGATGAGATTTCTATTGGCGAGGGATATTCTGGTTTGGAAAATAATGTGTTTGGCCAGATTTCATACTGTCTGAGTCAGCTAGAGGTTCTTACTTTGGACATCTATCGTCCTGAGGTTAGTAACTACAGTTGCAACGTGTTTGTTTATGTTTCTTGTTGATTCTCTGATCGCGATGTTTTGAAGTTTGAAATTGGCCATGTTTTTCAGGAAAACATTAAGCTTCTTGAATTTCCAGAAATTCCAAAACTCAAGCAATTAATATTGAAAGTTGGAGCATGGGGCGATGATAGTCTCCTTGACTTCACTTCCTTAATAGAGGCGTGTCCTTACTTGCAGAGATTTGTGTTGCAGGTGCATATTCTAGCTATATAGATGATTCTTTCTACTTATGCTTTTAAGATGTTTATTGGCTAGTTTAAATAGTAGCCAGATCTTTTTTTCTCTCTCTCCCTCTTCCCCCACCCCCAAAAAAAGAAAAAAGGCAAAGGTCTAAAGCTGTTAAAGATGTACGTCTTTACCTAGATTCTTGTTTCTTGAGTAATTATTAGAAATTTATTTTGCAGTTAATATGGATGTCTCCATCTAAGACAAGAAGAAAAATAAGGCAGGCTGCAAAGTTTCCCCATCAAAATCTAAAGTTGGTGGAAATGGTTGGGTATTATGGTCGTACTAGCGATGTTGAACTTGCTGTATACTTCATTCAGAATGCTGTTGCACTTAAAAAAATTGTTATTGATCCCCGCAATCAAATTTTAGAGCGAACCCCACTAGGAAATGATGAACTGAAGAGGGAGGAAGCTGCAAGAATTCGCGCGAAGCAGCAGCTTGAAACAAAAAGGCCTCAAGGTGTGCAATTAGTAATTCTTTAAGCATATGCAGGCATCTCGTTTGCAGCTTTTCTTGGATGAAGAACATATCAACTTATATACTATTTCCATTCTAGTGTTTTGATGTTGTCTTTAAGTAAGGAAGCAGCTTCAGTTCCCTAAACCAGTGTCCTTGAGTTGGGGGTAATAATCGTTATTGCTTACTTTAGGTTGAGGACGTCTCATTGTGGCCACGATTTCATATTCAAAAATTTTAAGACTACATTCAAATGTACTGTCATTTCAGTATTTTATGATTATATGTAGACACAGGGTTTATCAAACATAAGTTACATAATATAGATGATTATATTTCTTGTTCTACTTTTTTTTTTTTGGGTAATCTCTTATTTTAATTTTTCTTACTTTTTAGTTGAAAAGAAACTGCACTATAGACAGATATTAGATTGTTCTTACCTAGAGTCTCGTGGGCAAAATATGAGGCATCAGACAGCTATCCTAGGCAGTTTTAACATACTACATAAAACAAGCAGTCGTACTCTTAATATCAAAACAAACTTAAAATGCTTCTATTGCTACAATGAAGGCTTAATAAAAATAAACAAAACTTAAAGACCGTCTGTATCAGAAGCCAGCAAAAGAGTTGGAGGAGAGCCTGGGTCTCTGTACTAATCGGTCTGCTTCCTGCACAGGTCCTACAGACAGCTATTTCCCTCGTCAGGAGAAAAAAACACACTGCATACAATATTATGGCAGAGCAAAATTAGACAGTACTCATATTTTACAAGATTTTAATTTCTCGGGGTCCATAAAGCGATACACGCAACTTATAAACCTAAACTCATAGGTTAAATTATTCTCCACCCTGATCAGCATCTCTCTGAATCCCCAATGCTCGAATTCTGAGCTGAAGCTGTGCAGCAGCAACCATGAACTTCACTGCCTGAGCAGAGCTCAAAATCTCCATAACCTTCCCCACCGTCGTGCTTCTCAGCATATCGGCATTTCCCACCAATTCCTCCATCGGCAGCCTCAGCCTCTCCACTGCCGAGTCCTTGTCCCCTGTCCCCACCCGCCTCGCCAGCGCCATCATGGGTGGCGCAGCCACATCCTCCTGAATCCTTGCCAACTTTTTGGCCAATTCCTTTTCTTTCTTCTTTGTCTGCGCCATAACCCCTTGCATTATCTGTGCTTGCTCCTTTGTCAGGTCCAAAACTGAGTCGTTTACAAGACGGAACACAAGGGACGGCTTGAACCCGGCAACCCAAAGAAAGGAAAGCTCCAAAGAAGTTAACCACGTAGGCGAAAACAAAAGGAACACATTGTCACTAGCAATTCTTGACTTGGTTTCGTAGTACTCACCATAATGAGCCATGATTCTGCTCGTTAGCTCTTTACACTTGGGCTCATCAATTTGTTGGCTGTTGCGGTTCTGTTCTGATGATTGGATTTGGTCCATTTGGAGGAGGAGTTGTTGAAGGTAGTTTTCTTGCCTAATCAACCAGCCATGAAAAAAAGCATCAAATGATTCGGTAACAATATTTTTGTTAGTTTGGTTTTCGTTAATCTTGGTCATTTTTGAACCGGTAAAATGAGGAAATAGTTTCAACCGTTGCCACGCATGAGTTACCATATATATATATATATAGTTGGGGTTGGGGTGAAGGATGGAGAATTAATTAAACAAACCAATTTAGGTCAGTAAATTAAGAATCCGGAAGGATTTTTGGTATTAGGAGGGGAGGGAATATCAAATTGTAGAATGGCATTGGTTGAGCAGGAGGGGGAGGTGCAGCTAGATTCGAGTTCACGTGCGTGGCCTAATAATAACAGTAGAAATCATGAAAACATCACGTGCCACACACAATAATAACACAAAACATCAAGAAAGTGCATGTGCATCCTTTTTGGTTGGTTTAATTTTCTTGGTTTTGGCTTTATTATTATTAGGGACTCTACTGGTGGTTTGGTATTGAGAAGATTTATGGGAATACGTGTGTCATGTGTGCGGAAGCTAGCTTTGTCTATTAGACAAGCCAAGCATTTGCAATGCATGGTTTTCACTCTCTCTCTCTCTCTAATGCCATGCCATGCCATGCCATTCCATTTTTGAAAGTGATTGCAGGCAGGCAGGCAGGCAGGCGTGTTATTGATGATCTTGGGGGTAAACGTTTGGACGAGTCTTGTCTACATCTCCAAGATAAATTTGTATTTGTATTTGTATTTGTCTGTTGTAGTAAGTAGCTTCTATCGTGTTCGTAGAGAGGCCGGCCAGGTATATAATAGAACAACAACCCAACCTATGAATCATGTACCAGATTGTACGTGTTTGTCCTATGTTTCGGTTGGATATATAGATAGATGGTGCACACCCTTACCAGTATTTTCTTTTCTTGACAAGGACGCCGATTCCGATTCCTAATTAGAACTCAATATTAATTGTATAATTTGGAACATAATATTAAATTGAAGAAAATTTGTTCAATCTCAAACATAATTTTTATAAACAAACATGACCATAAATGATTAATTTATATTAAGTTTAACATAATATCTTTAACATATTTAAGAAAGTGTGCAATTATAACTTTTAAAATGTGCAAAATCAGCACCATAAATTAATTCAATTATATCTAGTAATTTATCATATTCCATTTAAAAATAACGAACAAAATCCTACAATAAAATTAAGAGAAACATACCCGTCTTAACATCCCTTAAGCTTATTTACTAAACAAACGTTAAAAAAAAAGGAATTGATATTTTCACAAGCGCTAATTTGATATTTCCACAAGTGGATCTCATTTTTAACTAAACCAAACCAATCCTTTGTGAAGTAAACTAATTATAAGATTTAGTTCTTATGTCCAAATTACACCCACTTGATAAATAATTAAACATCTAATTGCTTAACTTCATTTGATTAGTAGCGTTACTCAATTGATGACAACTTTAATTTATTTAATTATTATGATAGTAATAATATTAATAATAGTAATAATATTAATAATAATTAGAAAATAGTTAGAAAATAAGTGAGAAAAATTATTTACACATAAAAATTAGGATCTAAGTCTTTCTCTCACCAAGAAAATAATTATTCTCAAAATTTCTATTATCATATTATATTACTAAATTAAGATTTTTATGAAACAAATTATACTTAAAATGTGTTAACTTTATATATAAGACCGTAAAAATTAATTTAAATTTGATATTGGAACTGCTCATCTGAATTAATCTTATAAAATTGATGTAATAAGATAAAATAGAAGTTTCAAATTGTTTATTTATTCGGAGTCTTAAGACCACAAAACATGCAAGTTTTTATCATCTTATGATCCATCGGACAACCTAATATACATTTTATATATATGAGAAAAGACTTATATATAAAGTTTACACATTTATAAAAATCTTATAATTTGATTCATAAAAATCTTAATGTAAGTATAATTTGTTTACACATTATACTTTAAGTATAATCACTACAAGAAAGCCGGCTAATTCCGACGGAGCTATGTTCGACGGACACATTCCCTCGAAGATAGTATGTATTCCGACGGATTATTCAGTCGAAGATACGTCAGTCGAAACTACTTTAATTTCGACGGATGTTCGTTAACATATATATCCCATTAAGGCGTCAATGTTCCTTTGTTAATGAACCTTGTTTTTTGATCGAATAGTGTTTATTCCGACGGACTATTCAGTCGAAGATACTTTACTTACGACGAAGTTAAGTACGACGGACAGTCCGTCAAAAATAATCCTAAAACCTAATTAATCTGCAGACGTCTTCCATTTTCGTTTTTCTAAATTTTATCTCTCATTTCTCTCTTTTTCTCTCTCTCTTTCTCTCATTTCTCTAGATCTCACCTTACGCGATCTCTCACTTATTCTCTCTCAGTCTCACTTCTCTCACTGCTCTCATCTCCACCACCACCATCGCCGCCACCACCACCACCGCCACCGGTTCCACCACCACCACATTCGATTCCACCACCACCACGTACTGCCACCACCACCATCACTGTCGATCGGTTCCACCACCAGTAGACGCCACCAACACCGTCGGTTGAACCACCATCACTGACACCACCGCCACCAGCCAGCACCAGGCACCACCATCGGTTAGTTTGCACATTAATTCAATTTCAAGGTTAGTTTTCTGCCAAGTATTAGATTTTTAGGGTTAATTTGTTGTAAATTATGAAATTTATGGCTTAATTTATTTTAGGTTTAGTTTGAGTTTGAATATGAGATTAACCCAATTTGGATAATATGTTGTTGCTGTGAATTTGTGGGTTGAAAATTTGGGTCCATTTGTTGGAATTGGGAGTGATCTGAAATCTAAAATTTGGGTCCTATTCTTCTTGTTTATATTGCTGATTGCTGAAATTGGAATTTTAATTTTGGGTTTGTGGACTGCATATTATTTAAGTGCAAATTATTTGGAATTTGGAAATTGCAGAATATTGATATTTTGAAGTGTATAACATATCAAATTTGGGTTCCTTATCATAATGTAACTGATTTTAGGACTGTTTTTAATCTTGATATATTTGCTATTTTCGACTGAATTTATGACAGAAATTCTGTCAAAATTATGAAATTGTAGAATATTTGTGGGCCCTGCATGTATTGTATTAGTAATTAGTTTCCCAATATTAATAAATCATAAACTAAGTACCATTTACTTAGTTTCTTACTACTAAAATAAAATAAAGTAAATATAATTTAATTTAGTTTATTAAATAAAATAAATTTTAAAAATAAAATAAATAACATAATATAATATAAAATAAAGTAAAATAAAATAAAATAATAAATTAAATTAATTTGAATAAAATAAAAACACTTTGATTTAATTTAATAAATAAAATACAATTCAATAAAAATAAAATTAAATAAAAATAATAAAATAAAATAAATTTAATTTAATTTAATTTAAATAATCTAAATTAAATTTAATTTAATTTAAATTAAATTAAAGTTAATTAATTTAATTTAATAAAAACATTAAAATTATATAATATAATACAAGATAAAATAAAATAAAATAAAATAATTTTAATTACGAAATCAAATTAAATTAAATTAGAACTTTTATAATATTATACAAAATAAAATAAAAAGTAATAAAAATTTAATTTAGTTTAATAAATAAAATAAAATAAAATGATTTAATTTAATTTAATTTAATTTAATAAAGTAAATTTAATACATAAATAAGCCAATTATATAATATACTGCAAATTAAAATAAAAAAATATAATAATAAATTAAGTATGAGTGAATGTCGAACAGTAGTCTCTATAGATTCCAAATAACAATTTTCATAAACTAAGTACCACTTACTTAGTTTATCATCATTGGCAAAATAAACTAAGTATAGTTAGAAGTGAATGTCGAACAGTAGTCTCTATAGATCCCAAATAACAATTTTCATAAACTAAGTACCACTTACTTAGTTTATCATTGGCAAAATAAACTAAGTAGCATTTGCTTAGTTTGCTACAATTTTCAATAAATGCAATAATACTCTCCCTACATATATGTACTCTTTCTTGTATGCAGGTTTCGACATAGTAGTTGCAGCTAATAGTACTCCAACCGGTTCTCTAAGAACAATTAAAAAAAGGGTCGTAGTTCTGTTTTTTTTCTATACTCGAATAATAAAAGTAATTGAATTATCGCGGACATTCCTCATCGTTCCATCATAATGAGATGGCAACATCCGGAAGGAGTGCCAATGAAGTTGTTGAACAAAGTTCTAGGTTAAACAACCCCTCTAGATGAATGAACGGGTCACTTCTGCTTAAGAATGAATCATCTCCCCATATGAGTCCAATCCATGATATAAACGACTTCTCACCACTCAAGAATTCCTCGGATGGGTAGTTCTCACAACGCCTCACCTCTTGTATGAGAACCATCCATTTGAGGAATTTTGAGGGTGAGAAGTCGCCTATATCACGGATTGGACCCATATGGGAGATGATTCATTCCCAGCAGAGAAGTGATCGCTCGCTCATCTAGAGGGTTGCTTGTCGAAACTTTGTTCAATAAATTTTAATGGAACTCCTTCTGGGATGTTGTCATCTGCATATGATGGAATAGTGAGGAATGTTTCTGCAGAATTGAATTAACTTTATTATTCGAGTATAGGACACAACAGGAACTACGGCCTTTTTTTTTCCCAGTTGCCGACTCAAGTAGAGATTCCACATAACAATTCCCATAAACTAAGTAGCATTTGTGTAGTTTGTCACAATTTTCAATAAACTAAGTAGCATTTTTAATTATATATGTACTATACTTTGAAACTTAGAAACCCGTTTGACATACACTCAATAGGGGTGGGTTTGAAAAGGTCCCAGTTTAGGGACCTGTTATCGGATGTTATGTCTCTCACTTAAGTGATGGTAAAATATCTTAAACAGACATTTTTTTTGTTATTTTGAGGATTAATCGATCATTATCTCTATATGTTCTCCAAAGTGCATACTTAGATTAAGTTATCTTAGTCTATTTCGTGTGCTTGGAGACCACGGGAGAAATCTTGCCAAAATTTCTTGAAACTCATGAAAACGTACTCAACGTGTTTGCATTAGTGATTTAGACGCATCCAATAATAGGATGAAGCCTTATCCCCGTCCCCGTAGAGATACTAGGTAAATCTAATTCACGCATGAATATCCAAATTAACTTAATGCGTATTTCGTAGAAGTTAAAATGTCACCAAATCCAGAGTTGGATGTACCGTAGGATACCCAGTGATGGGAGGGGATTAGTCTCTTATCGTGTTGGGGTTTTAGATTTCTTGAACAAAGCACTAGAACATACGGATGATCCTCACGGAAAGATGCGATGCCCTTGTGTCAAGTATAAAAATCTGATTTGGAAGAAAGTCGATTTAGATTAAATTTGACTTATTTTCTCGTGGATTTGTAGATGGGTACTTCAGATGGACTTATCACGGGGAATCGTAAGTGATTGAAAATATTGTGGAACAACAAATTCCACGGGATTCGTGACGTCAAAACTATGATCCAGTTGAGATGTTGGTCGATGCTTATGGCCCTACTACTATCGATCAATGAATATGAACCTTCTTCAAGCAGTGCGAAGCAAGTGCCAAATGATACAGCTGCTACCTTTTACAAGTTGTTATCTGAATCTGGGGTCGCATTGTATCCGGGAAATGATACGAACACTAAGCTTTCTGCAGTGACGAAGCTCTTACACTTCAAGAATGAGCACGACTATAGTGAGAGAGGTTTCAACGATTTGCTCGCTAGAATTGGACAGTTCTTACCCAAAGATCATACTCTTCCTGCGAATTATTACGAAGTGAAGAAGATGGTCAAGGGTTAAATATGGGTATCGTAAAATCGATGCTTGTGGCGAGGATTGCATGTTATACTATTGGGAGGACAGAGATAAGGGACAGTGTGATATATGCAGCTTATCACGCTACAAGGTTACAAAACGTGGGGGGAAGGAGAAACATATTCCCAAGAAAATCTTACGGTATTTTTTCCACTTCATGCCGAGACTTCAAATGGCTATTCATGTTGTCTCATACTACCAACATATGAGTTGGCATCGAACAAGGGATGTCATGCACTGTCACCGACTCACCTAATGGATGGAGATGAATGGAAGAGATTTGATATAAATTATCTTGCTTTTTATGCGGAAGAAGTTAGGAATGTTAGGCTTGGCATGGCTCATCATGGCTTTTGCCTTTTAATAATTTTAGCCACCGTACTCGGTTTGGCCAACCATTATGGTCGCTTATAATCTTCCACCCAGAATGTGCACGAGGATCCGTATTTGTTTTTGACTTTACTCATTCCGGGGATAAAAGTCCTACAAAGACCTTAATGTGTACCTTCGAATCGTTAGTGGATGAACTAAAGATGTTGTGGGAGACAGGGGTTCAGACGTATGATAAATCGATATGTGAGAATTTTTGTGATGAAGGCGTACTGTTATGGACTATTACCGACTTTTCCCGGCTCTTGGGATGGTTAGTGGTTGGTCAACTTATGGGGAAGTCATCATGTCTAAAGTGTGTATGGGGATGTGCAAGGCAACCATTTCAAAAGACGTGGGCGAAATGTAGTTTCTTTGGAATCGCTCAGAGATTCTTTCCTCTTGATCACAATTACGTAAAGATGTCTCGCATTAGCCAAATGTAAAGATAAGAAGGGGTTGTTGGTTGGGTCATCGGCGGTGAGGTCTTGGAGTGAGGTCTTAGCTGATTTTCATTAGGCCAGAATTATGGCTTCGCCCTAACACTACGATACCTAAAGCTCCATTTTGAAGACGTCTGTAAGTGGGTTAGTGGGTTGAATCTCCCAGATGGATATGCGTCGAACATAATACGTTGTTGTAAGGTTGAGCAATTAAAAATTTCTGGATTCAAGAGTCACGATTGTCATGTATTCATGCAGAAGTTGATTCCAATTGCATTTCGTGAGATGTTACCCAGAAAAGTTCTGGATGCATTGACCGAATTGTCAAATTTCTTTCAAGATATTTGCTCAACTATAATTAAGTATAGTGATGTCGAGCAGATGGAGAAGAATATTGTGCTTACCATGTGCAAGCTTGAAATGATCTTCCCTCCAAGATTTTTTGACTCGATGGAACATCTGCCTATTCATCTGCCGTATGAACTCAAACTTGGAGGACCGGTGCAATATCGGTGGATGTATCCTTTTGAGAGGTAATATATAAACTGCTAATTGCTCTATCCTGCTCATATTAATAATACTTCAATTTGTCTGCATATTATTTATCGTAGGTATATGCGCCGATTAAAACAAAAGGTCAAGAACAAAGCTCGTGTAGAGGGTTCTATTGCTAAACGATATACAGAGGAAGAGCTTGTCAACTTCTGCTCATTGTATTTTGATGATGTTGTCTCAACGAAGCACAACCGTTTAGGAAGGAATGAGGTTGTTGGTCAAATGACTCATGCTGATAATGAGTTAGCTGTATTCACAAATCTGGCTAAACCATTTGGCCCTGAGACTCTGACTTACTTAAGCGACAAAGAGTTGAAGATTGTATCTACATACGTGCTTCTAAATATGCCCGAAGTATCATCATACATCATGTAAGTCTAAGCTTATTTGCTCCAGTTAGTATAATTTACAAGTGTAGTCATCTCTATATATGTTAAAGACATTTTACTAATATCGCAGTTCATTCGAAGTGGAAGCGTATGCTTCTAACCCAACTTTTACTGCAGCAGAATTGGAAACATTCACTAATGCTAATTTTCAACAGTGGTTTAAGAAAAGGGTTGAAGCGGAGAATATTTCTGAGCGTTTTATATATGTCATCCAAGGACCTTACAAAGTTGTTAGTTCTTTTCCTGGTTGCATCGTGAATGGGTACAGATTTAGAGTCGATGACTTACATGAACTCACATCAGTCAATTCTGGGGTTGTGGTGTTAGGAAGCTGCTATCAAGATTCTGAGTACAATTACTATGGTCGTTTACAGGATATAGTTGTGCTCAATTATCACGGTGGCAAAAAGGTAGTTATATTTAAGTGTAGCTGGTTTGATACTGAAAAGGTGGTTAAAGTTGATCGTAATAGAATCACAACTGTGGAAATCAAGTCGGTGTTAAAGTCTGATGACGTGTACGTGTTAGCAAGTCAAGTGACTCAAGTGTATTACGCTCCTAATGTCGTAAATACTCGAAGCCCCTGGTACACAATAGTCACTACTAAAACACGCTCATTTAATGCTGATAACATATTTGGTATGGATGAGGCGTTGCAAGAAGATGTGAGCCACCCATTGGCCATAGTGTTCCATGCTGAAGATGTGGAGAGTACTAATGTCATCGACGTACCTAACGATGAGGATGTCGAGGCCAACGTACACATGAATGATTATGTAGTCGTTGAGGATGATAAGGATGACGAAACTGATCTCGAAACTGAGGATGAGGAAGATACCAAATTCGAGAATGATATACACGTTGATTCTGATGGGTTTGATGACGTGCGTAATTGAAAATGAGCTTTCATATTAGTACTTACCACATATTGTTACACCTTACATATTCGTAATCTACCAATTTTGTTATTGCGATAGGATATTTCATGGCTGACATAGCGGTGGAGGTCATGAGGGTGGTGGGCGATCCGCATCGGAGACTCGTAGAGCTACGATGGAGGCTCTTCTTCAGACGCGAGTAAGTTATCTTAACTAGGATTTAAATATATCTCAAGCTGCATTAATTACAATGATTATTGAAGTACTATGTTAAATACAATTATTATAGATGCACCTCGTCGACGACATCGAGGGACGAACCTCGATATCTTTGGTCGTCCGCCGGCAATGCCACTTACAATTGATCGAAGTGGATGTCGCTTCCAAAGATAAGTGTTAATATATTCGTACTATTTCTATCAGTTATTGCAAAACATAATTCACATAACACATATTGTTATACTTTTTCTGTAGTATACTAAACCCGGTGGCTAAGCACACCCTACACGTGATTTGTTTAACTCATCTCCCGAGAGGGTGAATGCGGTGCGGTGTGGTACGATGCCACTTTTATGCAGACCGTCTTGCGGGAGTTCCACGTAAGTTAAGCATATTATCACTACATAGTTGTATTGGGATAACGAAATCAATTCTTCTTAATTTTAAATAATCTTTTGTTATAGGTTTATTATTGATTTGACCCGAGCATCTCTCAGTCAGCTGGCGATGATGTCATTGAGCATCACGTCTTTACAAATTACTCCGATGGTCAGATGAGATGCGATGCAGAAGGCACCTTATAACAGGACCAAATTTCGGGACCACCATCAGAGATCATCAGTCCTGCATAGTCTTCGATTTAGCCTGGGAGGCTATGTGTACGCACTGGGAGGCTGATGACTTCAAGAAAAAGTTTGAGCAGGCGAAGAAGAACCGTGGTCAGCTCCGGATAGTACACACCACTAGTTCTCAGTCGTTCGAAGAGGTGAATACCGTAAGTGCGTTGTATTTAGTTATTTATGTGTCAAGTTCTCACACAAATACTTAAGACCTATTTTATGAATGTTTGTATTAGGCATTGGGGAGGACCTTGGGCCGAGATCCTACCATTCTAGATTTTTGGGATCGAGCCCACACGCCTAAGGACGAGCGTGCTTTGTCTCATGCAGCTTTAGCTATACGGGTAAAAATCATCTTACTATTTAGCTTTTAATAATATTCAATCGTAAATAAAATGATATAATTAACATAATGATACTAATACATTACAGACGATTTCAGAGGCTTTTGGACGAACGATAAATGATGGGAGACTATTAGGAGGGTTTCTGAGTCGTTAGATTTCGCCACCCCTCTTCCCGATATTGTATTAGATCGGGATGAGGAGCTGAGACTATGGGTCGCGCGTCTCGTGATCCCCTACTAGCAAAGATCGACAGATATCGAGTGTTGGTCCGCCGAGGATACCCGCATATACACTTCCTAGAGGTAATATTTTTTATGTTTCACGAAATTATCCGAATTTATCACATTATATAAATTATTATTAGTAATCGAATTTGTATCTCTTTATAGGCTCCAACCAAAGGTCATTCCCGAGAGCACATGTTGGACCATCTCATACGGCAATCGGCTTGATGACGATATCTTCCGGCCACCGATAGGGATAAATGGTCGGATAGTTTCCATATCGATCCTGTCTTTTCGACGCCGCCAGCTGCCTTCCAGCTTCTCATCTTCACCAGATTGCTCGCTCGTGATATTATAAAGAAGGGCCTCTATAGAGAGTACGGGATTACCACGGGAGACGTTCGACGCTTGGAGCGCCGAGATGCTCCGGATGGTGATTACCCTCTTGGAAGAGGCTTTTCGTCCGCCCCCACCTACTCAGGTATTCATATTTTTTATGTTTTTCAATTAAGGCTAGTTTGTTAATTCTCATATATATATATATATATATGGACTAATGATTTATATTTTTGATTCTATCAATGAAGGCGATGGCGAAGGTCGGTCGATGATGATGAGCGGTGAGCATGAGGTCGATTTTCATACACTAGCAAAATATCGCTCACCTCCTACCGATGATGATACTTTTACTAGTTTATAGTTCATTTGTATATATTCATGTTATTGTAGAACTTTTGTATATATTGTATTGTCTAATCAAGGCGTCAGAAAACTATTGTAAATTATATTGTTTAACATTTATGGAACATTAGCTTATATTTGTAATTGGTTAGCTTATAATACGTTTTGGTGGATATTTAAATGTGTATACGAATGATAATGAGTTGAAGATTAAGTTTTAGTGCTACGTTGCATATTTGAATGTGAGATACAGGTTTATATTACTGTGTATTAGGTTGTGACAGGTTACACGTACATTAATGGGTTTAAACACCTGGAAACTGAACTTTTAAAATCTGTATTTAAAAAAAATAGTTAATTCCGACGGAATTGGGTATTCTCGACGGAACTTCCCTCGGCGTTAACAAATAATCAATTTTTTATAAAAATCGAAATATTCTAATTTTCAGTCGAAAATATGTTACCTTCGACAGAACATATCCGTCATAACTACGGTATCTCCAACGCAAATTCCGTCGAAGATACTAATAAGTCAATTTTAATAAATATCAGATCATTTTAATTTTCAGTCGGAAATAGGATAATTCCGAGGAAATAAGTCCGTCGGAAATAGGGTATATTATATTCGACGGAAAGTTTCGTCCTATATATTCTGTCGAAGATAGCTTATGTTCGACGAAAATACGTCGAAGATACTTCCGTCGAGGATATGAAATATCCGACTGAATTCTTGACGGATCTTATTTTCAACGCGAATATATACGACCGAATTTCTGACGAATATTTTTGTCAAAAATAATATTTTTTCGACTGAATAGGCTTAGGTCCGACGGAATATTCCGTCGGATTTAAGCTTTTTTCTTGTAGTGAATGTGTAAACAAGTTTTAATATAGTAATTATATGATATGATAATAGAAATTCTGAAAATAATTTACACATTTAGTAATATGATATGATAAAGTTTATATACACAATCTTATATATAGAGTTTATACATTTTAAATTTACATCTTATATATAAAATTTAAATTTACATGATCTTATATATAAAATTTACACATTTTAAGTATAATTTGTTTCATAAAATCTTAATTTAGTAATATGATATGATAATAGAAATTTTGAAAATAATTTTTTTTCCCCGGTGGAGAAAGCCTTAGATCCTAACTTTTATGTGTAAATAATTTTTCTCACTTATTTCCTAACTATTTCCTAATTATTATTAATATTATTATTATCATAATAATTAAATAAATAAAAGTTGTCTTCAATTTACTGCACAAAGAGTTAGTTTAGTTAAAAATAAGACCCACTTAAAAAAATATATTAAATTAGCTTTTGAAAATATCAATTCCCAAAAAAAACTTCTCATTATTTAACTTGCTCACATCCCCCATTTTCTTTTTAGCTACTTCTTTTATTTCTTTTTTCCTTTCCTTCGTATTCAGTTACCCAACTTCTTTAAAGGGGCAGATCGATTGAGATGAAAAGTGAGAGGAGAGAAAAAATGGGTCATAAATTGGCTTTTGACCCGTTAATAAGGTATGCGGGTTGAATTTTAACCGATTAACGGTTGTGTATGATATCCTTTTTGGGACATTCAATTTTTTGTTTTTTTTTAAAATTTAATGTGGAAGTCATGTTGTTTTCTTTTTCTTCTCACATCTTATTTTTCCATGTTAGTTTTTTGATTTTATATTTTTTTTTTACACAAACATGTAGGAAAAAAAATTAATGTCCATCCAATTTTTTAACAAAGTGGTACAATTTTGAAATTTTTATTAGTACAATGGGTTAATTGCATATTTTTAAAATTTAATGGTTTAATAAATAAAAAATGTCAACTATAATGGGGAAATTCTTAATTTTTGTTATAAATAGTTATAATACGGATGTCCATTCATTTTCTATAACTTACATAACCTACATTCATCATTGAGCTATTCATTCTCCCTATTTAAGTCATGTACTTGTGTAGCCTATAAATTGAGGCTCACTATCCATGTATTGGTTGTACTTAGAAGAATAATAGAAAATCTCACTTCTTATATAATCTTCTTATGCTCTCTCTAAAATTATAATACGTTATCAGCACGATTGCTTCTCAATTTCGTTTTGAAGATATTTGTTTTGAAGGAGAAGGTATATATATATATATATATATATATATATATATATATATATATATATATGTATCATCATCATCATTTTGTGCACGTAATTGTAAGCAGTAGCCTTTTACTTATCATCATTTTGTCCATTACTTATCAGTTTACATCTATACTATATAAATAAGCGGTAGCCTTTTAAATATTACTAGTATACTTGATATTATCTCCACATAATTTGAGCTTATTTGTGCATCAACACAAAGACCTTCATACATCGCATGTCTTTTCCTTAGTATACATGTACATCACTATATATATAAGCAACATAACATCTTAACGTATATACATACATATATATAATTGTTAATGAATTTGAGTAACTTAAGTATAAAATTAAAATAATTGAACTTTAATAACATTTTCTGATAATACATAGTATCATTCAAATTTTGACTAACAAAAAATCATTTTATACACGGGAGAATCCATATATCACTTCTGATAGATCCATGCATCAATTAAGTAGATGTTTTTATAATTATGGAGATAAAAGTTTTGGATGGTGTATTCCTATGTACCTTGCTTTTGACTTCGATAACAATATAAACTTTAGTTTTGTTAATAAATTATATATATATATATATATATATAGGTTGTCCATGTATATAGATTATCACATGCAAATTGATTTCAAATGCATGTCTACCATATCCCCATCCCCATGCATGTTCACGTTAGTAAGCCCCAGATGCTTCCATTAAATAAAAATATATAGTATGCTTATATAATTTTTATAACATGCACATGTGGATAGTTGTAATAAATTAAATTTCTAATAATTTTTGATATTTTTGTATGAAGTTACAATGACAAATCTTGCTAAACTCGAATTTGTGGCTCTTGACATTACTGGAAAGAATTATTTATCATGGGTGTTAGATGCTGAAATTCATCTAGAAGCAAAAGGTCTTGGTGATACTATCAAAGAAGGAAACAAAACATCTAGTCAAGATAAGGCCAAAGCGATGATAGTTCTTCGTCATCACCTCCATGAGGGACTTAAAATTGAATATTTGACTGTTAAAGATCCACTTATCATTTGGAACAATCTAAAGGAAAGATACGACCACCAGAAAACTGTAATACTTCCTAAAGCTCGTTATGATTGGATGCATCTAAGATTACAAGATTTTAAATCATAAGTGATTATAACTCAATTATGTTTGGAATCGGTTTCTAAATTACAATTATGTGGAGAAAAGATCACCGATGCGGATATGTTAGAAAAACATTCTCCACCTTTCACGCATCTAATATGCTCCTGCGGCAGACAATATCGTGAAAAGGACTTTAAGAAATACTCAACTCGATTTCATGCCTCCTTGTGGCGAAAGCAAAACAATGAACTATTGATGAAAAATCATGAGGCCCGTCCCAATCGGATCTGCTCCATTCCTGCAGCCAATGCCGTAACATATAATGGAAAAAACAGAGGTCACGCTTAGTAGTCGTGGGCGTGGTTATGGACGTGGACGTGGGCGTGGGCGTGGTCGAAATAATCATCGTGGTGGTCATTTCTCAAACACATACCCCACCAGCGGGAATATAAGGATGGAAAACGCGAAAAAAGGTGATAAAGATAAAAATACCATGGAGAATTTGTGTTATCGTTGTGGAGGTAAAGGCCATTGGTCTCGTACCTGTCGTACACCAAAACATCTTGTTGAGCTCTATCAACAATCATTAAAAGATAAAGAGAAGAAGATAGAGACAAATTAAGCTAGTGAGGATGGAAAAGATGAAACAAATCTTGATTCTAGAAATGATGATTTTAATTATGGTTGTGTGGATACCACTCATCTAGATGTTAATGATTTTTTCTCAAATCCTGAAGAAAAAATTGACTTCTTGTTTGGTGATGAGAGTGTCCAAATATAAAATTTTAAATGATGCTTTGATGTTATTGGACTTTATTTTAAGCATTAATAAAATTCTAATTATTATGTTTTTATCATGTTTAACTGTTTCCTTATGATTCGTTATATATGGGATATTTTATTAATCTAATTATGTATTTCTTATTTTCATTGAATAACATAGATACTCTCTTGATTCGATTTGCAATGAATGGCGGAGATATATGTCTCGCAGACAGTATTACTACGTTACACTATATTACGTAATAAAGAAATATTTTTCTTCTTTCATAATGCAAAAGGCCAATGTTAAGACGATATCGGGTAGTGCAAAATTGATAGAAGGCTCCTAAGAGCTAACATTTTCTTGCTCGAGGAACAAAATTTGAAATTGATGAAGCATTATACTCTCCTGTGTCTCAAAGAAATTTATTGAGTTTTAAGGATATCCGTAGAAATGAGTATCATATTGAGACAACATGTGAAGGAAAAATTGAGTATCTTCACATTACAAGTATAATCTTGGGTAATAAAAGTGTATTAGAAAAATTACCACTTTTTTCCTCCGGGTTTGTACTACACGAGAATTAGAACAATTGAAACAAATATGGTTGTTAATAAAAGCTAATGAATCACAATAACTTTGTTGTTTGGCATGAACAGTTAGGACATCCTGGATCGATAATGATGCGAAGAATAATTGAGAATTCATGTGGACATCCATTGGAGAACCAGCAGATTCTTCAATCGAATGATTTCCCATGTGCTGCTTGTTTTCAAAGCAAGTTAATTGTTCGGCCATCACCGGCTAAGATAGGGACTGAATCCCTTACTTTTCTGGAACGAATACAAGGTGATATATGTGGACCAATTCATCCACTATGTGGACCTTTTAGATATTTTATAGTTTTAATTGATGCATCAACAAGGTGGTCACATGTATCTCTATTATCAACTCGCAACCTGGCGTTTGCGAGGTTACTTTCAATTAATCGATTACGAGCACATTTTCCGATTATCCCATCAAGAAAATTCAGATTGACAATGCCGTGAATTTACTTCCCAAACTTTCAATGATTATTGTATGTCTATTGGGATAAGTGTTGAACATCCTCAGAAGACATGTTCACACACAAAATGGTCTTGCAGAATCATTGATTAAGTCGTCTTCAATTGATTGCAAGACCATTACCGATGAGATCAAAACTTCCAATTTCTGCAGGGGTCATGCTATTTTACATGCGGCAACACTAATTCGCATCGCACCAACAACTTATCATAAGTACTCCCTTTACAATTGGTTTTTGGTCAGAACCAAATATTTCTCATCTAAGAATTTTTTGGTTGTCTTTGTATATGTTCCAATTCCTCCACCACAACGTATTAAGATGGGACCTCAAAGGAGGTTAGGAATATATGTTGGATATGAATCCCCATCTATAATTAAATATTTAGAACCATCAATGAGGATTTATTTACTGCCTAGATTCACGATTGTCATTTTGATGAATCGGTCTTCCCAACATTAGGGGGAGAAAATAAAAATGGAAAAAGAGATAAAATTTGGAATGAATTATCATTGTCTCATTTTTATCCTCAGACAAAATAATGTGAACTAGAAGTTCGAAGATAATTCATTTACAAAGTTTAGCAAATCAATTGCGACGCATTTTCTGACCCAAAGAGTGTAACAAAGTCACATATACCAAATTGTTAATGCTCCAAATAAAATTGATGTCCCAGCAAGACAACCTCTTGTTGCCAATGAAACCAAAGCACGCTTGAAGCGTGGTAGACCCGATCGGTTCCAAAGATAAGAATCCTCGTATGAGAAAAGGAACAAAGATTCAAGATGGTCATGATGAGGAAATGGGAACTCAAAGAGTCTACAAAAACCTCTCTAGACACTAATATTACAGTTCCAAAAGACAATCAGGTACCTGAAATCATTGAAAATGAAGAGATCTCGATAAATTATGTCATGTCTAGAAAAATATGGAACCGAAATGAAATTGACGTCGATAATGTTTTTTCATACAACATAGCGCTAGATGTTATAAAAGATGACGAGGATCTTGAACCAAGGTCTATTGAGGAATGCATGCATAGAATTGATTGGCCAAATGGAAAGACGAATTGAGGCGTAAATTGAAATCTCTTGAAAAGATAAATGTTTTTGGACCAGTAGCCCGTACACCTGATGGTGTAAAACCAGTGGGGGTACAAATGGGTTTTTATTCGAAAAAGAAATGAACAGGGTGAAATTGTGCGACATAAAGCACGACTAGTTGCGCAAGGATTTTTCACAAAGACCCGGTATTGATTATGAAGAGACATACTCTCTTGTGATGGATGTGACTACTTTTCGATTCCTAATCACCAGCAATAAAAGAAGGACTTCATTTAAGGCCTAATGGATGTCATTCTGAAGATACTTGTATGGCCCACTTGATAATGAAATTTATATGAAACTCCCGTAAGGATTTAAATTTCCGTAAGCATGTAAATCCAGCTTCTCGAGAACAATTTTCGATCAAATTAAATAGATCTCTATATGGATTAAAACAATCCGTTTGCATGTGGTATAAACGCCTTTAGTGAATATTTGTTAAAGGAGGATATAAGAATGATCATGTTAGCCCATGCATTTTTAAAAAGAGATCTAGATTTGAGTTTGTTATTATTGCGATATATGTTGATGATCTAAATATCATTGAACTCCTGAAGAGATTTCAAAGGTAGTAGAGTACTTGAAAAGAGAATTTGAAATGAAAGATCTTGGAAAAACAAAATTTTGTCTTGGGTTACATATAGAGCATTTAAAGGACTGTGATTCTTGTGCATCAAACATCTTATATAGAGAAGGTGCTAAAAAGCGGTTTTATATGGACAAAGCACATCCGTTGAGCACCCCCCATGGTTGTGAGGTCACTTGATGTAAAAAAGACCCTTTCCGACCTCGAGAAAATGATGAGGAGATTCTTGGTCCTGAAGTACCATACTTGAGTGCAATTGGAGCACTAATGTATCTTCATAGCCATACACGACACGATATATCATTCTCTCACAACTTATTGAAAGTAGTATGCATACAAGCCAATCATGTTTGATGATAAAGCATATACTTTGTAATAATCTTATTCATTTATTAATAAAAAGTATTAATTTATTAAAGGCTTTTAATTATCTACACGATGTTTGTTTTATAATATGTGATAAACCCATAGTTTTAAGCAATGCTTTTAGAATAATGATGATGATCATTCTAATGAGATCTAAATTTTAGAAAGCTTAAAACTAAAATAGTTCCCAATCATTGGATTACTAAATTGGGGATTAGTGAATCCGGATAGATTGGTACATACGCTGCTTGCTTTCATCGGATGAGGATGATTGATCTCATGATCATTTGTGTGGAGACACTAAAAGCAAGTATGTAGGTGTTTATTAGAGAATAAGTTCACCGAACGCGGGCTCGCTAAGGAATACCTAATGGAGTTTTATTTGCTCATCAATAGGAATTCTCAGAGTGATAGTAGTACAAGTAATCCTTGACTTGAGATCATCATAGATCTCGTGTATGATGAGTTATACTTTGACTTATTCCTTAAGACCCTTAGGGTATATCAAAGGGTATGCTTGGGTATAATAAGTTGTACATTGGAGATAATGTATGATCAATAAAGAATCTACCACTTCTAATAAAAGAAGAGAAATGTCCTATGTGATTCGATAAATGACAACCCAAAGAGTCCTTGGTTAAGGCGTAATGAAATTAGAAAGGAGTTTCTAATTTGCATTATTTGAGTCAGGCATTTAAGGATCGAAATACATATAATTAAATAAAATAAGACTTGACAAGAATTCCATGTCTTATATTTAATTGGGACATCAGATGGTGGAAGGATTGAATTGTATTAAATTATTTACTAAAAAGGTTCTTTAATGATTAATGTTGAAATCTATATTATCCTGGAAAGTCGCTGATCGCTAGGGAGGCTTATCCCTATTGTAGAATAAATATTTATTTAAATAAATTAATTGTTTAATTTATTTATTTAAATAAGATTAGAATTGTTCTAATTGATTTATTCACAACCTATTAATACGGAGAACCTAAAGGGTCACACCATAAAAGGAAGAATAATTATTTAAGAAGTTAATGGCATAATCGTAATAATATGTTAAGTATATTTAATTTAATCTATGGTGATAGAATAAATTAAATAGCTTAATATTTATTATTTAATATTTTAGAAATATTAAATATAAATTAATAAGAGGAGTCTTATTAATATTATTATAATTATTATTATTTTAATTTCTAAAAGAGTTTAGGAATTAATTTAATATAAGTATTTCATTTATTCCTAATTGGATTAGGAAGGAAAATTAGTTAAAGGAGTTTTAATTAATTATCCCTAATAAGATTAGGGAGCTTAATTAATTAAAAGAATTTAATTAATTAAATAAAACCCAATTCCTTAATTGTTAAGGTGGGTTGCCCACATCTATAAATAAGAGGAGCCTTATTATGGGTGGGTAGGGGTTGTTGACTTTTTTTCAACATACTGACATAATTCCAATTGTTGGAGAGTACGCCTTTTCTATGTAGATGTAAAAAACTAGGGTTTAGCCATAACACCCATCTTCTTGAATTTTATTCTTCCTCGTGGATCACCTCTGAGGCCAAACATTTGGGTGGCTAACGCCGATCAAAGGAAGGAACCAAACCCGTGGATTCAAGATTGAACGCGAAAAAGGATTTGAGGTGAACTTGCACTGAGGAAGCTCGATCTTCAAGGGTATGATTTTATTCTTTATCTTTTCGCTTAATTAATAATTGTGCATAAAGGGTGATCCGGGATATATGGTTTGTAAATTTTTAAACTCGATTTTACACGCTTCCGCTTTATTTTATGCAATTTGATCAAGCGTTATATTATTACAAACCTAACAAAGGATCAAAGCCAAACCTTTATGTAAATTATTAATTGTTCAGATTTGATATGTATATTGATATGTGTTTAGAACAATTTAATTGGGCATAATTTTATTGTATAAAATTTAAAAAAAAAAAAAAAAAAAATCGCATTTTTTTTTAAAACCGTGAAGCAATTCATGCCTAGAAAGGAGTATCCAATGCACGGAAAACAAATCATAGTGGAAGTGCACGGAAATCGGGGAGCATTTTTTTTTTTTAAAAGTTGCAAAGTCCGGACGGTTTATATATTATATATATATAACTAGCGAACGGAAGCTTTTCTGCCAAAAATTTTTTAACAGGATAGCAGCAGCCACCGGAAAAAAAAAATAAAATTGGCTGTGCACGGTTTTCAAGAAAAAAAAAAAAAAAAAAACAAGGCAGCAATTTTTTTTTAATAAGGGACACGGGTACTAATATATATATATATTATATTCTTACGGTTTTATATATATATATATATATATATATATTCGGTTATTTTATTATTTTATAATATATATATATATATATATATATATATATATATATATATATATTCTTAATAATTTTATAATTAAAATAATATTTATTTTAATTTTAAAATAAAAGGTTTATTTTAAATATTAAAATAAAAGAGTTTATTTTAATTTTAAAATTATATTTCATGCTAACTAATTAGAGTTGGAATTGGATTCCATGATAACTAATTGGAGTTGAAATTGATCTTTCCTTAAATAAAAGAGTTTATTTAGATATGAAATAGATTTCATATTATTCAAAATAAAAGAGTTTATTTGTGAATAGGAAAGAAATCCATATTTCCTTAAATAAAGGAGTTTATTTAGATATGAAATAAGATTTCATATTATTCAAAATAAAAGAGTTTATTTGTGAATAGGAAAGAAAATCCGTGTTTCCTTAAATAAAGGAGTTTATTTAAATATGGAATAAGATTTCATATTATTCAAAATAAAGGAGTTTATTTGTGAATAGGAAAGAAATCCGTGTTTCCTTAATATTTTTTTTTACATGGAATTGGATTCCATAATTAATTAAAATAAAAGAGTTTATTTTAATTAGAGATTTTTTTATACATGGAATTGGATTCCATAATTAATTAAAATAAAGGAGTTTATTTTGATTAAAGATTTTGATTAAAATAAAATAGTTTATTTTATTCAAAATTGGACAAATTAAAATAAAATAGTTTTATTTTGATTTAAATTTGGATTAAAATAAAGGAGTTTATTTTAATTCAAAATTAGATTTTATACTAAATAAATTTGCCCATTAAATGATATCAATATATATATTAAATGTTTATTATTCATGAGATGAATGTTATTTATCGATGCATACGGTGATGTGTATGATAATAAATGGGATTGATTATGACTATCACCAACGCGATTGGATTTATTTTAGTTGGATGCATGAATGTATGGGTTTTATTAAATGGGTCTGCAGACTTCGCCTTCTCTAATTTTTCTTAATGTAAATTCTATTCCTTCCTATGTATTTCCCTCGATCACGATCAAGGTTTCTATTTATTTTAAAATAGTTTTGTAATAGGAATAGTTAGAATTATTTTGAAGAATTGGAGATCAAGGAGAAGAAGCGCATGAAGACCCGCTTTGTAATGGAACCCCGGTTTAAATGTAATAGTTATATTTAAATATTATTTCTTGCACCCTTGGGGTTTTCGACCTTTTGGTTCACTTGGTGGCTCTAGTGAACCAAACTAGAATAAAAGTCCATAATCAATCCGGGTAGAATATAGTATTCTATATGTGCATGCTTATACTATATATATATATATATTATGCAAACATGCTTCGCATGTTCATTAATACGACGCGTATTTTTTATATATATATGTGTACGCCGCTAAACAAGATGAGACAAATTAATAACAAACCCCTCAATTTTTTATATTAAGTCCTAAGCGCTCAAAGATATTTGGAATATCGAACGTCATTTTCTAAGCATGATAAAATTAATAGAGTATTAAATATTTAATATGAGTTTGTTGTGTCACCACAAGGCAAGTATTAAGTATTTAAGATGTTAATTTATCACATTTGATGCTTATAAAGAAAATTGAACAATATTGTTTTGTTGTGTCACCACAAGGATGATATTTTTCTTTTTGAATATATGGAGTGCTAGGTTGGACTTAACTTGGATAATTTTGATTCTGGATGTGCCACCACTGATCAAAATAATCTAAGAGGCAAAAATACAAGGAGTCAGATAGTTGATGTAATTGACAAAAGTTGTCTACCTATTTATTTATATATAGTTTGTTGTGTCACCACAAGGCTATATACATTTGAAATGGGATCCTTATTCTCACTAGCAAATCTTTAATTAGATTTTTCTTTTAACTATATAAGTGAGGGTAATATAGTTTGAAGAAAATAGTGGGAGATACCAATTTAAAACAAGACCTAATTTATTTTGGTAATTAATAAAAGAATGTATGTTAAAATGTTGTTAATTACAAATTCATTTACGTAATTTTACAATGTCTAAAATTACTATCATCACAAGCATATTAGATGCTAAATTAACCGCAATCAATTAAATGGATTGGTTAAGGAATTTGAGAATAGTTCTCATAATGAAAAGCTATCTTATGTCCTTAATACGCCTATCCTCAAGAATGGTTGCGCATAATGCCTCTGAGGAAGACATTGCTACTTTTAGAAAGTGGCAAGATGATGCACATTGGCTCAATGATCATGCTCAGATCCACGAAAGTAACGAGCTTCAAATACAAGATGAAACTATGGATGCTCTTACTATATTCCCGCACATCAAGTAGTTGATGGTGAGAAAAGTAGGACCGATAGATATCGACATATCTAAGGAGCTCTTCCGATCTAGAATGGCCAATGACACTATAAGATGCATAAAAATCCTTAACATTATCAATTTGATTGATCAATTAGGACAACAGTTTTTGTCATGGATGGAGAGTTGAGCCAAGATTTGATCTTGCACTCACTCCCTAACTCCTTTCACATTTGTTGTGAATTTTTCATATGAACAAGCTAGATATCGCCTCGGCCGATTTGCTTAACATATTGAAAAATGTTGAGAGTCACTTTCCAACCAAGAAAAACCAAGTCTTACTGGTAGGGGCCAAAGGATCTTCCGAAAAGAAGAAACGATTCAAAGAAGGTAAATGTAAAGGCGTAAACAAAGGATAATAAGAACAAAATCGATATGGATAGCAAAGGAGTTTGCTTCCACCGCAATAAGCCCGGACATTGGAAAGAAATCGCGAAGCATCTTGCAGAGGCTAACCAAAGAAGCTTAGTGAAGTTTCTAATAATATAGTTTTTTGTTTATGATTGAAATAAATTTTCTTTAAGTCAAGGTTCTACTTGGGTATTGGATACCGACTTTGGTTATCATAAATATAGATTTATGAAGGGACCAAGCAGAAGTAAAAAGCTAAACAAAGATAAGTAATTCTATATGTGGAAAATGAAGCAAAGGATGCTGCATTAGCTATAGAAACTTATAGTTTAGCACTCCCTACGGGCAAATCTATTAAGTCAATAAGTTGTTATCAGATTCCAAGATTTGTCGAAAACATTATTTCCATTTTATCATTGGACAATGAAATCTTTGGTATTATATTTAAGAACAATTGTTGTTCTATTTATAATAATAATAATGTTTCAGATAGAACTGAAAGATTACTTAATGGATTTTGTATACTTGACTTACGTGAAAATAATTTTTTTGCATATTGAACAAATTAGTATATGAAAAGGAGATGATCATTCAAAGGTTGAATGTATGTATTTGTTTGAATACAAGTGTGAATTATTTGAAAGGTTCAAAGAATTCGTAAGTGAAACAAATTGGCAAAGTATTAAGATTCTTTGATTAGATCAAGGAATAAATACTTGTGCAATAAGTTTCTAGATCATCTCAAATGGTTTTCTCATAATGGACACATCCCGATACGCAATAATTGATTGATGTATCTCGAATGAAAAATCGTACCTTGTTGACACATGGTGCGGTCCATAATTATTTTACCGACATTCCAATATCCTTCCGGGATAATGTCCTAGAAATGGTCGACATTCTACGAAAAGGTAACCTCAAAATCCAAATTTCAAGACTCCATAAAAGTTATGGATGTGGAGGATTCCTAATCTTAAGTATGTTAAGATAAGGGGTTGTCCAACTTATGTGAAAAGGTTTCAAAGGATAAGCTTGGGACAAGATTTGACATGTACAGATTTGTGGGACATCCTAAAGTAAGTTTAGGGTAAATGTTCTATAATTCTACTTAGCAAAAGGTGTTTGTTACGAAACACGCTGCCTTCTAAGATAAAGGTGTTTATCATTGAAAGGGCTAGTGGGAGAATAATAGATCTTGAAAAGTTCATGATCCACAAAACACTATAAGTCAAATAAGAGGAACTCAGGTAGATGATATTTATTGTACCACAAACCGAATCATAAATCGAATAAGATCAAGATACCTAGAGGTATGGATTCATCATGATGATGATGATGAGGTACACATCATAGAAGATGATGATCCGAGTTACATTCGATGAGGTAAGACTTCTAGTGTGTACAAAAGGGTCAAATGGGAGCGTGTGAAATTTCTAGTATTATATGTTGATATACTACTGGATGAGGAATTACATACCAATGCTACAATCAAGAAAGATAAAGTTGTCTAAACATTCCTCCATGAATGGTTTGGGAAGAGTATCTTAATTGGGGATAAAATCTATATAGATAGATTTAAGAGGATGCTCGACTTAACCCAAGGAACGATATTCATTTGATGCTAAAGTCGCTTAGCATGGCAAACTCCAAGAGATGTCTCATGTAGATGAGCTATGGAGTGTATTTCTTTAATAGTCCCCATAGACTCCAAAGAAGAGAGATCGCATGAGTGACAATCATGTATGCAATGAAATATACGAGACCGATGTCGATCACCATCTTCGAGAAGATCACCGTAAGACAAAGGAAAACATCTTAAAGTTCTTAACCCAAGACTAAGGATGTGAGCATACATGGTGGGTCTTAATTAAAACTAGAGGGCTTAATGCACTCAAGTTTTTCGCATGCACTCAAGACGACGTAAAAATCCACTTTAAGGTAAAGTGTTACCTTGAATAAAGGGTGCAAAGAATTGAAAGGTTCCAAACAAAGAAAGAGTTGCCGGGTTTAGTGATAAAGACAAAGTATATAGCTATAAATGAAGCCGCAAGTTGATTGTTTGGATTAAAAGTTCATTACGTAACTAGGAATAGTTCCTAAGTCTCATCTTGGATCTAAACATGTGTTGTGGCACTTTCATTTGATTATTAGAATCATTGAAAGATGGGAAATCACTATAGAGATAGTGGACTCTCAAAGAACAACATTACATATCCATTAACTAAAGCTTATCCAACAAAGGGATAATCGCCACTTAGAGAAGAAGAGTATGAGATACCACGATATCGATTTAGTGCAAAGTGGAGATTGAAAGTAATATGCACAAGCCCAATCATGTTTGATGATAAAGCATATACTTTGTAACAATCTTATTCATTTATTAATAAAAAGTATTAATTTATTAAAGGCTTTTAATTATCTACATGATGTCGTTTTATAATATGTGATAAACCCATAGTTTTAAGCAATGCTTTTAGAATAATGATGATGATCATTCTAATGAGATCTAAATTCTTAGAAAGCTTAAAACTAAAATAGTTCCCAATCATTGATTACTAAATTGGGATTAGTGAATCCGGATAGATCGGGTACATACGCTGCTTGCTCATCGATGAGGATGATTGATCTCACGATCATTTGTGTGGAGACACTAAAGCAAGTATGTAGGTGTTTATTAGAGAATAAGTTCACCGAACGCGGCTCGCTAAGGAATACCTAATGGAGTTTTATTTGCTTCGTCAATAGGAATTCTCAGTGATAGTAAGACAAGTAATCCTTGGACTCGAGATCATCATAAGATTCGTGTGTATGATGAGTTATACTTTGACTTATTCCTTAAGACCCTTAGGGTATATCAAAGGGTATGCTTGGGTATAATAAGTTGTACATGGAGATAATGTATGATCAATAAAGAATCTACCACTTCTATAAAAAAGAAGAGAATGTCCTATGTGATTCGATAAATGACAACCCAAAGAGTCCTCGGCAAGGCGTAATGAAATTAGAAAGGAGTTTCTAATTTGCATTATTTGAGTCAGTGCATTTAAGGATCGAAATACATATAATTAAATAAAATAAGACTTTCGATGTAAGAATTCCACGCCTTATATTTAATTGGGACATCAGATGGTGGAAGGATTGAATCAGTACGGTGAACTATTTACTCAAAGGTTCTTTAATGATTAATGTTGAAATCTATATTATCCGAAAAAGTCGCCGATCGCTAGGAGGCTTATCCTATTGTAGAATAAATATTATTTAAATAAATTAATTGTTTAATTTATTTATTTAAATAAGATTAGAATTGTTCTAATTGATTTATTCACAACCTATTTAATACGGAGAACCTAAAGGGTCACACCATAAAAGGAAGAATAATTATTTAAGAAGTTAATGGCATAATCGTAATAATATATAGTTAAGTATATTTAATTTAATCTATGGTGATAGAATAAATTAAATAGCTTAATATTTATTATTTAATATTTTAGAAATATTAAATATAAATTAATAAGAGGAGTCTTATTAATATTATTATAATTATTATTATTTTAATTTCTAAAGAGTTTAGGAATTAATTTAATATAAGTACTTTCATTTATTCCTAATTGATTAGAAAGGAAAATTAGTTAAAGGAGTTTAATTAATTATCCCTAATAAGATTAGGGAGCTTAATTAATTAAAAGAATTTAATTAATTAAATAAAACCCAATTCCTTAATTGTTAAGGTGGGTTGCCCACATCTATAAATAAGAGGAGTCTTATTACGGGTGGGTAGGGGTTGTTGACTTTTTTCAACATACGACATAATTCCAATTGTTGGGAGAGTACACCTTTTTCTATAGAGATAGAAAACTAGGTTTGAGCCAACACACCCATCTTCTTGAATTTTATTCTTCCTCGTGGATCACCCTGAGAGGCCAAACATTTGGGGTGGCTAACGCCGATCAAAGGAAGGAACCAAACCCGGTGGATTCAAGATTGAACGCGAAAAGGATTTGGAGGTGAACTTGTACTGAGGAAGCTCGATCTTCAAGGGTATGATTTTATTCTTTATCTTTTTCGCTTAATTAATAATTGTGCATAAAGGGTGATCCGTATATGGTTTGTAAATTTTTAAACTCGATTTTACACGCTTCTTGCTTATTTTATGCAATTTGATCATAAGTATGAATATTACAAACCTAACACAGTGTAGTGGAACCGCCATTTTCTTGGCGTTCGATGAAAACAAACTATAAGAGCTACATCTTCTAACCATGCCGAAATTTTTGCAATACATGAGGCTAGTCGTGAATGTGTATGGTTAAGGTCCGTAATTCAACACATACGAGGAGCTTCGGTTTATCTTCGTGAGAAAAAACACCGACGGCCTTATATGAGGATAATACAACATGTATTGTCCAACTCAAGGAAGGATATATCAAAGGTGATAGAACAAAACATATTTCACCAAAGTTCTTTTTCACTCACGACCTTCGTAAGAATGGTGATATAAATGTTCAAAGAACTGCTCAAGTGAAAATTTGCGATTTATTAACAAAGGCGCTTCTTACTTCTACATTTGAGAAGTTTAGTCCACAACGCTGGATTACGCCGACTCGTAGATCTCAAATGATATAATCATGAGGGGAGTAATTAAAATTTTTTTCATAAAGCAATATCTCATAAGTTTTTGAAGAATTATGTACTCTTTTCCTTCACTAGGTTTTTATCCCACGTGTTTTTCCTAAGTAAGGTTTTAACGAGGCATATTCTTCAAGAATGGACATCCAAGGGAGTGTTATAAATAGTTATAATATGGATGTCCATTCATTTTCTATAACTTACATAACCTACATTCATTGATGAGTTATTCATTCTCCCTATTTAAGTCATGTACTTGTGTAGCCTATAAATTGAGGCTCACTATCCATGTATTGGTTGTACTGAAAGAATAATAGAAAATCTCACTTCTTATATAATCTTCTTATGCTCTCTCTAAAATTATAATAATTTTAACATTGTATTGTCAAAATAATGGTGTTAATTATTCAGCAGCTTTGAAAGTTTTCCATCTTAATTTCGTTGTAATTAGGGAATTGATAGTTCCACAAGAAATATTTTCACAATGCTCCTCTCACATGAATTGTAAATAAGACCCACATTCATGTGAGTGAGAAGTTATGAAAATATCAATTTCCCTTGCGAAATTATCAATTTCCTATAATTATTATGAGTTATTAACCTGTTGTTATTATTATTATTATTATTATTATTATTATTATTATTATTATTATTATTATTATTGATAAATAATTAAAAGCGGAATTGTGTATGGCCTCTTTTTTTATAAGACCTCTCCGGCAGAGTATTAATTAGCCATTTTAAATTATTATGAGTTATTATTATTATTATTATTATTATTATTATTGATAAATAATTAAAAGCGGAATTGTGTATGGCCTCTTTTTTTATAAGACCTCTCCGGCAGAGTATTAATTAGCCATTTTAAATTTCCCAAAAAATGTGCTCCTCCATTCGATGTTTTTTATTTTAATTTTCTTTTCTACAAAGTTGTTCAATCATTTGTAAAAGCTGTGGCCATTTATCATAGAATGAATTAAATAAACCCCCTGCTGATACGTCTTGTTGAAATAAACAACCTTGCTTAATAGTTGAGTCTCCTTCGCAATTTATCATAATTTACAAGGACTTGGGGTATTTCTGATAGAAAAATATTCAGAAAATAGTTTTTTTTATATAAAAAAGATAACAATAAAATCAAGATCATTTTTATGACTTTATGCGAAATACCAAATATATATATATATATATATATATATATGGGAAATGATCCATAGCAAGTATTTGCTATGAATCAAAATTGGACAAATAGCATCATATCCGTCCATTCCATTAATCAAGGGCGCAGATTTAAAAATAAAACACTATTTACGCTGAATTTAAGTAGCGGAGCATGAAAAACAACAAAGACCATCCGCTAGTTGAACTAGCGGAGGCTGGACAAATACTGTGACGCCCCCAAAAATAGGTATACATCACCCATTTTGAGTCGCCAGATACATGATATATAAATTCAAATACAACTTAATTATACAACAGTCGTGTAAAATACGACAAAATACATGCTGTGAGTTTTAATGTAAATATTATCTTCTAGACAATATCCACTCTCAGAATAAGTCCTCATTACATTTATTATCACACTATTTTATAGAATAGTGAGGACTACTAAGACACCATCTGGGACCATCACCCGCTTCTCCCTTAGTCCCGCCACGCTCTCATTTTCTTCAAGAGAATAAATGAAAGAAAGGGTGAGCTTAACTAGCCCGAAGAAATATTATGACTAAGATAATGCGAATAAATTATTATTAGTCCTCAACAAAGATTAAACCGATAAAATACAATAGACATCAAGTTTAACTGCAGTGAACATACGAATCCATTAAAAAGAGTCAAGTAGAATAAAATCTACTATCTTTTATGATTTAAAAGATTTTTTTCATCACTTTTATCACCGAGACTCACTTTTATAAATAATCCACATCATCCCCGCATTACTACGCCTAATGATATTCATTAGGGTCACGACCACAAATTATCCATGCACTACGCCAAGGATATTCGTGTTTCATCAATGGTCATGATCATGCCAACAACTCATCCCATCAATGCACTACGGGCCAATGAGGACTTTTACCACATTATGGTCATGATTACATCGAATAATTCTCATTCATAATCATACCAAGTCCATCTACGCACTACTGGCCACGTATGACTTTCTTCAAAAAATATAAATATGAGGATGATGACAATGATATAAGAATTCAATAAAACAAGTTCAAGAATTAATTTATTCGAGAACTAATAACGTCCAAATTGTCAATACGATACTTCTTTAAAAAGTAAAATTCAAGAATGCTCGTAAGAATATTTCCATGAAAAGATCTCGGATAAAGCACAAATATCGAGGATATTCCACTAATTTTATGGAGTATAAAATCAAAACTTTAACCAACCGAGTATAATAAAGAATGGAATAACAAAAGAAATCACCATGATTCAAGATTTTGCATGTATTAAAGTTATTCCAATGAAATAATAAATAATTAACAAGGTCAGTAAAATTGCACCGGCAGGATGTTCCAATAGAGTAATAAGGAATGGAATAACAACAAAAATTACCATGCATGCGGTACTTCGCATAGATAGGTTATTCCAATAAAATACTAAATAACGGAACCAGGTCAGGTGAAATTCGAACCGACAAGATGTTCTAACAGAGCAAATGAATAATAAAGATTTAACGTGTCCCAGAACGCACGCATATGATATTCCAATAGGATAATAAAGACGGAATCGTCCAAGCGTGAACGCATGCATGTGATATTCCAATGTAATAATAAAGAATGGAAAATGTAAATATTTCACCAAGTATAGGGTAGCTTGCAGATATCGAGTTATTCCAATGTAATAATAAAGAATGGAATAATGTAAGTTCTCTTCATGAATACAAAAGAAATAATACCCTTTACAGTGCAACAAATAAATAATATCTCTTACCTTTGAAAGAAGAGTACTCCATTTGGTAGAGGCGAGGATATACTCGAAGAAAACTTCAGATTACGCCAAAGCTTTCTTAAACTCCAAAGAAATACGCCAAGATTATAGAAGAAGAACTCTCTATAGTTTCTCTGTAGAGTTTCATTGAATTAAGTAAGAAATAATGAAGGAATGAGCTTCTATTTATAGAAGAATGGACTGCGATAAGAATTAATTCATTGAACTGGGTCCGTATTGATTTACTTTTTAATCGATTTCATCCATATTTAAAACAAAATCTTTTAAATAAAATATAATATATTCTATTTATAATCTAATAAAACGAATAAATTTATAAAAGATTTTTGTTTTATATAAAAAGTTTTTTGTTTTATTACGTTAATAATACTAATAAAATAAAACTTCATCATCATTATTATTATTCACACTATTAATCGACCAGTGTCGCTCCTGTGAAAGAGAGGCTTTCCAATAAGGATTTCTCACTATGGCGGCGCGATTAGGTATTAAAAACCTCTCATCGATGTAACTTCTAAGCATCGTTAATAAGTTAATAATGCAAATAATAATATTAATAAATTGGCCGCCTCAATAAAATATCGACAATAATTGAATCAATTAACGTGAGTTCTACTACGCAACAATTCTTGAGGCAATAATTGAACAAAACTAAGTGACTTCTCACGTAGCATCAATAATCAATACCGTAGCTACTATGCAACTACCACGCCAGACATCGCATTCTTTTACTACCCGAGTAGTTCAAGTGTATCAACCAGAAACTTCCGCCGTTATTTTTATAAAAATATTTTTGTCGTTTTCTCAATCCGACAATAATTACATTATTGGGATCCACTAATGATTGTCTTGAGTCATTGCATGAATATTCCATGACCAATCGAATATTAAATAACAACTTGCGTACTTTGCAAAATTTATAAATATTACTTACAACTATAACATTATATCAAATTTATTCTATAATATTCAAAAAAATAATATTTATAAAAAATTTATTTTTATTCATAAAAGTTGGGTCTTACAAATAATTTCCTTTCCCAGATTGCGTCATGCAATATGATAGAAAATCTTGGATGATAAGGCAACAGCCTTTTGTCAGGCAACAGTCGTGCGTCATAGGAAATCTGGGATGATAAGGCAAGAACCTTTTGTCAGGCAACAGTCTTGCTCAATGACGCAATAAATAACAATGCACAATGCATATGCAATCAAATTAATGTTATTTTTTTGAATAAAATACAAATCGCATAAACATCGATTAGCCATGCAATTACTATATGATTTACTCACAATTACTATATGATTTAGCACTTGTATGTCTAAACATCAATCGTAATGAGAAAATAATATTGATGAAAGAAAAATAATTTTTTTAATTTGAATATATTAATATTTAACATTACAAAAAAAAATTACAGAACTGTTAACATGCTTTAATAGCATCATATTTACATTTTTCCCAAACAATTGCATACTCAGTTGCAAAATAGTCAAAAGTAAGCTGCAGTAATTCCATCCAAGCAAAATTACAGCGAAAAATTTGCCAGTCACAAACTGGTCCGGAAGCAGGGCAAGCCAAACTGCAGTATCAGCCCCTTCCTTGGGAGAAGTATGTCCTGCCCAACCAGTCATTGCAGTCTTCACCCAACCTGGACAATAGCAATTTACATATATCTTCTGACCTTCTGGTCTATCTGAAAGTATCTTAGCCATTAGCCTGGTGTAAGCATTCACTGCAAGTTTTGATATTTAATAGTCAGTTAATGTTTGAGGCCATCCACCAGATAAAGAATTTAGAATATTTCCAATTCTGAAAAGGGCCAATTTTGACTAGAAAATACTCTTCACAATATAAATTCATATTACCAGAATGGTTTTGATCCAAAATGAAATTATCTAAAAAGAAGTTTTTCCGCACTAAAGCTGCAGCAGATGAAGGTAAATAGTTTCTGATGTGTCTGCAATATGCACCAGACAAAGAGGTCCTAAGATCATTCCACCAAACCAACTTGCATTGATTCAATATAGAAAATGACATTTCTTCCACACACATGAAGTGCATACTTTCTAAAGTCAAACAGCCAAATCCTCTCTATGACAGGGGACAAGTGGAATCACATGGACTCTGATGGACCATGATCTTAAATTGGCATGCACAGTGCAGAATATCACACAATCCATTCAAACATCATCCTAAGCAATAGATTCATACCCCCTAATATTCTCATTTGTAAATACCTGAAATCCTGCAAATAAAAGAAAACCATCGATAGAAAATTCTCATTTGTAGTAGCCAATTTACAATTTGTGTCATATAGAAGATGAAAATTCTCATTTGTAGTGGTTGCTCATGTTCAAAGCTACTTACCAAATATTCAAGAAGTTGTTTATCACTGTTCGCTCTTGCCTCTGCAATGTCCCAGCATCCCTTTTCAGCTAGCTTCTTTAATGAGCTGCAATTGGATAGATACTTTCACTTATGACTTGAATAGAGAACGTCTGGGACAGGAAAGTATTTGTCTAGCCTCCGCTAGTTACTAGCGGATGGTCTTTGTTATTTTTCATGCTGCTACTTCGTCTGGCGTAAATAGTGTTTTATTTTTAAATCTGTCTGGCGTAAATAGTGTTTTATTTTTAAATCTGCGCCCTTGATTAATGGAATGGACGAATATGATGCTATTTGCCCAATTTTGATCCATAGCAAATTCTTGCTATGGATCATTTCCCTCTCTCTCTCTCTATATATATATATATATATATATATATATATATATATATATATATATATATATATATATATATATATCATGTATTTAGAGTACGAATTTGTTGCCTAGTGTTTACTTGCAGTGTTTTTGTAATAACAAATTTTGAAAATCGCCTATGCACATATATATTCATGTTATTCATATAAAGCATAAAGATGGCTCTGATGCCAATTGTTGAAAAAAGTATTCAGAAAATAGGTTTATAAAAATAATAGTAATAAAACCTGGATCATCTTTTTTGATTTTATGTGAAATAACAAATATATATACCATGAATCTAGAGTACAAATTTGTTACTTAGTACTTGGTTGGATTAATATGTTTTGAAAATATGTACAATTTCTAGTATCCTCAAAATATTTTCTCCTATGATCTTATGGTGAACTTGGGGTGTGACCTCCAAAACACCCTTTTAAAAAAAATCCTAGCTATGAAATTGGATATTTTCTTCTAATAGAAAGTTTCAAATACGTTTTTGATCAATGATATATAATAACATTCATTCTTACCATCTCTTATGAATCTGGTCCATATTAGATTAAGAACGGGATCCTAAGGGATTCATCTTTTTTTTTACTTCAATACTTATCTAGATATTATTATCTAATAATAATATTCAAAATAAATATTATTAATTCTACTAAATAGTTGTAATTGCACTTCAATTCTAGGATTAATTAAGGTGGGTGTATTCAATTAAGATTTTTAATGATTTTTTTAAGTGACAGATTTTTGTAGAGTTTGTGAACTTTAATGACTTTTAAAGACTTTTTTAAAATAATTTTTATAGACTCCATGAAATAAATGACAGACTTTAATAGACCTCTTACCAAGATTTTGATAGACTTTTGTATACTTCTAATATATCTTGCAGCTTATATTAATTGTTAATTATTCCATGTGTAAAGCCTCTCCCTATTTTTCATGAACTAGAGGAAATCTCATTATTTCATTAAATTATTGTGGCATGAGATTTTATATATGTTGAAAGCATTCATATTATTTTACTCATTTAATGATAAATTTGGATACTCGGATACGAATAAAACTTTAGAAGCTTCAGACGAACACAAAAATTAAGCTCACTTTTCATTCAACTATATACACTATATATGTGTACGTTTTTTTAGTAGGAGTACCAAACTCTATTTTTCACAAAATAATATGACAATAAAAATCTATATGATCAAAAGTCACAAAATTTCATACATGTGAGTAAATTGCCACCAAGTTATAGAAAATTTACCAGAAAAATTTTTAGTCGTCGGTAAGCCACAGACAAAATTGTCAGAGAGATTTTATTTTTTTTTAAATTATTAATAGTTGTTAGTATACCAAAATTGACCGTTAAAAAAATAATTATGTGACTTTTTAATTTATTTATGATGTTAGAAATTAATTAATTAAAATGCTACATAACTAATTTTTAACAACAACCGTTGTCATATATCTTTTAATTAATTTTTTTAATTTTGAAGAGTTTTAAAATTTATCAAGATTCGTATATATATATCATATACTATATCTATATAATATAAAATATATATAATATAATATTAAAACCAAAATTTACCGCTTGCTTTTTTCAAAGTCATAACGAGATATTTCTATAATAAAAGTTTATGTAATTTATGTAATTTTTAATAAATCTAGTAAAAAATATAAACAGCTTTATAATTTTAATAATTATATTTTCTAAAATTAGATTAATTTATATTTATTTTTAAGTTCAAAATTTACCAGAGAGTTTTTGTAAGACCCCAACTTATTATTAATGAAATTTAATTTTCTCTATTTTGAAATAGTAAGGGTTGATTTGATTAATGTGGATAGTTATGGGTAAAATACGCAAATATTTCAAAATAAGCAAGTGGTTATAAAATAGTTTTAAGCAATGCTTTTAGAATAATGATGATGATCATTCTAATGAGATCTAAATTCTTAGAAAGCTTAAAAACTAAAATAGTTCCCAATCGTTGGATTACTAAATTGGGGATTAGTGAATCCGGATAGATTGGTACATACGTTGCTTGCTTCATTGGATGAGGATGATTGATCTCACGATCATTTGTGTGGAGACACTAAAAGCAAGTATGTAGGTGCTTATTAGAGAATAAGTTCAATTGAACGTGGCTCGCTAAAAAGAATACCTAATGGAGTTTTATTTGCACTCAATAGAAATTCTCAGAGTGATAGTAAGATCAAGTGATCCTTGGACTTGAGATCATCATAGTATCTTGTGTATGATGAGTTATACTTTGACTTATTCCTTAAGACCCTTAGGGTATATCAAAGGGTATGCTTGGGTATAATAAGTTGTACATGGAGATAATGTATGATCGATAAAGAATCTACCACTTCTATTAAAAGAAGAGAAATGTTCTATGTGATTCGATAAATGACAACCCAAGAGTCCTCGGCAAGTAGCGTAATGAAATTAGAAAGGAGTTTCTAATTTGCATTATTTGAGTTGTGCATTTAAGAGTCGAAATACATATAATTAAATAAAATAAGACTTGATGAAGAATTTCATGTCTTATATTTAATTAGGACATTGTATGGTGGAAGGATTGAATTATGCGGTAACTATTTACTCAAAGGTTCTTTTATGATTAATGTTGAAATCTATATTATCCGGAAAGTCGTTGATCATTGCTAGGAGGCTTATCCCTATTGTAGAATAAATATTATTTATTTAAATAAATTAATTGTTTAATTTATTTATTTAAATAAGATTAGAATTGTTCTAATTGATTTATTCACAACCTATTTAATATGGAGAACCTAAAGGGTCACACCATAAAAGGAAGAATAATTATTTAAGCATAATCGTAATAATATGTTATGTATATTTAATTTAATCTATGGTGATAGAATAAATTAAATAGCTTAATATTTATTATTTAATATTTTAGAAATATTAAATATAAATTAATAAGAGGAGTCTTATTAATATTATTACAATTATTATTATTTTAATTTCTAAAAGAGTTTAGGAATTAATTTAATATAAGTATTTCATTTATTCCTAATAGGATTAGGAGGAAAAATTAATTAAAGTATTTTAGTTAATTATCCCTAATAAGATTAGGGGTTTCCATTTAATTAAAAGAGTTTAATTAAATAATACCTTATTTTAATAGGGTTACTTGATATCTTTATAAGAGGAGTCTTATATCAGATATCAATGTTACGTTATTTTCAATAGTTGGAGAGTACGCTCTTTTTCTATAGAGATAGAAAAACTAGGGTTTAGCCAACCACCCATTTTCTTGAATCTTTATTCTTCCTTGGTGGATCACCTCTAGAGGCCAAACACATGGGTGGCTAACGTTGATCAAAGGAAGGAACCAAACCCGGTGGATTCAAGTTGAACGCGAAAAGGATTGGAGGTGAACTTGTACCTGAGGAAGCTCGATCTTCAAGGGTATGATTCTTATTCGTTATCTTTTTCGTTTAATTAATAATTTTGCATAAAGGGTGATCCGGGTATATGGTTTGTAAAATTTTAAACTCTAATTTTTACACGTTTCCGCTTATTTTTGCAATTTGATTGCGTTCATGAATATTACAAACCTAACAGCAAGTTCAAGTCATAGCCTATATCCAAATTTTTAATTTAGAAATCTTGTCTTTACGAGGTAAGGGATATTATTTTTTTAAATAATAATATTTCTTCAATATCATTATCTTTGAAATATTGATCTGAAGTTTTTATCAAATTTGGAACTTTTGGTGCTCTGAGTTACTATTCACGATATCGACCTTTATTCACGAATCTGGCATTATTCATCGAAAAATGAAATTTTTCCTTTTTGTCAAAAATATCTATTCGGATACTAGCTTGATTGTATCCATGTTTTGATCATTCTTGAATTTTACACCACTATGATTATTTTGAGGTATTGTTGGACATGGATAAAACAAAAGTGAATCCTTAATCCTTAATCCTTGTCATTTTGTTTCAATTTGGATTCGTTTTTTTAAAAATATTTTTCATCATCCTCGGTCTTAAATGATGATATTATTGAATATCTTTGGCTTTAGTAGTCAAAGATGAATGATTTCGATGAATATCTTTGGCCCATAGTGCAAAGATGAACATGTGTTTAGATGAACACGACCAATCATTGAATATCTTTTGGCACGTAGTGCAAAGATGAATATTTGATTCCGAGATATATATTGATTGATCTTACGAGGGATAAAAGATGAGCGATGAACTTTTAAATTCATACATGTAAGATAGTAGTTTACATTCTCTACTTAACTCTTCTAATGAATTATTATTTTCATTGCGAATATTGATTTAAAACTTGTTGTCTATTGTATTCTATTAGATTTTTCTCATTAAAGACTAACGATAATTTGTTGTATATTATCTTAGTCATAATATTCTTTCTCGGGCTAGTTGAGCTCACTCTTTTTCTTTTTGTTCCATTTTTCTTCTCTCGGAGGCGAGAATATATAGCGATGCAGTTAGGGGTATGGAATGAAGGTTCTAGATAGAGTTGTTTAGTAGTCCTCACCATTTTTGTAAAATAATGTATCAATAAATGTGATGAGGATTTATTTGAGTATAGATATTGTCTGAAGATAATATTTGTATTCAAACTCACAGCTTTTTGTTGTAATAATAAAGTTGTAGTTGTTTACATATACAGTATATTGACAACTCAAAATGGGTGATGTATACCTATTTTGGGGGCATCACAGTTTTGCGACTTTTGAATTTTCTATAAAATTTCTTTGTTAATATTTTTACTGGCGATTTGAATTTCTACATTTGTGTTTAATATTTGAAAGTCTTTAGAAATCTTTAGAGATGATGTCAGACTTTGAATATGAATTGATAGTTATAACTTTTCTTCTAAAGTCGGTCAAACTCTATCATTTGATAGAAATCAAAAAATTTATGACTTTTGAATACCAAAATACTTTTATGTAACTTTATAAAAATCTCAATTTAATACTGCATAACTTTTTTGAAAGCATTATAAAAGTTATAATTGAATACCAATAAACTTTTATAAACTCATTGAATACAACTAAATTTTAAAAATCTTTAAAAGTTTTAATTGAATACACCCTCCTTAATAATTAAATCAATCATTTTAATCATAAATATTAAAAGATTTGGCCAAAATTTTATGATGAATGATAAATTATCTTATAAATATTGTGACAATAATAATGATCCTAATATTAATTCAATAACTTCATTGACATCTCATCATCATCATCAAAATGTCGATGGCTTTAATCAGCTAGTCTTTAACATCTCCACTCTTCCGATCCTCCTCCTCTACAGGTTCCGATTCTCTTTTACTTTTTACATGACTTCTCTAGCTATTTTATTCTATAATAAATCTAATCGTCTCTCTCTCTCTCTCTCTCTCTCTCTCTCTCTCTCTCTCTCTCTATATATATATATATATATATATATATATATATATATATTATAGGACTTTAGTAATTATGGTGGAGAAATTCAGGGTCCGTGAATGTATAAGAATCCGCAGAGGACATTTAGTGTAGGAAACGACTTGTTTGCTGAGCCTTTGACGCCGCCGGCTAATTCCCGAGCCCAGCGGAAGAATGGAGGCGAGGTGCCCAGGTCAGTTTCCTGCATTTTACACTAAAAATTAATATTCTTTTCCTAATCGGGCAAGCTGCATGCGTTTTTGTGTGTTCAAAAAATAGTGATATATATCAACTGTTGATATTTAGAAAATTATTTTCACTGTTATAAGAAAAAACTATGCGAAGGTCAGCCCCCCCCCCCCTGCCCTGCTTTGTTTGTTGAATTAGGTTTGTAAAATAAGGTGTAAACTTAATCTTAATTTACCCACATGAACAGATGATATATATATATATATATATATATATATATATATATATATAGCTGCTGAGTTGTTGTATTAGAAAAGGTAGGCAAAGGAGATCATGTTATTTTGATATTTCAGTGCTTTTGTCTGAGAATAATTAAGGCAAACAGATATAATTGTCAAAATGATGGTGTTATTTATTATTAATTCAGCAGCTTTGAAATTTTTCCATCTTAATTCTCTTCCGCGTTGTAATTATTCTGAGTTACTACATTAACCTGCCTGTCATTATTATTATTATTATTGATAATTGATAATTAATTGAAAGCCGAATTGTGTATGGCCTCTTTCTTTTCAAGACCTCTCCGGCAGAGTATTAATTAAAAGCCGAATTGTGTATGGCAATTTATCATAATTTACAAGGACTTGGGGTATCTCGGTTGGAAAAATATTCAGAAAATAGATTTTTTAAAATATAATAATAAAATTAGGATCATTTTTATAATTTTATGCAAAACAACATATATATATTAAGTATTTAGAGTACGAATTTGTTACTTAGTACTTGGTTGGATTAAAACGTTTTAAAAACCGTACAATTTCTAGTCTAATCAAGATATTCACTCCTATGACCTTATATATTGAACCTGGACTCCAAAGCACATTTTTGGAAAAAAAAATTCTAGTTGTATTTTTCCTAAACTAGAAGAAAGAATACGAAATTTAGTATTTTCTTCTGATAGAAAGTTCCAAATACGTTTCTGATCAAAAATATATCAAAAATTTTATGTGGACATAAAAATTGGACATGAGTGTATTTGAATTTTACATATTTGTATTTTGACCCCTATTGAGTCAAAATACAAATAAGTGAAATTCAAATATACTCATGTCCAATTTTCATATCCATATAGAAGAGCTCATAATATATATAATAATATTGATCCTTACCGTTTCTTATAAATTTGTTCCATATTAGGTTAGGAAAATGGAACCTAAGGTGTTCATCTACTGACTCCAATACTTATCTATATATTATTATCTAATAAAAATATTTAAAATAAATATTAATTATAATTAATTCCAAAGAAATAATTGTAATTGTACTTGAGTTCATAAATTACTTAAATAAACCCTTTACTAATAAATTGAAAATATTTTTCTATAAATGTACATAAATATTTCGTAATCAATTAATATAATACCGATACATTTAAACTAATTTCATAAGTCTATAATTTATCTCATCATAAATTGATTTAACAATTAAATCAATTATTTCAATAATAAATATTAAAAGACTCTACCAAGATTAATTCTATGATCAATGATAAATTATCTTATAAAAAATCTTATAGATGTTTGGACAATAACAATGTTCCTAATATTAATTAAATATATTAATCGACATTACGAGTAATTAATTAACACAATATAATCTCACTCATTGGAATATCAAATTAGTGTGTGTGTGTGTGTGTGCATGTGTGTATATAATAATAATAATAATAATAATAATAATAATAATAATAATAATAATAATAATAAGTCCATTATTAATTCAAAATCAAGAAATTTCACAAATTAGTATTTATGTTTAAATATTTTATGAATAAAATATTATAACATGATCTGTTTAATGCACAACATTAATACTTTAGTTAGAAATTCAACTTCCAAGATCAAGATAAATCATCTCTCATAAAGTATTATAACCTACAAGATAATATTTTCAAATCATTTTAGAATATATTCATTATTTCTTTATTTATATATTACATATGATCTATATACTATGTATATAGCATTTATTTATACACATACCATATATATATATATATATAATATGGAGATTTATATAAACAAACTAAATAACCATTTAATGAATGATGTACTTTAATTAAAAAATAAATGGTCAATATAAATAAACATTAAATAAATAGATATATAAATAGGATTTTTATAGTAAAAATTCAACAATCTCCCACTGACTAGTAAATCCTATTTGTCATGCATTTAATACAAATTGCATCATAATGAGATTCAAAAACTTTAGCAGGTAATGTTTTTGTGAAATGGATCTGTTAGATTTTCAACTCTTGTAATCTCGCATACTTTCAGATCTTTTTTGTTCACATACTCTTGAATGATATGATACTTGTTCTCAATGTGCTTTGATTTTTTATAGTCTCTGATATCTTTAGATTGTGTTATCAAAATATATAACCATGAGACTAACAGTTGGTGTTACAACACCAAGTTCTATTAAAAACTTTCAATAACCTAATAGTTTTTTTGGAAGACTCTGAAGCTGCAACATACTCGACTTTCATAATGGAATCAACAATACAACCTTGCTTAACACTCCTCCAACTAATAGCTCCACCACCTAAAGTGAACACAATCCCAAAGTTGACTTTCTGGTATCTTTATCACCCATAAAGTCTGAATTAAAATATCCAATAGGAAGTAAATTATTACTGTGATAGAAAAACATATAATCTCTTGTTCTCCAAAGATATTTGAGTATATGTTTAACTGTTGACCAGTGCTCAGGTCTTTGATTAAACTAATATTTGTTAACCATTCCCATTGCATAACAGATATCTAGTCTAGTACCAGGGGTGAGCATGGTTCGATTTGAAGCAGAAATCGCACCCGAAACAGCTTAGGTGCGATTTAATAAATCCAAAACCGCACACGAAACCGCTTGTAATTGGTGCGGTGCGGTTTCAATTGGTGCAGTTTCGGTTCCAAAACCAATTGAAACAACAAAAATGTCCAAGCCTTCAATAGAAATTAACACAAAGCTCACATCGAGCAATTAACTTATGATAGAGTCGGCAATGAGAATTATATCAAGTATAGAAGCTCCTTCTACCAAACATGTCAAATTCATCATCAAATTATAGAATAGTGAGACACATAAAATAGTTTTAGCTTATAATAAAGGAATGATGCTATAAAAACTAAAACATACGCTATATAACACAACGGAGACCATATATTCGATAACAAGCAAGAAGGTTTATTTAATTCCTCAAAAATTAAAAATATATACTGGAGATAGAATGAAATTTTATCTTATATATTGTAGGGAGGACTTATAGAATATAATCCTAACTATATCTAATTTGAACAATATTCTATTAGACTGTTACTACTATAGTATAGACCTTAACCAATGCATCAAGTGCTCGAACTAACGAATTTGGCCCCTCACCTATAAGCCCCTCTAGTAACGCATCAAATAAATCTGAAATTCAAAAACCCAAATGCTCAATTTTTGACTTTATAACCTCTAATCATCTTCTTTCAATTGGTGAAAAAATGACAATGCAAGACTAAGTTTTCTCTGAGCGTGTTCAAGTGAAAAGTAACTTTAGAATTTACTAGAGATAATACATACATAGACACACATGGTACGGTTTCAGTTTTATGCGTGCGGTTTTGGCTAGTAACCAAACCAGAACCGTAATTTTGGTTATTCAACTCACCTAAAACCGCCACATACGCCGGAACCGTTGGTGCAGTTTTAATTGGTGCGGTTCGTGCGGTTTTTGGTGCGGTTTCGGTTCTAATTTGGTTACTTGCTCAGCCCTATCTAGTACGCAACATAACACACATTAACTTTCCTACAACTGATGCATAAGGAACAACTTTCATGCACTCTTTCTAAGATTCTGTCATATGACAATTAATGAATTGAAGAAAGAGGAACTCCGTGTCTAAAATGAAATATTCCCTTTTTAAAAATCATGCATATCATACTTTTATTTACTAGAATTTTATCTATATATATAGCTTGAGAAAGTCATAACATTCTTTTTTGATGATTCCAAATAATTAGATCCCAAGAATGTATTCAACTTCTCCCAAATCTTTCATGTCAAATTGATTAGATAGCCAGACTTTAACATGATATAACATTCATATGTCATTTCCAATTCATAAGATGTCATCTACGTATAAAACCAAGAATACCATCAGTTTACCTTCATTTCTTTTATAAACACATGGCTCTTCGAAATTTTGTTCAAATTCAAGTTATTGGATTACTTGATCAAATCTGGCATTCTATGATCTTGATGCTTGTTTAAATCCCATAAATAGATTTATATAGCTTACAAATTATTCTTTCTTGGCCTTCAGCATTAAACCATCTAGTTGAGACATATAAATGTCTTCCTCAACATAGCCATTAAGAAAAGATGTCTTGATCACATCTACTTGTTATATATCGTAGTCAAGATGTGCATCAATAAATAAGACAATTCTGATGCATTTAAGTTTTGCCACTGACGAAAAAGGTTTCCTCGAATTAAGTCAATGCTTTTTTTTTATTATATCCTTTCAAATAAGCTTAGCTTTATAGGTTTGATGTGATGCCCCCAAAATAGGTATACATCACCCATTCTGAGTCGCCAAATACATGGTATAGAAAACAACTACAATTTTATTAATACAATTGTCGTGCAAATTACGACAACACATACTGTGAGTTTAAATACAAATATTGTCTTCTAGACAATATCCACACCCAAATAAAGTCCTCATTACAATTATTAATGCACTATTTTACAAAATAGTGAGGATCAAGTAAACAACTGCTCAGGACCATCACTCTATACCCCAACCGGTTCCTCTTATGTTCTCGCTTCCTGAGAAGAAAAATGGAACAAAAAGGAAAATGGTGAGCTCAACTAGCCCAGTAAAAAATATTATGACCAAGATAATATACAACAAATTATCCTTAGTCTTCAACAGGAAAAAATCTGATAGAATATAATCGACAACAAGTTTTAGATCAACAACTGCAGCGGAAACAACAATTCATTAGAAGAGTTAAGTAGAGAATGAAATCTACTATCATCTATGAATTTAAAAGTCCATCATCAATATTTTATTCCTATAATATCAATCAATATACATCTTGAATCAAATATTCATCTTTGCACTACGGGCCAAAGATATTCATTTGTATCACCAGTTGGTTATGTTCATCTCAACACCTGTTCATCTTTGCACTACGGGCCAAAGATATTCATCAGGTAATCATTCATCTTTGCACTACAGGCCGAAGATATTCATCAAGTATCACCATTAAGGACTGAGGATGATGAAAAATATTTTAGAGAACGAATCCAGTGAGACAAAAGGACAAATATTAGGGATTCGTATTTTGGTTTATCCAAATTCAATAATACCCCATAATAACCAATTGTGAAGTATAATTCAAAAATAAAGATCAAAACCTAGATACAATCAAAGATAGTAACCATAATAGACATCTGGGATAAAGAAGAGAAAATTTCATTTTTCGGTGAATAGTGTCGCATATGTGAATAGTAACCCCGACACAAAAAGGTAAAAATTCCATAATAAAACTTATAACAATATCTCAGCATAATGATATTGAAGAAAATAATATCATTTAAGAAGAAAATAACATCCCTTACCTCAAAGAAATAGTACTTCGGAATGAAAGGTCTGATGTGATGCTGAATGAAACTTGTACTGAATAACAACTCTCAAAGTATCTAAATACTCAAAAAATACGCTCGATAATATAGAGAGAGAAAGAGAGAAAACTTATGTTTCTGGTGTGATTTTCAATTCTAACCTAAGCATCTATTTATAGAAAAATGCTAGCACGCCGAAGCAGACTTGATGTAAGACCCCAACTTTTATAAATAAAGAATAATTTTCTCGAAATATATTTTTGAATATTATGGTGTGGATTTGATATAATGTTATAGTTGTGGATAATATGTTAGGTTTGTAATATTCATGGGCGCAATCAAATTGCAAAAAAAATGCGGAAGCGTGTAAAATCAGAGTTTAAAAATTTTACAAACCATATACCCGGATCACCCTTTATGCACAATTATTAATTAAACGAAAAGATAAAGAATAAATCATACCCTTGAAGATCGAGCTTCCTCAGGTACAAGTTCACCTCCAAATCCTTTCGCATTTAATCTTGAATCCACCGGGTTTGGTTCCTTCCTTTGATCAACGTTAGCCACCCAAATGTTTGGCCTCTAGAGGTGATCCACCAAGGAAGAAGAAAATTCAAGAAGAAGGGTGGTTGGCTAAACCCTAGTTTTTCTATCTCTATAGAAAAGGTGTACTCCCAACAACTTGGAATTATTACGTATGTTGAAAAATCAACAACCCATACCACCCATAATAAGACTCCTCTTATTTATAGATGTGGGAAATCCATCTTAACAATTAAGGAATTGGGTTTTATTTAATTAATTAAATTCTTTTAATTAATTAGGCTCCCTAATCTTATTAGGGATAATTAATTAAACTCCTTTAACTAATTTTTCTTCCTAATCCAATTAGGAATAAATGAGAGTACTTATATTAAATTAATTTCTAAACTCTTTAGAAATTAAAATAATAATAATAATTGTAATAATATTAATAAGACTCCTCTTATTAATTTATATTTAATATTTTAAAATATTAAATAATAAATATTAAGCTATTTAATTTATTCTATCACCATAGATTAAATTAAATATACATAACATATTATTACTATTATGCCATTAACTTCTTAAATAATTATTCTTCCTTTTATGGTGTGACCCTTTAGGTTCTCCATATTAAACCTATTGTGAATAAATCAATTAGAACAATTCTAATCTTATTTAAATAAATAAATTAAATAATTAATTTATTTAAATAATATTTATTCTACAATAGGGATAAGCCTCCTAAATGCGATTAACGACTTTCCGGATAATATAGATTTCAACATTAATCATTAAAGAACCTTTGAGTAAATAGTTACATGCAATTCAATCTCTTCCACCATACAATGTCCCAATTAAATATAAGACATGGAATTACTTTGTCAAGTCTTATTTTATTTAATTATATATTTCGATCCTTAAATGCACAACTCCAAATAATGCAAACTAGAAACTCCTTTCTAATTTCATTACGCCTTGGCCAAGGACTCTTTGGTTTGTCATTTATCGAATCACATAGGACATTTCTCTTCTTTTATTAGAAGTGGTAGATTCTTTATTGATCATACATTATCTCCATGTACAACTTATTATACCCAAGCATACCTTTGATATACCCCCTAAGGGTCTTAAGGAATAAGTCAAAGTATAACTCATCATACACAAGATACTATGATGATCTCAAGTCCAAGGATCACTTGTCTACTATCACTACAGAATTCCTATCGACAAATAAAATAAAACTCCATTAGGTATTCTTTAGCGAGCCACGTTCGGTGAACTTATTCTCTAATAAGCACCTACATACTTGCTTTAGTGTCTCCACACAAATGATCATGAGATCAATCATCCTCATCCAATGAAGCAAGAACGTATGTGTACAATCTATCCGGATTCACTAATCCCCAATTTAGTAATCCAACGATTGGGAACTATTTTAGTTTTTAAGCTTTCTAAGAATTTAGATCTCATTAGAATGATCATCATCATTATTCTAAAAGCATTGCTTAAAACTATGGGTTTATCACATATTATAAAAACAAAGATCATGTAGATAATTAAAAGCCTTTAATAAATTAATACTTTTATTAATAAATGAATAAGATTGTTACAAAGTATATGCTTTATCATCAAACATGATTGGCTTGTATGCATACTACTTTCATAATATTTACAAATTTTGCAAAGTAAGCAAGTGGTTATATAATATTCGATTGGTCGGGGAATATTCATTTTAACAGGGACTATTCGTACGATGGCACAATCATTGGTGGACCCCACAACAGGAGTATTGTCGTAGTTAGAAAATGACATAATTATCTTTTTATAAAAATAATGGTGGAAGTTTTACCGTTAAACTTTTGAACTACCCGGTAGTAAAAGTAACCAAACCACTAAAATCAATCACTGTCATATCAAGTCATAAAGCTATTTGTTTATTGAAAAACAAATGTTAAGCTTTCTTAGCCCATGTCACAGATTTAAATAAAGATACGTCAGATTTGAATGATATTTCTATTGTTAATAAATTTCTAACGATTTCTGAAGAACTTCCCGGCCTACCCCGGCGTGAAATTAAATTTTGTATCGACCTTGAATCCAAAGATAAAACCCATTTCCAAAGCCCCATATCGAATGGCTCCTATTGAACTTCAGGAGTTAAAAACCTAACTACGGGAATTGTTAGACATCGGTTTCATTCGTCCTAGTACGTCTCCTTGGGGTTCTCCTGTTCTATTCGTGAAAAAGAAAGATGGAAGTATGAGACTTTGTATTGATTATCGGTAGTTGAATCATGTCACCATCAAAAATAGGTACCCATTGCCTCGCACTAATGACCTGTTTGACCAGTTGCAAGGAGCCAAATTCTTTTCAAAGATTGATCTTCAGGCAAAGGGTTAGGATTTGTTCTCATGCAACATGGGAAAGTCATAGCCTATGCCTCACGACAACTCAAAGAATATGAGAGGAATTATCCTACTCATGATCTAGAGTTGGAAGTAGTCATTTTTGCGCTTAAGATTTGGAGGCATTACCTGTATGGAGAGAAGGTGGAGATCTATACGGATCATAAAATCCTCAAATATTTCTTCACTCAAAAGAAACTCAACATGTGGCAACAATGATGGCATGAGTTGTTGAAAGATTATGATCATACCATCCAATACCATCCTGGAAAAGCTAACGTAGTAGCTGACGCATTGAGTTGAAGATCATATGCGGGTACGAGTGCAATATTGTCAACGCAAAGGCCCATTTTATATGACTTGGAAAGGATGGAAATAGAGTTAAAGACTCCAGGGACCCATGTGATGGCGAATATACGAGTGGAACCGACTTTAATCGATAAAGTTAAAGCTGCTCAAGCTACAGACCTGGAGCCGATGCGAATGAAGAAGAAAGTGCAAGAAGGTGCTATTCCGGAAGCAAGAATCGATAAAGAAGGAATATTCGAGTCAACTCCAGACTTTGTGTTCCTAACGATTCTAACTTGAAGTATAAAATTATGATGGAAGCGCACAACACACCGTTTACAATCCATCCTGGGAGTACCAAAATGTATCGTGATCTTCGACATACATTTTGGTGGAGCAATATGAAGAGAGAGATAGCGGGGTTTATCTCAAGGTGTCTAACCTGTCAACGAGTAAAGGCAAAGTATCAAGTGCCAAAAGGTCCATTGCAACCACTTGAAATTCCAGAATGGAAATAGGAGCACATTACCATGGATTACGTTATTGGTCTTCCCAAGGTTTCTCAAGGCATAGATGCGATTTGGGTCATTGTTGATAGATTGACCAAGTCTGCTCATTTCTTACCGATACGAGAAACTTATACACTTGAACGTCTTGCTAGTATATAAACAAGATTGTAAGATTGCATGGTGTGCCAGTATTCATAGTTTTTGATCGAGGCCCAAGATTCACTTCAAGATTTTGGGTTAGTTTGCAAAAAGCTATGGGCACGGATTTACGATTTAGTTTGGCATATCATCCTCAAACGGATGGGCAGTCGGAAAGGACTATTCATACTCTTGAAGATTTATTAAGACTCTATGTCCTTGACTTCAAGGGAAGTTGGGACAAGTTCTTACCAATGGTGGAGTTTTCCTACAACAACAGTTATCAGGCAAGTATTGGCATGGCTCCATTTGAGGCGTTGTATGGAAGAAAGTGTCGTTCTCCAGTATGCTGGGATGAGGTGGATGAAGCAACGTTGTTGGGACCGAATTTGGTACGTATGACTATGGAAAAGATTCAAACGATCCGACAACGTATAAAAACCTCAAGATCGACAAAAGAGTTATGCTGATCTTCATCAAAAAGACGTGGAATTCAATATTGGAGATCATGTGTTGTTACGTGTTGCTCCATGGAAAGGAGTTATAAGATTTAGAAAGAGAGGAAAGCTCAATCCTCGATTCATTGGCCCATTTTTAATCCTCGATCGAGTAGAAATCGTAGCGATAGACTCGCTTTACCGCTTGAAGTATGTCTACGTGTTCATTACGTTTTTCACATATCTATGTTACGTAAATATGTGAAAGACCCGAACCATATTATTGAATTAGAACCAGACGAGATAGATGAAGATTTAACGTATGAAGAGTTACCTGTTAAAATCTTGGATAAGAAGGATCATATTCTACGCTCTAAAGTTATATCTCAAGTCAAAATTTTGTGGAGAAACCACGATGTGGAAGAAATGACCTGGAAGTTAGAATCTGAGATGAAATCAAGGTATCCTCACCTCTTCGACATACCAGGTACGCACCCTAATTTCGAGTACGAAATTTTATAAGAAGAGGAGGTTGTAGGACCCCAACTTTTATGAATAAAGATTAATTTTCTCGAAATATATTTTTGAATATTATGGTGTGGATTTGATATAATGTTATAGTTGTGGGTAATATTTATAAATTTTACAAAGTAAGCAAGTGGTTATATAATATTCGATTGGTGGGGGAATATTCATTTTAACATGGAATATTCGTGCGACAAGACAATCATTAGTGGACCCCATAATGAAGTATTATGCGTAGTTAAAAACGACATAATTCTATTTTTATAAAAATAACTACGAAAGTTTTACAGTTAAACTGTGAACTACCCGGTAGTAAAAAGCACGATGTCTGGCGTGGTTACATAGTAGCACACTACCGGTATTGATTATTGATGCTTACGTGAGAAGTCACTCAATTATACTCAATTATTGCTCAAGATAATTCTTTGCATCATATCTCTCATATTATTGATTCGATTATTGTCACAATATCATCTCGCATAATATGATATATTATTAAATCAATAATTGAGACGAAAAAAGTTATTCATATTATTAAATTTCAATATTTACAATGTCTGAAGTTACATCGAGGAGAGGTTTGGTCATCTAATTGCATGGCAATAAGGAGAAATCCTTATCGGAAAGCCCCTCTTCCTAGAACGACACGGTTGTTAAATATTGTGAGTTATAATATTAATGATGAATAAGTTCGTGTTGATTAAAGATGAAATTGATATTTCCAGTGTGTTGGAATTATTAGTATTAGTGGAAATCGATATTTATTTCGATATTAATTGATGTCTGGAAGTTATACTGACCAGTCGGGTAATTAATCGGATAAATGAGAAATTAATTGCTATTAATTCACATGATTATAACTATTTGTTCATATGTGTGTACTATTGATTCACATTCTTGTACTATTAGGGGAGTTAGTGAAAGATTGATAATACTTGCATGAGTAAGTTAAAAATGGAGGTATAGATGGAGGTACTATACTGTAATTCGTATTTTCACATGATTATAACTATTGATTCACATTATTTACTATTAGGGGAGGTGGTGCAAGTTAATACTTGCAGGACTAAATTAAAAATGAAAGAAAAGTTGAAGGTATTGTACTGTAATAGTTCGAGCCCCAAAACGTGCAATTATCGAAACTATATTTTTCTATAAATAGAAGCTCATTCTTCCTTCATTTCTCATCAATTCACTAAAGCTATAGAGCAATTATTATAGAGAGAAAGACAAAGAGAAGTCTGTTACCTCTCTACTCCAAAGATCCGATTTCTTTTCTAAGGTAAGGGGTATTATTTCTTTCAGATTCATGAAGAGAAGCTTACATTATTCCATTCTTTATTATTATGTTGGAATAACTTTTATTTATCTGATACCGCATACATGGTAAAATTCTTACATTATTCATTCTTTATTATTATGTTGGAATAACTCAGATATGTCAAATCTGCATACATGGTGAAATTCTTCAGTTATTCCATTCTTTATTATTCTGTTGGAATATCCTCAGATGTGCGGATTACGCTAGACCTGGTTCCATTCTTTATTATTCTGTTGGAATAACCTGTCTGTGCGGTCTATCGCATGCATGGTGAATTCTTTGTTATTCCATTCTTTATTATTCTATTGGAATATCCTGTTTGTGCGGATTACGCTAAACCTGGTTCCATTCTTTATTATTCTGTTGGAATAACCTGTCTGTGCGGTCTATCGCATGCATGGTGAATTCTTCTGTTATTCTATTCTTTATTATTCTGTTGGAATATCCTTTTTGTGCAGATTACGCATGACCTGGTTCCATTCTTTATTATTCTGTTGGAATAACCTGTCTATGTGGATTATCACATGCATGGTGAATGATCCTTCGTATTCATTCCTTATTAAATTTTGGAAATGATCTGTCTATGTGGATTAACGCATGGCAGGTAAAAATCCATTTAAAGTTTCATATATTCTATGATACTCATTTGGTTAAAATTTTGGCTTCTATACTCCATGAAATTAGTAGAATATCCTGGATATTTGCGCTTCATCTGGTATCTTTTCATGGAAATATTCTTCTGAGCATTCTTGAATTTTACTCCACAAAGCGATATCGTGTTGACAATTTGATTTAAATTATTTCAAGATAAATTAACTTATATATCTTTAAAATTTATTCTTGAACTTGTTTTATTGAATTATTATGTCATTGTCATCATCCTCATGCTTAAATTGTGATGAAAGTCATCTTTGGCTTACGTGCATAGATGGACTTGGTATGATTATGACCAGGGATTATTCGGTATAATCATGACCTGTAATGTTATAAATGATGTTGTGACGCCCCCAAAATAGGTATACATCACCTATTACGAATTAGCCAAATACATGGTATGTAAAAACAAATACAACTTAATTATACAACAGTTGTATAAAATACGGCATAACATAATCTAAGAGTTTTAATAAGAATATTGTCATCTAGACAATATCCACACTCAATGGAGTCCTCATTACATTTATTGTCACACTATTTAACAGAATGGTGAGGACTACTAATGCTATCATCTGGACCACACTCGTTCCCACGAGTCAGTCCAATTACGTTATCATTTCACAAGAGAACGGTGAAAGAAAGGGTGAGCTCAACTAGCCCGAAGAAATATTATGACTAAGATAATGCGAGAATAAATTATCGTTAGCCTTCAACAATGTTAAACGATATACAATATAACAAACATCAAGTTTAACTACGGTAAGAACAAGCAATCCATTAAAAGAATCAAGTAGAGAATAAAATTTACTATCTTTTATGATTTAAAAGTTTTTCATCACTTTTATCGTTGGGACTCGACAATAAATAATCCACATCATCCACGCACTCTGACAAGGATATTCATTAGTATCACAACCATAAATTATCCATGCACTACGGGCCAAGGATATTCGTGTATTCATCAATGGTCATGATCATGCCAACAACTTTCCATCAATTCACTACGGGCCAATGAGGACTTTTACCACATCATTTGTAACATTACGGTCATGATTATACCGATTAATCCCTGGTCATAATCATACCAAGTTCATCTATGCATTACAGGCCAAATATGACTTTCAACATAAAATAAACATGAGGATGATGACAATGATATAAGAATTCAATAAAATAAGTTCAAGAATTAATTTATCCAGGAACTAATAACGTCCAAATTGTCAACATGATACTTCTTTGTAGAGTAAAATTCAAGAATGCTCAGAAGAATATTTTCATGAAAAGATACTGGATGAAGCGCAAATATCAAGGATATTCCACTAATTTCATGGAGTATAGAAGTCAAAACTTTAACCAACTGAGTATAATAAAGAATGGAATAACAAAAGAAATCACCAAGCATGCGATAAGTCGCACAAATAGGTTATTCCAACAGAATAATAAATATTTGAACCAAGTCAGGTGAAATTCGCACCGACAGGATATTTCAATAGAATAATAAAGAATGGAATAACAACAGAAATCACCATGTATGCGATAGAAATAGCAGCAGACGTTATTCTAACGAATAATAATTAATGGAACCAATTAAATGCGTATGTACGCATCGACAAGATATTCCAATGAAATAATAAATAATCTAACCAGTCATGCGTAAGCGCATGCATGGGATGTTTCAACGTAATAATAAAGAAAGAAATAACGAAGAATTTCACAATGTATGCGGTGATTGGCATGATGCGAGTTATTCCAACATAATAATAAAGAATGGAATAATGTAAGAATTTCACCAAGTATAGGGGTAACTCACTCTACAAGTTATTCCAACGAATAATAAAGAATGGAATAACAGAATTTCTCTTCATGAATCTGAAGAAATAATAATACCCTTACCTTAGAAGAAAGCGGATATAGGAGTAGTGAAGTAGCGAGAATACTTTTCTATTTTCTCTCTATAGTTTCTCTCTCTAGAGTTTCAGTGAATTAGTAAGAAATAATGAAGGAATGAGCTTCTATTTATAGGAGAATGGACTGAATAGTAACTAATTCATGAACGGTCCAAATTGATTTACTTTTAAGCGGACGGTCCATATTGATTTACTATATGCAAAGATAAATAAAATATTCTAATAAAATAAAATCTTTTAAATAAAATATAATATATTCTATTTATAATCTAATAAAAGAATAACTTTATAAAAGTATTACATTTTACATAAAAGATTTTACTATGCAAACACTTTGCAGCACTTATACAAACATTTATTTATCGTAAAAATATAATATATTCTAATTATTATCTAATAAAACAAATAACTTTATAAAAGTATTACATTTTTATATAAAAAGATTTTTACTATGCAAAATACTATACATAATAGAATATAATATATTTTATTTATAGTCTAATAAAACAAATAACTTTATAAAAGTATTACATTTTATATAAAAAGTTTTTCTGCTTTATTACATTAATAATACAAATAAAATAAAATTTATATATATAATATATATATATATATATATATAAAACTTCCATGACTTCATAAAAAGACACCTCAATATATTTAACAACATTTATCATCATTATTATAATTCACAATATTAATTGACCAGTGTCGTTCCTGGAAAGAGGGGCTTTCCAATAAGGATTTCTCCTATTATCATGCGCGAATTAGGTGACCAAACCTCTCCTTGGTAAAACTTCTAGACATCGTTAATATTGCAAATAATAATATTAATAACTTCGCCATCTCAATTATTGATTTAATAATATATAAAATATTGAAAATAATTGAATCAAATAATGTGAGATACTATGCAACAATTACTATAGCAATAATTGAACAAAACTGAGTGACTTCTCACGTAAGCATCAATAATCAAAACTGTGTGCTACTATGCAACCACGCATATTACTGTACTTTTAACACCGGGTGTTTCAATCAATTAACGGTAAAACTTCCGCCGTTATTTTCATAAAATATTTTTATCGTTTTCTCAATCCGACAATAATTCCGTTGTGGGGTCCACCAATGATTGTGCCGTCGTACGAATATTCCCTGTTAAAACAAATATTCCTCGACCAATCGAATATTATAAAATAACTTGCGTACTTTGCAAAATTTATAAATATTACCCACAACTATAACATTATTTCAAATTCACACCTTAATATTTAAAAATTATATTTATAGAAAAATCATCTTTATTCATAAAAGTTGGGGTCTTACAGATGTGCTAAAAGTCCTCAGTAGCCTGTAGTGCATTGATAGACATTTTTTGGTATGATTATGACCAGGGATTATTTGTTATATTCATGACCATTAATGATTTAATGAATATCCTTGGCCCGTAGTGTAGGGATGACTCGATGATGTGGTTTATTTATTAAGCTGAGTCTCAGTGATAAAAATTGATGAAAACATTTTAAATCATAGAAGATAGTAGATATCATGCTCTACTTGACTCTTCTAATGGATTGCTTATTCTGCTGTAGTTAAACTTGATGTCTATTATATTTTATCAGTTTAGCATTGTTGAGGACTAATGATAATTTATTCTGTATTATCTTAATCATAATATTTCTTACTGGGCTAGTTGAGCTCACCATTTCTTTCGCTGTTCTCTTCAGGAAATGAGAATGTATCCGGGACTAGTCGGGGAACGGAGTGACGGTCCAGATGATAACATTAGTAGTCCTCACTATTCTGTTAAATAGTGTGACAATAAATATAATGATGACTCCATTGAGTATGGATATTGTCTAGATGACAATATTCTTATTAAAACTCTTAGATTATGTTTTGTCGTATTTTACACGACTGTTGTATAATTAAGTTGTATTTGAATTTTGTACCATGTATTTGGCGACTCAAGATGGGTGATGTATACCTATTTTGGGGGCGTCACACTTGACATGCTACCTGATGGCTTTACCTGCTACTATTCCCACCCACCACATTTGAAATAAAATTTGAGCACATTTCTCACCAACCAAAAGTGGGGCCCACTCAATTCTAGAATTTTCCACCAAAAATCATTTATAACATAATTTAGAATCAATTACCTCTTAAAATTCATAACAAATCATACATTCATTTTTAACGGTTCAAAATTTGTGGATATATACTCAACTTATATATGTATAACATATCCAAAAATCACAACGATCCAACGGTTCGATCAAAATCATAACTCACGCAATATATCTCCAGAACACTGATTTGATTTTTAATACCTCCATTCCGATAAAAATACTGATAAACACCTCAACATTAATTCCTTCAATTACAACCACATAAAATATAACCATCATTTATATCCACATAAAATAAATATTTCTTATCATATAAATCAATAATTAATTATTCACAAATAATATTACAGAATCACAATTATGACAACCAGGCCGTTCCCAGGAAAGAGGGGGCTTTCCGATAAGGATTTCTCCTTACTAGCGCGCAATTAAGTGACCAAACCTCTCCTTAGACAGAAATTTTTAGACATTTCTAATAATGTTATCTAATAATATTATTCAAATAATATGAATTATTAATCTGATAACGGGAAATACTGTGCAGTGATAATTATTGAAACAACAATAATATAAAATATCAACGCAACAATTATTGAACCAATAAAATAAAATATTAAACAAAGAATTCTTGTAACAATTATTGAGTAGTGCCTTTTACGTAAGAATCAATAATTCAAAAATACATGCATTACAGGTAATATCTTCTTTGTGCAACCACGCGTATTCTCAGTATTTTAACCAAGGGATATTCAACGATTATTACTTGTAATAACTACGTCGTTATTTATAAAAACTCAAACTTGTTGTTTTCTTCATCCGACAGTTATTCCGTTATGAGGCCCATGAATGGATGCGCCGTCATACGAATATTCCCCGACAACAAGAATATTCTGCGACCAAACGAATATTCCCCGACAAAAATGAACATTTTACAACCACTTGCTTATTTTATAAAATTTGCACATTTCACCCATAACCAAAATATTTTATTAAATTAACGCCTTATTATTTCAAGATAATGAATAGATAAAATTCAATTTTATTTATAATAAGTTGGGGTCTTACAACCTCCCCTCCTTATGAAATTTCATCCTCGAAATTGACGTGCGTGCACAGTGTTTTTCAAAAGGTGAGGTACCTCGCTTTCATTTTCGATTCCAACTCCCAGGTCATTTCTTCAATAGCATGGTTCCTCCACAAAACCTTGACTTGTGGTATAACCTTGGTGCGCAGGACATGCTATTTCCTATCCAAGATCTTTACAGGTACCTCCTCGTACGTTAAATCTTTAGCTATCTTGTCTGGTTCTAACGCAATAATGTGGTTTGGGTCGTCCACATATTTACGTAACATCGATACGTGAAAAAAGTTATGAACACGCGATATACTTAGCATTAAGGCGAGTCTATAGGCCACAGTTTCTACTCGATCAAGGATTTCAAATAAATCGAAGGTTTGAGCTTTCTTCTCTTCATCGACTCTTACTTCTAGAATAACGCCTTCTTGCACCTTCTTTTTTATATTCATCAGCTCCGGTGTGTAGCTTGAGCGTTTTTAACTTTATCGATTAAATTCGATTCTACTCGTATATTTAACATCATAACGTGGGTCCCTAGAGTTTTTAACTCTATCTTTATCATTTGTAAATTATACAAAATAGGTCTTTGTGTTCAACAATATCGCTTTTCGTGCAGCGTACGATTTTCTACTCAATCGTCATTACCACCACGTTCGCTTTTTCGAATGAATGGTATTGTCGAACAAAATGCGAAATGAGTCGCCTCTTGAGCTCTTGGAAAATCTTCTCGCATTTCTCGCTCCATACGAATTTTGTATCTTTCAGAGTCAGCTAAGTTAACAGAGTAGTGATTCGATAAATCCTTCCACGAATCTCCGAAAATAACCTGCTAAGCCCAGAAAGCTAGATATTTTGATTACTGAACTAGGTTGCTCTCAACTGTGACTCATATCCCTATCTTGGATAGCACGTCACAATGGCGCCTATCAGTTTACCACTGCATGATTATGACGTCACCTACGGAGAGTCTGACTTCGGTGCATTCCACAAAAGAAGTCACCAGATAGAGGCTCGGGTACCAACTCTTGTACTTGGGTTTTTAACTCCTGAAGTTTAATAGGAGCCATTCGATATGAGATTTTAGAAATGGGTATTGTACCGAGTTCAAAGTCGATACAAAATTCAATATCACACTATGGGGGTAGGCCAGGAAATTCATCAGGAAATACGTCAGGAAATTCACTAACAAAAGAAATATCATTCAAATCTGACGTATTTTTGTTTAAATCCATGAAATGGGCTAAGAAAGCTTGACATCCATTTTTCAATAATCGAATGACTTTATGGCTTGATATGAAATATTTTTACTTCAATGGTTTGGTTGCTTGAATTCGCATAACAGGTTGGTTAGGAATATGAAAACTAACAACCTTACGAAAACAATCAATTTTGACATGATGAGTAGTTAACCAATCAATCCCTAAAATCACATCAAATGCAAGTATCTTTAAAGATATAAGATCAACAGGTAATGTGATTGTGCCTACTTAGATCAAACAAGAATTATAAACAATGGATATGATAAAAGTTTCTCCAAACGGAGTCTCCACAGATAAGTCAAAGTCTAATTTCTCCGGAGTCAAGTTTAAACGTTGAGCACGAAAAAGAGAGATAAAAGAATGGGTAGAACCGGTATCTAATAAGGTACGTATAGATTTCTCAAGAATTTATAATTAACTAACCCGTGATACCTTCGTTCGGGTTCCTCGCGTTTTGGGCAGTCACGACAAACGCTCTTCCAGAAATCACCGACTTTATTTTGTTCAGATCACGCTTTGGTGCCACCGTCCCTCGCTTTGGACTTGATTTATTCTGAGACAAAATCGAGCTATGTATTCATCTTTCCACAACTAAAACATACCTTGGAAGGCTATGAGCAGTTTGGACTTATATGTCACCTCTCCGCATCTCAGTAGCATCTAACTCAAGGCCGTTTCTCCTCCCTAGAATTTGTTGCTGGTGCTACTGCCGACGTCTTCCCGTCATCGTTAAATCTTCTCTTCTTGAAATTTCCACTTGAATTATTTCTTCTATTATCTTTGTCATGATTACCACTGAAGTGGTTACCATTTCTAGCATGATAATTTCCTCCACGATGGTTATCATTGTTCCGATGACCGTTGCCACTGGTACGATTATCATCGAGTTGTTGGCTATTATTCTTCGATTGAGCTGACTCATTATCGCGCTCCAATAACTGAGCCCTATTCACAACATCTGAATATAAACAAAGTTTGTGAGAAATGAGGTATTGACGTATTTTGGGTTTCAAACCTCACAGAAACATTCGCGTCATTCTCTACTCATTATCAACCAAATGGGATGCAAATCGGGACAACTCGGCAAAAACTTAACTTCAAGTCTTTGCGACACGTTCATATTATTTTACTCCAGCTTGATGAACTCTACCTCCTTCATGTGACGAATACTTTCAGGAAAGTACTTGTCATTGAACAATTTTTGAAATGTTTTCCAAGACATATTGACTGCGGTTTGGTTTGATGCGCTTCACGATTCCCACCAAGAATCTGCCTCACCACTTTAACATAAAGTGGCGAATGGAACCTTCTGTTCCTCCGTGCATCCCAAGACATCAAATATCTTGGTAATTTGCTTAACCCACGTTTCTGCCTTGATGATCGGATCCGGCTTTCCAAAGAATTTTGGTGGTCCCAACTCCTTGAACTGCTTGGCTATGACAAAACGTGCATTGCTATCATTTCCACCCGTATTTTGTACACGATTTTCCCTCGTCTGATTTTGCATGAACTGCAAAAAGTTTCTAAACATCCCAGCATTCATCGTTTGCTCGTTAGTGTTGTTTACAAGAGGAATATTGCCTTCCCGTTGCACGTTCTCCTGATTGGTGACTAAAGGTGTTTCCATAGTCTCATACACTCCATTGTTAACGTTCTCAGCTGTCATTCTTAAATAGTGCCATAAAATAAGGGTTAATTAAACAAATTAATATATCACATAATATCCCTATATTATGACCGACCAACAAATAAGCTTAAGTAGGACACACTAGCGAAGGATTTACTCGTCTCTCCCCTCCTAGTTCTATTCCCCGATCTCCGCCAGAGACCATATCCCTAAGCTCTGATACCAACTGTGACGCCCCAAAATAGGTATACATCACCCATTCTGAGTCGCCAAATACATGGTATAGAAAATAACTACAACTTTATTAATACAATTGTCGTGCAAAATACGACAACACATACTGTGAGTTTAAATACAAATATTGTCTTCTAGACAATATCCACACCTAAATAAAGTCCTCATTACAATTATTGATGCACTATTTTACAAAAATAGTGAGGACTGCTAAAATAACTGTCTAGGACCATCACTCTATACCCTGACTGGTTCCTGCAATGTTCTCGCTTCCTGAGAAGAAAAATGGAACAAAAAAGAAAAGGGTGAGCTCAACTAGCTCAGTAAAAAATATTATGACTAAGATAATATACAACAAATTATCCTTAGTCTTCAACAGGGAAAAATCTGATAGAATATAATCGACAACAAGTTTTAGATCAACAACTGCAGCGAAAACAACAATTCATTAGAAAAGTTAAGTAGAGAATGAAATCTACTATCATCTATGAATTTAAAAGTTCATCATCAATATTTTATCCCTGTAACATCAATCAATATACATCTTGAATCAAATATTCATCTTTGCACTACGGGCCAAAGATATTCATTTAGATCACAAGTTGGTCATGTTCATCTCAACACCTATTCATCTTTGCACTACGGGCCAAAGATATTCATCAGGTAATCATTCATCTTTGCACTACAGGCCAAAGATATTCATCAAGTATCACCATTAAGGACTGAGGATGATGAAAAATATTTTAGAGAACGAATCCAGTGAGACAGAAGGACAAATATTAGGGATTCGTATTTCGGTTTATCCAAATTCAATAATACTCTATAATAACCAATTGTGAAGTAGAATTCAAAAATAAAGATCAAAACATGGATACAATCAAAGATAGTAACCATAATAGACATTTGGGATAAAGAAGAAAAATTTTATTTTTCAATTGAATAATGCCAGATTTGTGAATAAGTGTCGATATATCGTGAATAAATTAATCGATATCGTGAATAAGTAACCCCAACACAAAAAAGGTAAAAATTCCACAATAAAATTTATAACAATATCTCAAAGATAATGATATTGAGAAAATAATATCATTTAAGAAGAAAATAACATCCTTTACCTCAAAAAAAAAGATTTCCGGAATGAAAGGTCTGATGTGATCTTTGAATGAAACTTATCTTGAATAGCAACTCTCAAAGTATCTAAATACTCACAAAATACGCTTCGATAATATAGAGAGAGAAAGAGAAAAGCTTATGTTTCTAATGTGATTTTCAATTCTAACTTTGAGCACCTATTTATAGGAAAATGCTAAAGACGTCAAGCGAGACTTGACCACTCCTCGATGGTTTTACTCTGCTACTATTTCCACCCACCACATTTGAAATAAAATTTGAGCACATTTCTCACCAACCAAAAGTGAGGCCCACTCAATTCTAGAATTTTCCACGAAAAATCATTTATAACATAATTTCCGAATCAGTCACCTCTTAAAATTCATAACAAATCATACATTCATTTTTAATGGTTCAAAATTTGTGGACATATACTCAACTTATATATGTATAACATATCCAAAAATCACAACGATCCAACGGTTGGATCAAAATCATAACTCACGCAGTATATCTCCAGAACACTGATTTGATTTTTAATACCTCCATTCCGACAAAAATACTGATAAACACCTCAACATTAATTCCTTCAATTACAACCACATAAAATATAACCATCATTTATATCCACATAAAATAAATATTTCTTATCATATAAATCAATAATTAATTATTCACAAATAATATTACAAAATCACAATTATGACAACCAGACCGTTCCCAGAAAAGTGGGGGCTTTTCGATAAGGATTTCTCCTTACTGGCGCGCAATTAGGTGACCAAACATCTCCTTAGACAGAACTTTCTAGACATTTCCAATAATGTTATCTAATAATATTATTCAAATAATATGAATTATTGATATGATAATGGAAAATATCGCAGCGGTGATAATTATTGAAACAACAATAATATAAAATATATCAACGAACAATTATTGAACAAATAAAATAAAATATTAAATGAAGAATTATCGTAATAATTATTGAGTAGTGTCTTCTTACGTAAGAATCAATAATTCAAAATACTGTCTGCAATACCGCAAAGTTTCTTTCGCGACCACGCGTATTCTCATATTTTTTAACCACCGAGTATTCAACAAAGTGTTAATCAGTAACAACTACGCCGTTATTTATAAAAACTCAAACTTGTCATTTTCTTCATCCGACAGTTATTCCATTACGAGACCCACGAATGGTTGCGCCGTCGTACGAATATTCCCCGACAACAAGAATATTCTGTGACCAATCGAATATTTCCCGACAAAAATGAACATTTTACAACCACTTGCTTATTTTGTAAAATTTGCACATTTCACCTATAACCAAAAAATTTTATCAAATTAACTCCTTATTATTTCAAGATAATGAATAGAGGAAAATCAATTTTATTTATAATAAGTTAGGGTCTTATATTTGAACCTTCCCATCCTTTTTTTGTAGACTCACCCAAAAGAGTACGTTTTTGTGTGAGTCTAGAAGTCCTCCCACTACGATGAGGTTCTCCTAAGTTAATAGATTCAGATATTATGACTTGTGGTGTATAATTACTTGTTTTTCAAGTTTTGGTGTTGATCATTACGGAGAAGGAGCTTCAGATATTTCCTCCAAGATAATTCTACTACTTGACTTGTGTTCCATTATATAATCCTTTTGTAAATAAATTGCATTTTCACTCACAAATACCTTCTAGTTTTCTGGACTATAAAATAGTCCACCCCATATCTCTTTTGGATACCCTACAATTAACATACTTCTGATCTTATTCTTAATGTATCTAAATAAATTTTTCCTTTCCGCACATGTGCATGGCAACCCCATATAGGAATGTGTTTCAAGCTAGGCTTGCGCCCTGACCATAATTCTAATGGTGTTTTTAAAACTGATTTAGATGGAACAATTTTAATTCAATAAGTATATCGCCGATTATAAAGCATATATATCCCCAAAAAGATATAGGTAGTGTAAAATAACTCATCATAGATCTAACCATATCTAAAGAGTTTTGTTTCTTCTTTCTTCTACACCATTTTGCTGAGGAGTTCTAGGTGCAGAGAACTGCGATCTTATTCCATTTTCAGACATGTAATTCTTGAATTCTGTAAGAAGGTATTCACTAGCTCGATCATCTGAAGGGTCTTTATGTATTTACATGATCAGTACTACCTCGATTAGATAGAAGGGTTTTTATGGATCAGATAGAAGGATCATACTGTAAATAAAAAATCCACTAAGTCAAGGACATGTTATACAAAATTTAAATTACAGGTAAAGTGATAGCAATAATCATGTTAATTTCATAAATTAATAAAAGAGAACCACTTATCTTTTATGCGTAGGATTTGCCTCCTTGTCTTAGTAAGTCAACACGGATATAGATTAATTGTGTTGGTGATTTTTCGAACAGAATTTTGCTTTCCCACAGACGGTGCCAATGTTAACGCTAAATTTTGTACTCCTGACGAAATCACCAAAATAGTAGGCCAAAATAGCTCTAACAATTGATGGAGTAATTGATTGTATTATTGTGAAATCAAACCCACGAAATACACACAGATAAACATACACACATCATTGTAAGAGATAAAATATGGACACAAGAATTTACGTTGAAACCCAGTTGTAGAAAAAATCACAGAGAGAGATAATAAATTCACTACAAAATAATAACAGAAGTACAAATTGTTTATGAGAATTGTTAAATCCACAATACTTTTTGTTATTTTCACAACAAAAATGTCGCTGTAAATGTATAGCGACGGTGAAAATCGTCGCTATAGGATCTATAGCGACACTTTTGTTGTGAAAATAATATTTTTTATTATGAATTTAACAATTCTCATTGTTTATTTGTGTCATATGTTATTGTGTTCTCCCGCAAACCCTTGCTTATTACGGTATTTATAACTGTCATGTCCACCCGAATCTAATTAGAAGTAAGAGTTCTTTTAGAATCACTTTATAGTTGTAATTAATGACTGATCGATTAATTTCCAAATTAAATCTCTTTATCCCACCAAATAAGGAAATACAATCTTACTTTAATAAGAATTCTCCCACTATTTGAGCAAGCTATCCAAATAAATATATATGGGCCAACACCATATCCAAACCATTAAATAAATCGTGCTACACATTGACTCGACTCAAATAATCACATCCCAACAACTGCCAAAGTGATACAGTAAAATCTCTATTTAGGAATAGACTTGGGATCAAACTATTTGTATTCTAATTGAGAAGTTATTACTAAATAGAGGTATTGGTACAAAATATTTTTCGACCACCCAAAAATATTCACTTTAACAAAAATATAGATTTTATAGATTTTATAACAAAAATTAAAGAAAACATAAATTATTTAGATTTTTAAACTAGAAAAATGTAGTCTTTTATAGGAAAATGTGGTCTTTTAAGGAAATGTAATCTTTTATAGAAAAATGTAGTTCTTTATAGGAAATGTAGTCTTTTATAGAAAATATAGTCTTTTAAAATTAATATTGTCCATCTCTCATATATATATATATATATGAAATTATTACTATATATAGATGTATAGTTTAATACAAGACTTCAAAAATATATAACATATTACAATTTAGAGTTATTCCTATTTATAACTCACCAAATTAAGATTAATTTTTTTATAATATTATAGAAGTTATTTTTATATAGATAGGGGGTTTACTGTATCTTATTACTTCATGTATAAATTAAAAGCAAGTGATAAAAGGGAAGATAAAATATTCCTTGATAAATCCAACAATATTTTTCAAACCCAACAATCGTTGTGAGGCTTAACTTGCAGTGAAGTAGTACTTGATTTCATACATTATAACATCATACTACATGGGAGAAGTGTATAGGAAGCTAAAATTTGATTCAATATTCTAACATGTGGTTCAATATTTATACCTTTTGTGGGTATTGCGTAGTTTAATTTCTTAGCTTGAAATATAAGTGATGTACCGTACCATACACTACACTACACTATTTACTGGTGTGTACCTTAAAAAACAAGAGTTTTCCTTGGCTCTCACTTTTATAGAATAGAAAAAGCTACCTATCAATCAAGTCATCAACTAAACTTTCATTAATAAAGGTCAAACTGATTAATCTTAAGAGTCTTAATTATGCATCAACTAATTAATTAATCTTGGCTTGTTATAATTAATTAAGAAAACCCAAAACTTGGGTTTGGGTTTGTGGTGTGACAAGGGAAGGATTATTGGTTAAGATTTGCTATAATTTATGTTTTAGTATATATAGATAATTTAAATATTTGATGTAGTTTTATTTATTAATTAGGATAGTTTAGCTAGCAGATTTAATTATTTCTAGACCTGTTTATGTTTTGGACTTAATTTTTAAGTTTATTTATTTTTATAATTTAGATAGTACAAATAGTCTCTTTGGATTATTATTATGGAACAACTCTAATTATTCAGATTTTATAAAAATAGTGTGGTTTCTTAGTCAGTTTATTCAACTATTTAGAACAAAATGGAAAACCCGAATTTATCAGAAATAACAAAATAAAAAAATACTAAGAGTTATATTAATTTCAAACTTGCAATTCAATTGGAATTTATTATAGGCATTTGTTCAAAATAATATATTATTATAGGCACACTTAGGTCATAACCTCTTCTTTTTTTTAAAGCATTTTGATATCAAAATTTGGTATTGCAATTTTATTTGAATACGATTAAAAGAAATATTTTGCTGCTTAGTAATTTGTTCTTGTTAAACATCTATCTTTGCTTTCAGACTAAATTCCAAAATTTACCCCAAACTTTAACCCTAAATCGATTTGCACCCTAACTTTTGACTTTTAATACATTTTGCACCTTCCGTACTAAAGTGTAGGGTTTAAATTATTTTGAATAGAGAGTGGAAATGGTACAAATTATTTTGAAATTCAAAATTTAGGGCGTATTTAATTTAAAATAAAATTTATAGTGCAAATCGATTTTAAGGTTAAAGTTTAGAATGCAAATCGGAGATCATTAGTCTTGCTCTTTTCCAAAAGCTTTCTCTTTCAAAGTTGTTGGCCTAGCTAGAGTGGTTATGTATTCTTTTCTGCAAAGCTGGTGGTCAATGTTTCTTGCAATTTTTTTTATAGGTTCAATATTAAGGGCCTCATTTAATAAACCCCACATAATAACTACTATGATTTGGATCTCCACCACAATAATGTTTATAAATAAAGATTGAATTATTTAAGAATAACATGTAAAATTCAGGAATTTAAAATGAATTAACAGATTGTATAATTATTATTTTCATATTAAATATGTTTAATTAATTATAAATAAATGTACAAAAAGAAATGGGAACAAATCTTCAAATAAAAAGTAAAAGAAAAAGAAAAATGATATATAGGCCGACTGAAAATATAACATTTTGAATTGCTGGCTCATGGTAATTTTATTATTAGCAAATTCTAAAAAAAAAATAATTAACCAGATAATTATATTATGCCCGTCAGTTTTAGTTCTTATTTATCTTATACTATATCCACGTCGGTCATAAATTAAAAATTGATGGGTGAAATTGTTCTGCGAAGAGGAAGAGCAGTTCAAGTAGTGAATTACATTCAACCATACCTCCATTAAATGGACCAACATTAAACAACTCTGAGGGCCCCCTTCCATGTGGATTTGTTTATGTTTTTTTTTTTTTTTTGTAGAAATGCTACATATCCACAATTTATCCATATGCCTTTGTTCTTGTATTAATAAGGGTAATATTAAACCAATTAAAAATTAAACTTAATTAATTTAAAATAGTTAAGTGTGATCAAGAAGTAAATGAGTTTAGTTAAGTGTTATATGTTTATGGATCCGATTATCATAACATTACAGTGTTGACATGTAGAAAAAGATCACTTTCCGACTTGTGTGTCGACATTATATTAATCAATTGACCAAAATTAACTTCATGTTAATCACTCCATAGTTAAACAAGTGAAATTAGAGCAAAACTTATTATTTAGACATACTTAAAATTGTAAACAAAATTGACATAACTAGCTTAATTTTATGTAGATTGCTCAATAATTTTTTTTTTTTTTTTTTATGATGGATGAAAAAAGAAGTAATATGTATGAAATGCAGTAGTCTTACTTATAATCTCATAGACAATTACATTGTGTCTAACATACACTACATACTGGAATTGAAAAGGAGTGAAGGACCAACCCATTGAGAAAGCTTTGAAATCACTCTCTCTTTTTTATTTTCTCTCTCCTAAAATGTTGCAGAGAGGTTGAAGAAAGTTGTTAGAAGTAAGACTTGAGAAAGACAATTCTCCAGCCACCGGCAACCAAACCCGTTTCTTCAAGAAGAACCCATCTCACCAAATCCCTCAATAAACAAATCAAATACTTCGACTCCAATGTTAGTTCCTATCAATCTCTCTTTCCCATTAATTAATTGTATTTTTTTTTTCTCTATATGTCCATTCAATTCTCTGTATTCTCTCTCATTTTTCATTCAATTTTCCATGCAGCCACTTCGCCGGAAAACCTCTGTTTTCTCTGCAGGAATGAAGTCCGCCGGCGGTGGTCGGAAAAACAGTAACCTTTCGATATTCGTTGTGGTGTTCTCTGTTTTTCTATTTGGGTGTTTCATGTACAATGAGGATGTGAAATCGATTGCCGAATTTCCATTTTCGAGGCCTAAAGCTCAAGAAATTCAAGAAAATCCGGCGAAATTAGAAGACCCAATTCGGGAAACTGCCAAGAATCGGATTCAAATGGAAATTCCGATTGATTCGTCAACAGAGGATTCCATTGAACCCCATAAACCAGTGAGTTTGAAATCGAGCATAGTGACAGAAGATGTGAAGAAGATTGAATTGCCGGTTTTTGAAGAAGAAGAAGATGATGAAGTGGTTGAATTGCCACCGGAAGAATGTGACCTTTTTACCGGACAGTGGGTTTATGATAATGTCACCCACCCTCTGTATAAAGAAGATGAATGTGAGTTTCTCACAGCTCAGGTGACTTGTATGAGGAATGGAAGAAAGGATTCTTTTTACCAGAATTGGAAGTGGCAGCCCAGAGATTGTTCTTTACCCAAGTAAGAACTTGATTGAAATTCTTCAATTCTTCATTGGTAATATATATTTTTACATTTAAATTTGATGGGTTTTTTGTATGTTGGTTTGAAGGTTTAAAGCAAGATTATTGCTTGAGAAATTGAGAAACAAGAGGCTTATGTTTGTTGGGGATTCATTGAATCGGAATCAATGGGAATCCATGGTTTGTTTGGCTCAATCCATCATTCCTCCGGGCCGGAAAAGTTTGAACAAGACTGGTTCTCTCGCTGTTTTCAGAATTGAGGTATATATCCCCTGTTTTTGTTCTGTTCTTGAAGATCCCCTGTTTCTATTTATGTTCATATTTGATTATGCTAATGCATACCTTTTCCTCGAGAACGATCATTATGCTGGGGTGTACTTTTGCAAGAATGTTGTTTCCTAATCCACGTGTCAGTTTTTGATTGGTTCAAATGAGAATTAGTTCTTTACCCCCAACAATTAATATCATAAAGTTCCCCACTAATTAAAGTCTAATTTGATCATTATTTCTCTCTTCTTCTTCTTCTTTTTTTTTTTTACCAAATCAATGTTTGACAAAATATGCTTCAATTATTAGCAGTAATACCTTATTAGAGAAAGAGCTGGATTTATCACACCCGGAATCTATGACTAGTGTCACCTAATATTTGGTGAAATCAAATGGGTGACTCATTTGGTAAATTTAATGTTAGTTGTTGTAATTATATATTAGGTGCATCACTGATTACTTGCTTAAAATCTGATATCGTCACAGACTGAAGTTAATTTTGGTGATATCTACTGCAGTGATATTGATCGATTAATATCTCTCAACCTACTGAATCGAGAATCGGATCCAAAAATTTCATCATTTTTAAATTCTTAGGCTTGATGTGAATTTATTATTATTTTCAGGATTATAATGCAACAGTGGAGTTCTATTGGGCTCCATTTTTGGTGGAGTCAAATTCAGATGATCCCACCATGCACAGCATATTGAACCGGATTATCATGCCAGAATCCATCCAAAAGCATGGCCAAAACTGGAAGGGAGTGGACTATTTGATCTTCAACACTTATATTTGGTGGATGAATACTTTCTCAATGAAAGTTTTGTAAGTACCACCGTATCATTTATTTATTTATTTCTTTTCATAAAAAAAATCAAAAAAAAAATTCTGATGGGAAATTAAATTCTAGTATTTCTTTTTTGTGTGTGTGGATGATCGATCGATCGATCGATCAAACAGACGAGGATCGTTCGATGAAGGAGCAACGGAGTACGATGAGATCGATAGGCCCACAGTGTATGGCAGAGTATTGAGGACATGGGCCAAATGGGTAGAGGAAAATATTGATACAAATCGGACCACAGTCTTCTTCAGCAGCATGTCTCCCCTTCATATCAAGTAGTCTTTTAATTTATTTATCTACATAAAAATATATTTGATTATAAATAATGCATGTGTGACAAATATTTGATATGTAGGAGCTTGGACTGGAACAACCCAGATGGTATAAAATGTGCCAAGGAGACTAAGCCAATTCTCAACATGTCCATGCCAATAGACGTGGGCACGGACGGCAGGCTCTTAAGGGTTGCATCCAATGTGACCAAATCTATGAAAGTCCCGGTCCATTTCCTTAACATAACTGCCCTATCCGAGTACCGAAAAGATGCACATACCTCCGTCTACACAATCCGTCAAGGCAAAATGCTCACCGATGAGCAGAAGGCGGATCCGGACGCGTTTGCGGATTGTATCCATTGGTGCCTCCCGGGTTTGCCCGACACGTGGAACGAGTTCCTCTACACACGTATCATTTCTCGGTCTTGACACGTGCGAATCAACTCCATTCATTTTTTTATCACCTTCGTAGAATTAACATTTTTTTGCTTCATACTTACTAGCTTAAATTTTGATTCTCAACTTGTAAGTTTCTTTCTTTCCAATTGTAGCTTCTTTAAACTTTGTCTTAGGGCTGGGGATTGGGTTTAATTTTTAAATTTCTGGTTCAGCCCATTTGACTTAGTTGGGCCGGTTGGGCCAGCGGGAAAATCTCAGAGCCCAGAACGTTGTGCAAGCGCAGTGACATACAATTGATTTGTAAATTTGTACAATGAATATGTGGAAAGAAAAATAAATTAGTGAATATAAATCAAATTGTAAGTATATATGCCTATATTGCAACTTCTATCTCGGCGTTGTTCTACTCTTTAGGTTAATTAAGAAAAATTAGGTGAGAACATGAACTATCCATATTCCCTAACCTTAAATCACCATGACAAGCTAGCCAATTAATTTGCTATTTATATATATAGAGTAACATATACATGTATATATGCATATTTTATTTTTACTCTCCGTTCAAAAAAAAAATTACATTTACAAAATTTGCAAAAATTTAAGAATATATTTTTGTTCATGTTTATCTATCCCTAAATTTATGGAATGTCTAGTTAAGTAGATATGACATCATGATAATTCAATTTTAATGGCAACTAAGGATATTGTGTTATCTTGCCTATACTATTATCCAGAAAATTAGTAAATAAGACTTTTTTTATAAAAAGGGGAGAAAACTTGTCATATTAAAGGTTTGTTCGGTTATTAATATTTATTAATTACATTTAGAGTGATAGCGTTTAAAACGTTTGAAGATCCTAATATCATAATGCATTACTTTCCAAATGTTGCGGTTGTGAGTTAAATAAGTTACGTCTAAAATAAACTGTTGTTAGACTAATAAAATTCTCAAGTTTGTTTGTTGCATTTGAAACTCCTAAATGCAGCAAAACGTAAACAACTATCGAGACTAATCAAATAGAGTAATGCTACCAATATGCATGTGAGTGTATATATGTGACACGTGCGCCATACCAACATGCATGTGAGTGTATGTGAGCCGTTTTTATGTGATATAAAATTCATTTGAAACTCTATATATAGAATTACCATCTCCGAAACTTTGGGAGAATGAACCATTCTAGTTCCCACGCATCTTTCTATCATTTTCAACCATCAATCCCTTGCAAATTACAACAATGTCGCAGCCTCTTTCTCATTGCCCTTTTTCTTCTTTCATTTTTTGTCAATATCCCATTCCCATACAACAATGCATTCAACCTGCAGGCTCTTCCCTATTACCCTTTTTCTTCTAGTACTGTCGTTCCGCAACGTTGTTTCAACAATAGACTATGGAGCTGCCCTTCACAAATCCTTGTTGTATTTTGAAGCTCAAAGATCTGGAAAGTTACCCCCTAACCAGCGTGTCAAATGGCGGGGTGACTCGGCCTTAAACGATGGCAAAGATGTTGGGGTAATATATATAACATTCTCTCCGTCTCACCATAATTTTAATTAAATACGAGGAAATAAACTTCTCTCTCCTCTTTTTCTCTTCAAACATCAAATATTAATTACTTCTTCTTTTTCTTTTAACTTTTATAAAATCTAATGCAGCCACTAACCTTAAAGTTTACAAAAAGTAAACATAAAATAGTTTTGTAAAATATCTAAATATTATAAACATAAACATGAAACATGGACAAGTGCAAATATTTTAGGTATTGACACGACACGAACTTGCGATTAAAAATTTCAAGTGATAGATAGAAAAATAATATGTGAATTCTTACTTAATTTATTTTTATCTCATGTATTCATACATAAGTCAATATCATCATATCATTTGTAGCAAAATTTTATTTTAATGTAGTCATTATATTATAAATTAAAAAAATAATTAATCATTGTTAACAGGTTGATCTTGTTGGAGGATATTATGACGCCGGAGATAACATCAAGTTCGGATTTCCTATGGCATTTACCGTCACCATGCTTTCATGGGGTGTGGTGGAATTCCGCACACAACTCGAGGCCAAGAAGGAGCTTTCAAATGCTTTAGAGGCTATCAAATGGGGAACCGATTACTTCATTAAAGCTCATCCAAAGCCTAATGTTTTTTACGGACAGGTCGGCGATAATGCTGACCATGAGTGCTGGCAGAGGCCGGAGGATATGACGACTCCAAGGACTAGTTACAAGATTGATGAACAGAATCCCGGAGCTGACCTTGCCGGAGAAACTGCGGCTGCTCTTGCTGCTGCGTCAATTGCTTTTAATAGATCAAACCCTAGCTATTCTTCTCAACTTATTACCCATGCAAAACAGGTATCTATCTCTCTTTAGGAAATTGTTAAATTATAGTTCTTCCGTTCATCGTTAGCGTAACGAATGTCATAACCTGACCAAAGACTTTTCGCCCTAGTGATATGACCCAACTCATATTAATCATGAGGTTGGGGTTTTAATCCTTGACAATGGTCAAGAAAGATGTGTGGTGGTGGTGTGTATGTCAAGTTAGTAAAAAAAAATATAAAAAAAGAATGTCATAACCTGATTTTCATTTTTACTGTTAAAATGATCGCAAAAGTAACATAAAATATTGACATACTCCTAATATTGAATATATCTTGAATATTATACAATCATTCTGGGACAAAAATACCTATCATTTTCGGTTGCTTTAGTGGTTTTTTTTCAGTGCCATGTTGTAAAAATTATTGTGGGACAAAGGGAGATGATTGAACCGGGTCAACTGGTCAATTAATCGGGTTTGTCGGTTAGGCCACCGGTTGAACTAGTGATCAACGGATTAATCCGGATTTTGACCGAGATCAAAGCATTTGGGTCAAATCGGATCGATCGAATTCGATTTTACTAATCGCTGATGATATTTGTATCCTTTATAATTTATAAAATTAATAATATGAAATTGTCCGTCCAGATTTTTTAAACATTGGTCATGTACTGACCAAGAATAACTTTTAGGTCAATGTATTAGTTACCTCTAATCTTTGCTATATAAGCATTATTAAGATATTGGGGGTCTTAATTGTCAAAATATACTATATATGGAAAATGCTAAATGCACTTAAATTTTGTATCTAAACGCGAAATTTAATGGCAGTTATTTGATTTTGCTACGAAGCACCATGGTAATTACCAAAATAGCATTCCAATTGCGGGGCAATTCTATTCCAGCAGTGGATTTGAGGTATTATAATTATAGCTTCGATCGCTCACAACTTTCTAGTAATTAAGCTTAATATATAAGAAATCGAAAGAAATACATATATATAAATTAATTCGCCTATTAATTTGTACATGTTAATTGGTACCACAGGATGAACTGTTATGGGCAGCCCTATGGTTGCACAAAGCTACCAATGAAGAAACATACATAAATTATGTCAAGCAATCTCCAAATCATGGTGGCACAAGAGCCGAGTTCTCTTGGAATGACAAATACGTCGGAGCCCAAGTCCTTATCGCTCAGGTAATTTAATTATTTATTAAATACCTGAAAAAAGTAAAATGAGATTCTCATTTTAGAATAGATCGATAGAGTATAAAATATTTATGTCAAAATCCTCATGCATGTCTCAGTTAAACTAGTCAAAATCCTCATGCATGGCTCAGTTAAACTAGTGGGAACTAGTGGGCAATGACCTATATTCACCGGATAAGTTTTCTGGTTCGATAATCAATCCGAATATAGAAACATTAACTAATTTGTCATGAAAAAATCAAATGCATTTTGAGACTGATCAGTTGAGTATAATTAAATTAATGCATGTTTATGTAACTCGATATGCAATTAATTAATTAACCCGCAGGGTATTCTCGAGGGAAAATTCCAAGGAATTGAGAAATTTAACGAATACAAGAGTGCGGCAGAACAATATATATGTAATTGCATACAGAAAGGAAGGGACAACGTGAAGAAAACAAGCGCAGGATTACTATGGTGGCAAAACTGGAATAATGCTCAATATGTGACAGCTGCTTTATTTGTCGCAACTACTTATGCCGACACCCTAACCGTCACTAAAAGGACTATGGAATGCCTAACGGGTCCTACCAAGCCTGAGGAGCTAATCACATTTGTCAAGTCACAGGTGAAAATATATATATATAAATAATTCCATGAATCAAATATATATAACTGTTTTTTAAAATAACAACATAATTAATAATGTATTTTTTAAAAAAAAATATTTTATTTTGATACACACAAATACTACTAATCATTTTCTTCGGCAAGACTATATATTGAGCTTTCGTGAACCATTTTAATGAATTTTTTTAGATATTATTGCAGCATAAACACACGTTCTTAGGCATAAATTTACCCATTGACTTCATGCATGCAGGCTGATCAATTTAAGCAATTAATAATACTTTTGGCCATGGTTTTTTTTAATGAATGAATGAATTTATTATATATATATATATATATATATATATGTTTGGTTAATTAGGTTGATCACATTCTGGGGTCGAACCCTAAGGGGATGAGCTACATGGTAGGGTACGGATCCAAGTATCCGCAAAAGGTTCACCACAGAGGGGCATCCATTGTATCCATCAAGGACAACAGCGCGCCGGTGACATGCAAAGGAGGTTATGAGTACTGCGATAAGGATGCACCAAACCCTAATATATTGGAGGGTGCAATTGTTGGAGCACCTGATCTCAATGATGCCTACAACGACTCTAGAAAGAATTACGAGCAAGCTGAAGCTGGAACTGTAAATACTGCTCCCCTTGTTGGAGTTTTGGCCCGCCTAGCTTAATTATTGATATACTAGCTGGGTCCGTGACTCCGGCACTGTATGAACGGTGTGATTTATCTCAAACTTTGAACGGCTCAGATAATTTATTGAGTGAGCGGAAAATTCAAAATCATTTGTATTTTATTATATATATATATATATATATATATATACATATGGTTCGGATCTTAAGTTAATCTTATCTAACTTACTTGCTACTCCTTTAATAGCGACAGACGAATGACGATTCATCAAATTCATCATAGGTTCGATCCGTCGCTAAAATCTAAGACAGACATTGTTCTATATATATATATGACCTAAGATAAATCATGCCGTCCCTCGCTAAAGGGGTGAGTAAATTAAGTATATTAAATAAAGGGATGGAACTTAAGATTCGGGATAATGTATATATATATATATATATATATATATATATATATATATATGACCTTCAAGTTTTAGTTGTTAATAGTATTATTCCTTTCTTTCCCTACAAAGAATCCATTTGTAAATTTTAAGGATATAATGAGTTAGTTTAGTACTTATAGCATGATAGTAAAATTTTGTTGTTAAACTTAAGTGCGTTTGGTCACGGTGTATTATTTATCAATACTAGTAATAATAATTATATAATTTTTTGAAACAAAATTATTTTTTATAAATGGGTGTTTGTACGAATTGTTCAAAGCTCTAACTACATATTAGCTATCCCTCTCAACCTCGTATTTCTAGACCAAAGATGATAGCCTAAGATAAAGATTTCTTATGTTAGCGTCTAATGTCACAAGTTTGAGTCTACCTCTCAACAACAAAAAGTCAAATTTCAAGTTTTCCTTAGTTCCCCTAGTCCCTTCCCGGCTTCCCCAGGCTTCCCGATAATTAAGAACACTGGAACGTAGTGGGCACTGTCCTTCCCAATTGTTGCTGAAAAGATTAACAAAAGACAAGATATGGATTGATTTAAGGTAATTCGGGCCTCCAATGAATTTAAAATTCATAAAATTACTTCTCTCTGCTTCTCATACATCAGTGGCGGAACCAGAATGTATATATAGGGGGTCAAAATACATCACTAAAAAAATTTATTTATTGACGCTTGAAGAGTTTCTTTCGGTTGTATGACTGAGAGGAGTCAACTGTTTAGACTATTTGCAAAAAGAAACACAGGAACGAATAGAATCCATAAACAAATTAATGATGCCATCCACAGGAAAGAAGAAACAACAAACTCAAGCCTAACACAGTTTAGACAACCAAGCTGCCTAACACAGTTTAGACAACCAAGCACAGACAATGCAAAAATATGCTCCCTCCATACCAAAATATTTTATTAATATTGACTTTTTAAAAGTCAATTTTCAAATATAAAATTTATATGATTTATTTAAATTTTTTAAAAATCTCATAATTAATAGTAAGTTTTAGATAATTATAATATTCATAATTATATTAACAAAATTAAATGGACCCAATCAAATTTTGAATTTCAAAAGGTTTAAACACACTTTTTAAAAAGTCAATAGTGATAGTGTGATACTATAATTTGGAACATGAGTCATAATTGAAACTGTCTAACAAAACATAATTTGTTAAACTTAAACATACACTATCAAAAGTTTGTCTGGTAAAGGAGGCACGAAAAAACAAAAAAATTATAAAAAATATCCCAAGATGAGAAGGCCTAGAGTTCTGATACCTCATACCCACATGTAGATCAGTAGATGAAGATCAGAGCATCAGCGACCGCCAGCTGACGGAGAGGCGCGAGCCGTGCGGTTGAGCTGAGGAGGCAGAGGAGCAGAATATTAACTTAAAGAAGGAGTCGCCGGAAGGAGTCGCCGCTGAAGGAGTCGCCGGAAGCAGTGGCATGCATTCCAGCCAGGCAGTGGCTACCCCCCGCCCCCGCCCTCGCCCTCGCCCTCGCCCTCGCCCCCTTATTCCGCCTGGAGCGCCTCTGCTACCCGGGGCAGATGCCCCCGCCCGCCCCCGCCTAGTTCCACCTCTGTCATACATTGTTGGTTTATTTATAGGAATAAAGTTGGCCTGAAAACAAGGACCTAACCAAAAGATAAGAATAACGTTGGGGCCTAAAAACAAGGAACTAACCAAAAAACTCGTACAAACTAAATCAAATCACAACTAATTTTATTCTGAAATAAATGATTAACACTTCTATTGACATCCATCATGCTGCTACCAAACCTCCACATTTCATGCCTTGATTTTTTCACACGTAACATTTCCCTCCCCCTTAACAATGACCCTTATCCTCAAGGGCAAGATCTGGAAACTGCAGCTTCATATTACGCAAGTTTTCCCAGATTACTTTAGAAGGTGATAAGCCTTGCCAATGAATGAGAATTTATGTATGTCCACTTCGTTTGCGTTGTTCAAGAATAGCTTGGGGTCTCACCGAAATGCCATCTTGAGTTTGCAAGGTGACCAGGGGCGAAGCCACTTGTTAGTCAGTGGGGTCAATTGCACCCACTGAATTTTTATTTTTTTTTTAATATATGATAAATAAATTTTTTTTTAGAGTTAGAAGAGTCAATTTGTACCCACTGAAATTGGGTATTACACTTTACTGAAATTGGATATTACACTTTCCCGTTTCAAAGCAATTTGCACCCACTGAAATTTGCACCCACTCTTTTTACACTGAAATTGTTAATCAAATTTTAACCACATATGACTCATATCCTCTCAATATATGTATCTCTCTATAATATTTTAAACTAAATAATAATCTAATTTATATTACTTTTAAAAATAAATAATGAATTACTTACTTATGAACAATTGTGATTAAAAAAGTCTATTATGACTTAGTAATAACTTATAACTTAGTAATAATTTCGCCCCTATTGATAATATTTTCTGGTTTCGCCACTGAAGGTGACTGGAAATTGAAGTTGAGAGGATACAATTGCGCCCAACTTTTCTTTGAGTACAGACACATGAAATACCAGGTGAATGCATGAATCTACTGGAAACGCAAGTTTGTACGCAACTTTGCCAATACGTTGTAGGATCTGAAACGGACTATAGTAACGTGGAGCCAACTTGGAATCCCGTCGCAGAGTAACTGATGTCTGCCTGTATGGAAACAATCTGACATTGACCCATTCACCAACCTTATATTCTTTGTCTCGATGATCCAAGTCGTAATATTTCTTCATTCGCACTTGGGCTGACCTGATATGCTCCTTAATTTAACTCAGTTAAGACTTGATATCTCCTAACCAACTCCTCTTCAACTGCGGCTACCTTGGCAGTGCCGGTGATATATGACAGCAAACTTGGAGGATCACATCCATAAACAACCTCAAAAGGGGTACGCTTAATAGTTGAGTGCCAACTAAAGTTATAGCAGAACCCTGCCCGAGGTAACCATTTAACCCACTGCTTCGAATTAGAACTTGAAAAACAACAAATACATCTCAAGAGTTTTGTTAACCACTTCACTTTGGCCATCCGTTTGAGGATGATAAAAAGAACTAAAATTGAAGCTAGTGAAGTTAAGCCTAAATAATTCTTTCCAAAAGGAACTTGTGAACGTAACATCATGATCACAAACTATAGATTTAGGCATGCCGTGAAGCTTAAAAATATGCTCAAAAAAAATATAGGCTATACACATAGCGGTGTACGGATGAGATATAGGAATAAAGTGGGAATACTTAGACAACCGATACACAACTGGTCGATTTTCCATGGGAAGCTAGTACGTAGTCCGTCAATGAAATCCATTGAGATATCATCCCAAATTTGAGTAGGTATGGGTAATGGTTGTAGAAGATCTGCTGGATGTAGCTGTTCCACTTTATTTTTTTGGCATACTTCACATTCACGAATCAACCTCTTGATATCTTCTCTCATGTACTTCCAATAAAAAATTAGCTCTTACTCGATAGAAGGTCTTATGAAACCCCTCATGAAACTGTATCATGATATCTTGTTTCAATGACGAGTCAGGTGTAAGGAAAATTCGGCCCTTGAACATAAGAATTCCATCCCAAACCTCCCATGGGCCCACAACTTCACCAGCCAGCGTCATCTGTAGTATTTTCTGTTATTTGTAATATTAGTAATATTTAACCTAAATATGAATAATGGAAAAAATTAAACTAAACAGAATAAGAAAACAAAAACAAAATCAGATTTTGGAAATATGTGATAAAAATCCGAGTCCTTTGAATTCAAAAAGTCTTCTTAAAGCAAATTTATTCCCTCACTGGTGCTAAGGATTAAATGAATAATTGTTTCCCAAGATAAAACGAATTTACAATTCTTAATTAGTAGCACTACAAAATTAAGAATTCAATGAACGCAAATTCTATGTTATATACTAAAAAATTTCTTCATTAATAATAATGATGCATGAAAATGGTGCATGAATATACTTACTCAAAAATGCGAGAAACGGAAAATATTTGCGAGCGGGAAAACACTTGCAGAAGCGGTGGGAAGGAACGGAATCTGCGTAAAGCGGGATTTTCGAAACACGAAATGGGACTCTATTTTAAGATCGTGGAGCAGGATTACATTTTATAAAAGCGGAAAACGGAAACATTCGAAGCAGAAAAAACTATATATAAAATGGGATACCATATAGTGTATTTATAGAACATTTCCGCGCGGTTTATGACCGTTAGTGTTCAACTGTCGTCAAAACGACGTAGTATCGTGATGATATTTATTAAACAAATTTTGTCTAAAAATATATATCATGATCAGCCCGAGCCCGGCCAGACCGACCGGACGGCGGCACGTGAGTGTGAGTTTGAACCATGCCTTGGCTAGGTCCTCTCCCTTCCACAAAAGTGGGGTGCCCCTTGGGGCCCTTCCCATTAAGCAAACATCCCATATATAAAGACTTTATTTTTCCCTCTAATGCCCTATGTGGGACTTTGCAGTTTTCAACATTTCAAGTAAGTGACTTTGAAGTCAATTTTCTCATTCAATTCTTAATGAATTTGAACACATAAATATACCAAGTTATACTCCTCGTTGAGGAGAACGTATTTGTGCAAAAATCTGACATTTACGGAATGTGGGTTCTACAATAAATTAAGCCTCAAAATTCTTTAATATTTATTTTGTCAAACCCATTTCCAACATTTTCTGCACTATGCTACTATTTTTATGCTCTTCTTGAATGGGTTCTAACCAATGTGGAATAGAAGTTGAAATAACCAATATTTGATGTTCGTTATGGTCCTCAACCCTCCTGGTTAGCGCATCAGGTACACAATTAATTATACCTCCCCTACTTATACTCAATCTTGAAATCAAAGCCCATAAGTTTGTGAAGCCATTTTTGTTGAGCTTTTGTGGTTATCTTCTGGTCAGACTAGAGGTATTGTAGGCTACGGTGATCAATTCTAACCACAAATCTTCGTCCCAAAAGATAGTGCCGACACTTTTTAATAGCCATTACCAATGCAAGCATTTCTTTTTCATAAATAGAGAAGAGCAGATTCTTACTATGAAGGGCTTGGCTGTGGAATGCAATTGGACGTTCTTGCTGCAACATCGCGCCAATACCAGATCCGGACGCATCACACTCTACTATAAACACCTTAATAAAATCGGGAAGAGCTAATACTGGTGCCTTTGCCATGGCATCTTGAAGACGTTGGAAAGCATCCTCAGCCTTAGGTGACCATACAAATGAGTTTTTCTTTAGATTTGGGTGAGAGGCGCGGCTATTTTACCATAACTTAGTATAAATTTACGGTAATATATCCGGTTAGGCCATGAAAGCCTCTCATAGATTTTGGATTATGGGGCTTAGGCCATTGAACCATGGCTACCACTTTGTGAGGATCCACTAAGACACCCTCTACAGATATTATATGACCAAGTATTGAACTCGTTGCTGGCCAAATTCACATTTACTCCTTTTGACATGGAGTTGGTGCCTTTGGAGAGTTTCCAAAACCACTTGAAGATACTGCACATGTTCTTGCCAGGTAGTGCTATAAACCAAAATATCATCGAAGAACACTAAATCAAACTTTCTCTGATATTGCTGGAAGACCTCATTCATCAATGCTTGAAAGGAGGATGGTGAATTTGTAAGCCCAAAAGGCATTACCAAAAAATTCAAAATGACCTTGGTGAGTTCTAAAAGCTGTCTTTGGTACATCTTCAGGTAGTACTCGAATTTAATGGTATCCTGATCGCAAATCAAGCTTCAAAAAATAACAAGCCCCATGTAACTCATCAACCAATTCATCTATGGCTGGAATGGGGAATTTATCCTTGATAATCAGTTGATTTAAAGATCAATAATCAACACACATTCGCTAAGAACCGTCACTTTTCTTAACCAAAATTACTAGAGAGGAAAAAGGACAATTGCTAGAACGGATCACCCCAGTAGAGAGCAGTTCAGTCACCAACCTCTCTATTTCCGTTTTTTGATAATACGGATAACGGTAAGGCTTAGTGCAAATTGGACCACTTCCAAGTTGAAGGGGTATTCGATGATCTTGAACTCGTGTTGGCGACAACCCAATAAGTTCCTCAAAGAGGTCACTGAAAGCATCTAGGAGCTCATGCGCTTTAGGCATAAGTTGGCTTTTATCAACTGCTACTTCTCGCACAACGTCCAACTGCAAAAATGCCCCAGTGGTTGGCTTCTTTGTATTACGCTACAAACTTGTGTCTGCCACTACTGCCACTACAACAAAAAGGCTTATCAGCGACCACCTATCTACGACTGTATATGGTCGCAGATGAGTATTAGCGACCGACTGCGGTCGCTGATATTAGTCGCAGGTAATATGGTCGCTGGATGGACATCAGCGACCAATAATAGCGATCGACTTATTAGCGACCGACATCAACGACTGCATCCATCGCAATTTGACTCATGCTGAGTCAATTATCAAGTGTGATGTGGCACACGTGTCAGCGACCGGTAATAGCGACCTCATCGATTGGCTGAGGTTCCAAGAAAGGTTAAGCGGATCTTTATTACGATATTAATGACGCGTCGCGATCGACATGTGTGTTTTTTTTAAAAAAGTTTTCCTGTTTTATTGATTTTCCAAAAATAACCTGCTTTGTATCCCAACACACAGCAGTATATATAAGCAGCCATATTAACATCCATCCATGATAACTACTATATGATAAACATTCATCCATGAATAAACAAGTCTAGATCTTCATCCAACACAACATTCATCCAACACAATACAATCGTAAACATCCATATAAACCAATACAATTGTCAAAAGAATGAATCTAAAAGAGTACAAGGCTTTAAAAATCTAAACTTTGATACCACTGTGGAACGTAGTGGGCACTGTCCTTCCCAATTGTTGCTGAAAAGATTAACAAAAGATAAGATATGGATTGATTCGAGGTAATCCGGGCCTCCAGTGAATTTAAAATTCATAAAATTACTTCTCCCTTCTTCTCATACATTGTTGGTTTATTTATAGGAATAAAGTTGGCCTAAAAACAATGACCTAACCAAAAGATAAGAATAATAATGGGGCCTAAAAACAAGGAACTAACCAAAAGACTCGTACAAACTAAATCAAATCACAATTTATTTTATTTTGAAATAAATGACTTAATACTTCTACTGACATCCACTAGGGTTGTTCATAAATTTCGGTATTTTCGATTTTTTAGGTGAACCGGACCGATCCGAACCGGTCAGTTCGGTATAAAAGAAAATAGTTCGGGATCGGTTCGGTACAAATCGATTTCCGATTCCGATTACCAATTTCATAGGTCCGATACATACCGGACCGAACCGGTTGTACCAGTCAAAAATCTTTTTTAAATAATTTTTTTACTTAGCTTGTAAAATTGGCTTGAAGTCTTCTTCTCTATTTATATAATAGAAATAACACAAGAAAAGACATATGTAGTATAATATTTAGGATTGATGAAATTATTGGTGGTCTCTCCTATTTATAAAATAGAGGTAAGACAAGAGAACACAAATTAGACAATGTGGGATATTGGTAAAATAAGAGAACACGTATATATGGTTGTTTGGAAGTCCCACATTGATTAATAAAAGACTACCAAGTGAAGGTCAAGTATTCAAGTCCCACATTGGTTATTTATAAAAGTCTAAGGAAGTTTTCCTTATAAAAGAGTACCAAGTGAAGGTAAAGTACTCAAGTCCCACTTTGGTCTAATGAAATTTTCCTTATAAAAGACTATCAAGTTAGACTTTAATTTTCAAAGAAGTTCAAAAGAAGTTTTCCTTATAAAAGACAATCAAGTAAATTTACTACCAAGTATTAAGTAAATTTTTTTTATAAAAATAATACTAAGGGAAACATTAAAGTTGGTGGTTTACAAGTTCTATGTTGATTGGTAAAAGTAAAAGAAAGTAGATAAATTTAAATAAATTAATAGTTGGTTGTTTACAAGTTCTATATTTTGATCAAATTGATAAAAGTAAAAGAAATTAGATAAACTTAAATTATTTATCAAGGAAAGATTTGCTTCAAAGTTAGAATAAAAGTCTTACTTAATTGGATAGACTTTGATTAATAAAAAAGACTACCAAATGAAAGTCAAGTATTCAAGTCCCACATTGGTTATTTATAAAAAGTCTAAGGAAGTTTTAATATAATAAAACTACAAGTGAGACCTTAATAGTCAAGTCCCACATTGGTTATTTTATAAAAGTCTAAGGAAGTTTTTCTTATAAAAATACTTCCAAGTGAGATTTTAATAGCCAAGTCTCACATTGATTTTTTTATAAAAGTTTAAGGAAGTTTTCCTTATAAAAAGGCACATGACCTTAATAGCCAAGTCCCACATTGGTTATTTTTATGAAAGTCCAAATAAGTTTTTTATAAAAAGACTTTCAAGTCTTTTATTTTTTATTGGAGCCAAATAAGTTTTTTTAATAAAAGGACTTCCAAGTTTTTTATTTGGAACAATTACATAAAATAGTATATTTTAATAAAATAATACAAAAAAAGTACATAAATAAAATATTTACAAAATTAATGCATATGCAATATTTAATTACAAAAAGAGTGCAATCTTATCCCTTTAATTATGGCCAAGATTTTCTCCTCCATCTCTCCCACGTTTTCTCCTACTCCATTTTTTATTCCATTCTCCTCCCTCCACCCCCTCCCTCCGCCTCCTCCTGTCCAACCCCTCCTCCCGCCTCCCCTCATCCCCTCCCGCTCCCGCTCCCGCCCCTTTCTCCTCCCTCCGCCTCACACTGCCTTCCCCCATCCCTCGCCCCACCACCTACCCTCCATCCGCCTCCCCCTCCCCCTTCCCCCACCTCCCACCTCCTCCCGCCCCACCACCTCCCCCCGCCTCCCCTTCCATCTGCCCCCTTTCTCCTCCCCCTCCTCCCGCCCCCTTTCTCCTCCCCCCCCCCCACACCCCACACCCCACACCCCACACCCTCCACCATCCCTCTCCTCCCGCCCCTTTCTCCTCCCTCCGTCGCCTCTTCTTCCAGGTTCATTCTCCACCTCCACGGTAATCAAACAGTCATCGTTAGTAACCTAACAACAGTCGTGTAGTTGGTAGCCAACATTCCGATAAGGTAACCAATTCAATTTTATTTGATTACCTATTTATTTTGAATGTGATGCAATTTGGTAACCAAACTTCATACAGATTGGTTACCAAACTTTTCGCTAAAAAAGTAACTAATTCAATTTTATTTGATTATCATTTTTATTTTAAATGTGATGCAGTTGGTAGCCAAACTTCGTATAAAGGTAAACATTTTAATTTTTGTTGGTAACCAAATCGTCAAAAAAATTCAGAATAGCAACTCCGTGGCATGTGGCGGCGGCGGGCGAGGGGAGGAGGATGATGTCTGATAACTCCTTCATAATTTTTATTTTTAATTTCCTCATTTTGATTTGAATTTTGAATTATGGATTTGAAATTGTTGTTAGATCCAAAAGATTTGAATTTGAATTTTAGTTATCCTTGATTTTAGGTTTGTACTATTTTTGTAATATGAATCCTAATTACACTCTTTTTGTAATTATTTAGTTGATGCACTTTTCTTGTATTTACTTTCTATTTGTTGTATACTTATGTAAAGGACCCTTTTTATTTTTTGTGGCTCAAAATTTCTTGACCTTGGACCAATTTCTTGATCTTGGGCCAAAATTTTGCTGAAAATCAAGTCTTGGGCTGCTCTTAATTGGGCCAGTTTTGGTTTAAAAGTGGCTTTGAGTTTTGCTAATAATATTAGGTAGATTTTTGTAAGGTATAAACCAGAACTTAACTTGATGCAAAACCCATTATTTGATCTGCAGTATATTAGGTTCAACCGATGATCGGTTCCATATTTTGGGTATTATTGGTATTCGGTCCAATTCGGTTTGGTCCGGTTTTTTATCGGTGAACACCCCTAATATCCACCATGCTGCTACCAAACCTCCACATTTCATGCCTTGGTTTTTTCACACGTAACAAACACACGGTAAATATTGACATAAATAATTACCATTCAAATTATTTATTTTGTTTTACTTGTTAGATCAAAAGAAAAGGAGTCTCCTACGTTAGGAGAAAAAACTGATCGATCCTTTTTTTTTTCGAATGCACCTGTGATCTTTTCCCATATGATTCTTTTTTAAGCCATTACCATTATTTGTGTTCAACACCCCTAAACTGAAGTTCACATTCCAATAAATAGCCCATGGGCTATTTGTCTTCGTATATGAAAAATGGAGGTAGTATGGCCTGAAACCATCTCTATAAGACCACCAAACATATGGTATCGCATTCGAGTATTAAAAGCTACCACATGTGACCAAAGTTGTGACACTGAAAAAGATTCTTTTAATAATGCAACCTTAAAATATATGCCCTTTAAAAGAACATAGTCCACATCAATTGTGTTAAGGTGGCAGGTTAGGGAATGGCAGTACAAAATAATTTAATACTGCGTTTTAATAGAAGGAATTCAATGGAAGACAAAATAAAATAATTTTAAGGTATTTTAAGTATATGTTTGATTATTAGTGGTGGTGGGTGTTATTATATAATGACAAAATTATTATATATATTCATTTTATTATAATGAATTTTATTCCACCTTCTCCGCATGAAATAAAAAAAATAAATAGATGAAATAAATTTTCATTTCATTAGAATAATTTATCCTCCCGAATATCATCAAATACATTATTTTTATTTCATTAATTTATTTTCTCGATCCAAACGTATCATAACAACTGATAATGGGTCCCATTCATCATCTTTACAAATGTCACACTAGCATGGTGTCCTTCTGTATACCCCCACGAAAGTGATAAATTGTTGTACACCCATGAAATTTTACAAAAAAAAAAAAAATCAAATAAAAGATTATTCTAGGGTCATGGTTTGGTGGATCCCAAAAGTTATCAAAAACAATTTTATGGTTATTTCAAAACCTGTGGAATAGTCTCATCTGTTACCAAACCTCAGTGATATATATATCCCTTAAACTTAGACCAGGCCAAAGGCCGCTTACAAAACACATGGCATAGACTTTCTTTTATCTCTCTCCTCTGTTTTTTCTTAGGCAGTTCTTTCTTATTTTCTCTGTTTTCATTTTTCTACTACCTCTCTTCTTCTTTATTCCCTTCCCCTGTTTGGACTGGTTGCTTAGAAAATGCACTTTGTTACAAGTTACATGTTTGATTTCTAATGTTTGGCAACATGGGTTTCTTTTTTATTTTAATTTTATATATATATAGTGATCAGATCATCCTTATTTGAATATTGGATTGCCTAGCATATATGTTTGTTTTCTAATGTATGGGAAAATTCGGATTTTTTTAAAAATAAAATTACAAGAAGGAAAACTTGGGAGACGAATGATTTTTATTTTTATTTATTTATTAAATAAATTAAATTAAAATCAGGGTTTTATTACCATTTATTTTTTTGTAATCATTTAAGCTTCTATGTCTTGTTGATGGGATTTATTTGTTCCTGATCAATTCGTAACCAGAAGCAAAAGAAAATCACTAATGTCAGCCTCTCAAATCTGTCATGTTCCAATATCTCCACAACTGCAGTATTGGGTGGTTGACAATATTGAATCCGTTTTCATTGCAATTCTTTTTACCTTAAATTTGATGAAGAAATAATTAGTTGAAATTATAGGGAATTGATATTTCCAAAAATAAAAATAATAGTTTCACAGGGTCACAAAAATAATAAATGAGTCTCGAATTCTACTCGTGAAAATATTAATTCTCAAATTATATACTAGTTCTTTGTTGTTGATATAGTTGTATTCTATCCTCTTTTCGTCACACAAAAAGAGTCATTTGTTAAATTCACAAATATTAATAAAGTTTTTGTTTCATGAATATCCCTAAATGTTAAAAATAACAATATGACAATGAAATTATAATAATAGATTAAGAGATAGTGTTATTTTTTATTATTATTAATAAAAAGAAGAATCTTTTCCCAAAATAAAATTGACAAAAGGAACCCATTTTGAGCAGCTAAAAAAATAAATTAACAAACTAAGTCTTAAACATAAAAAATAAAAAAGAACCATAATCCAATTCAATTAAGTTTTGATAATAATAATAATAATAATAATAATAATAATAATAAAATGAAAAAAGTTATCCGAGCAGATCTTTAAATTACTTTGCCTTTGACATCTATGAGATTCAAGGGAGTTGAATGGCTGAATTGGTCGGTGCGTATTTTTTCAGGGATAAAATAATAAAGTTTTGTCATTCAGATGTTTAAGACATGTCAATTATCAAATAATTTTTTTTCATTCAGATTCAGAAAGATATTTCATATGAGGATGTTCCGCACCGCAGCATGAAGTGAAGGTATGTATACTTGTTGAGCCCTAGCTATGCAACTCTGTACGTACGTACGTAAACCAACCAAGGGCATGTTACTGAAATTTTCAATCTCACTTACTTGCAGGTATCTAATTTCTGAGGGAAGTGCTTCCTCGTTTGAGATTATTTACATCTAATTGGACTGCTTGCTATATATCAATCCCTATATTCATTCCCCAATTGCATCCCATGGTTGGTCCTGAATCTTCCTGCTATTGAGTCCAGCCTGTTATATTTGTGAGGCAGAGCTTCTTCACCAGGAACTTATCCAAACACCAAATTGATCATTATTTATGGTTTATATGTTTTGCTTGAATTTTTATAAACTTTACAAGATTATCATTTCATTATGTGGTCAACTACCAACGGTGATGGAAAATATCTTTATCAGTAAGTTTGTGTTCATGTGTTAAGTTTTGTGTCGGGTAAATAATAGCTCTTTCAAGTGTTTTTTACCATTTCCTCTGTTTTTTGGGTGGTATTGTTGTAATAACAAAATCCACAAACAACTCGGAATACGATGCACATAAAATGTATAAATAGAAGGTTCATAACAAATACGAGCTATGTTACAAATTCTATGGATGATCCAGAGGAATAGCATAATGGCAAATACCACATAACAAATTCTATGGATGTTTCAAGCAAATGAAACGACAATGAGACGGCCCCAACATTTTGCCTAGTTTTCATTCTGCCAAAATTTTCAATGCAGATGAACTTCTCATTTACTGATATCCCTACTTTATCCTTCTTCTTCTTCTTCTTCAAATTCCCATTTCATGCAGCTTGGGATGAAAACCATAATTTATCAATCTCAACAAGCGCATTGATATGGGTTCTAGGTAACAACAAACGCAATAAGGGAATTGAAGAGGATGTCCGAAGGGGGCTGAGTTTCTCCACTACTGTTTTAATTACACAAGGCCCAGGTAGGCTATACCACTGCAGGTACCACGAGAGAACTGTTGAAGAATTTCCTTCCGGCCATTTCCCTGATTTAAAATAATTACACAAATCATCACTTAGGGCTGGAAAATAACTCAGAAGCTCCTCTATGCACTTTTGGAGTGAACCTAAAAAACCAGATTGGACAATGCCCCCTCTCCAAGTTGTTAATCTTCCATTGACCACAGCTTCATTGTAGGCTAAAGCAAGCTGCACGAAAAAAACGGGCCATAAAATTCAAAGAATGCCTCTTTATATTTGCAACTGCCTGAACAAGCTAAAAGATAAGTCCAACATTTTAGAAATGCAATATAATACACTATATATACTTCATGCGCCAATTAGAATGTTAGTATTATCTTCCAGTTTCACTCTCAAATCTCTACCGCGTACATGAAACTCTTGACAGAATTTGCTTTGCCAAACATATGCTATGAAGTGGAAGTCTAGAAAATGCAGTGGCGTCATTCAAATATTACTCTCATCAAGCTGGAAAGTATATTGCTTGCTTATATTCTAAACCAATTAATATAACATTATTCATCATCAATTAAACAGAATCTCACTAAAGTAGAAATATATGTCAAGAAACAACAAAAGGCCACAAATATTTACCTTTAAACTAGACAGAAAAATCGTGTCAGCAAAAGTGGGAGTACCCTTGGTAACCTGATCAGCCATAGACCCAATTGTTGTGTATAATGCCAAATAGACCTGAATTTTCAGAAAATAAAATAACAATGAATTAAAATGAAAAGTTCCTCAATACATAAGAGATCACTCAAGCAAAGAACATTCAATATAATTTAGAACGAAAGAACCAATTCAGTCTTAATCTTCTAATCACAAATGTGAAACATTTGACATCTGTAAACCCACTCATGTATGACAATTCTAAACGATATTGGTATGCTAGCAACCGTGAAAGTTACTAAATTAAGTCAAACCTTATCGGAAGCTGAAGGATTCATACTAATGAACACCAATAAGAAACCGGAACTTTCAAGACAAAGGCATGTAGTTACCTGTAAAAGGGCTGGCCTATCCTTGCTTACACACTCAAATAACACTTGCAAGCAAAATTCCTGGAAATCAATGTCAGATCTGCAAACAAATTTGATAACTAATTATTACAAACAGCAGAAAAGTTTTCCCAAGGCATCTAAAGTTTTCCTACATAGATTTCTGCCTTCATACGCTTATGCTCATGCTTCGTTGTGATTCCTATTTCACAAGGAAGCATGAGCATAAGCATATGGAGGCAGAAATCTATGGAGGAAAAGCGCATAGAAAATGACAAAAATATGGATACAATTCATTGAGGATAAGCCAATAATTGTGCCTTCTCCAAAGAGGCAAATATAAAGTATATTTCCATGAAGATAAACAATAAAAAAAATGGATTCAATTATTACTTGCCCATCCTCTGATTATCTTATACTGCTCCTCTTCGATGACATTGTGGCATGTTTTAACTTTTACAATACAAGGTCAAACAACATTCTCAATGCTTATTGTATGCCTCAAGAGCCGATCCCTCAACACATTAAGAGGAATATTATCAGAAATCTAGTAAGAAACCATTGCCAATTGACATAGGAACACAAATTATGAAATTCTTGTATCAAGCCTATAAAACATGATAATAAAATAATAAACCATAGAATTTAAACTTGGACCTTTCCAATTAAAACATGTGGGTTAGCCTAGATAAAGTTCATCCACGAGCTTTGAGGAAGGGGAGAAAATAAAGGGAAAAAAAGGGGAATAAGAAAAGCAAAAGAGAGAAAAATAAACTATGTATACAATCCCATAAACAACGCCTGGGACAAAGCATGTACAATATATATATATATATATATATATATATATATATTGCAACTTCCTTGGGGTTTCCGTAATATAAAACTAAATACAGAGGAAGTTGAAGGTTTCATAACCTGTCTTGGAACATTCATAAGAACATGCAATTTGTGATCAAGCTAGTGTTTTCTGGCAACTCTTGGTCTAAACAAAAAGTTCTTTATACATTTTCGTAAATACAAGGGTGCATGCAAAATACCAGTCCAAGCCAGTAAAAGGCCTTTTTATGACATAATATAACAAGGGAGTGTGAGAGTACAACAAGATCATTGGACATGCTTTTTAAGACATTGGGAATGATTTCAGACAAAAGAACATCGAAGATCTTTACACTTGCCTGCTATTCCAGGAGGGGTCATCGCAAAGTTGAGCAAATGCAATCAAGCTCGGATCAGATGAGAAGGTACTGACCAATTGATGCACTGTGGCTGGTAAACTACCGTCATAGTTAGTTGACGTACATGCTCTCAGACTTGTTAAACCAAACACCTGCATTTGAGCGCAATTATTCCTTCCAAAGATTCAGAACTGAGAAAGGATCAAATTAGTGTTAACACTATTAGAGCTCAAACCTTGTGCATCGCACGTGACAGTAGTGACTGAGATCCTATGGGATCATCGACATATGAGCATGCTCCAACTTTTCGCTTGATATAGAGGATACCAGAATTAAATGGGTCATTCTTGTCACCAGCATTCCACCAAGATTTCTCTGAAAAATTAAGACTTGCAATTGGATGAAACTTTTCAATAATTTGTTACAAATCAACAGAGAGAATAGACAGCTATTCTACCTTCGGGATTAAGCTCAATGACTTGAGACCAATACCGTGGACCACAAACACGAACAGTCTTTAACTGCATCATATGTTGAACATTACATTAATCCTAAAGTTTCAGTTTAATGAGATGAAATGAAGCAGATAATAGACGCTGTAAGAGTTTTAATAAATCCAAAGAAGTTGATTGGAACTGTGAAGGCAGTAGCCAATTTACTATGTAATTTAAGCATGTCGACAACCAATACTAGCCCCAGCTATTAGAACTGCTTTGTCTCAGTATATGCTCCTTGCAGCATTTGGCCGTCTCTTTCTAGTTACAGTTACATATTAAACCTAAAGCTCAACATAAATAATAAATAGAGCAAGAGATGATGATTGGTCATGAACTCACAATAGCACGTTCTGGTAGAATGCAAGGGGAGACCTCACAAAAACTTGTCTCAGCATAATGTTCAGTTTCCCTAATTGTGACTTCAAGAGGAGCATAAACTGGTAAACCAGTATCCACATCAACTGTTTGAACCCACCGGGCTTCTGTTGCAAGGACATATAAATGCCTGAATGCCTAGAAAATAACTTCCTTCAGACAATAGCTAAAGACATAATAGAATAGATAACATAATGGAAATAAGCATTCGTGATGAACAAGAGTTTGTATTCTTTGCCAGGTTTGTTTATGAAAATCATTTCCATTCATCTACGGTGAATGATACAAGAATGGGCCTTTTGTCTCCATCATGGTTTTCGAAAGTGAACTACTACACGATCCTAACCCTTTAAACTTGAATAAACAGACGTCGTACTACAGAAATTATCTTCAAGTTCTTTTTCTTTTTGTCTTTTTTTCCTTGATCAGTAATTTTTGACCGCAAGTATGTTGGAAACTTATCTTCAATTCTTTGTGACAACATCCCATAGCACAACCTTAATTCTACATAGTCCTATTCTCATGTGTGCAATAACATCCAAACTCTAAATACACTGCCTCAAAAGTAAATATTTATTCGTTAATATCCCTAGCAGGTAGAAAGCCACAGGACATAGTTTCTAAACCCATTTTTCACTGAAGTGCTTAAAAGGGTTCTCAATTGCTTTGGTTGTGTTTAAATAGAAAAAAGATAATGAAACAAAGGTTTAATACCTCTCAATCATGATTTACCTGAAGGTGGCATCGATTGTCATTTGGACCAGTAGGCAAGCGTGGATACAGGGTTATAAGTAAAGCTGCAACAGAATTGTTGCTAGTTGAAAATGTACGCATTCCACCTCCAAGAAACAAGAAACCAATTGATAGGCTTACCTGAAAAAAAAATGCACTGATATAATAAATAAAGGAAATGAAAAAAAAAGTTTAGATAGATTGCACATCACCCAATATAATGGTAAAACACACAATTAACCGCTCATGAATTTAGTATTTATCTAATCTGAACAGTGTCACACTTCGATCTTTTCACGTGTCAGTATGATTCTATGCGCATAATGTAATCCTTCTCTACCAAGGTAGAAAGTTCCTCGGATAGTATGAGCTTATTACATGAGAGAAATATAGTACATGCCACAGGCTATTGATGTGAGACCCCAGATTTTATCAATAAAGATTTAAATTTTGTCGAAATAATTTTTAATATTATGGTGTGAATTTGAGATAATATTATAGTTGTGGGTAGTATTTATAAATTTTGCAAAGTATGCAAGTGGTTATATTATATTCGATTGGTCGGGGAATATTCGGTTTAGCAGGGAATATTACAACGGCTCAATCATTGGTGGACCCCTCAACAGAATTATTGTCGGATTGAGAAAACGACAAAATATTTTATTGAAATAACAGTGAGAAGTTTTACCGTGGTTCTTTGTTGAACTACTCGGTAGTAAAAGCTACGAATACGTACGTGGGTCGCGTAGTAGCACGGTATTGATTATTGATGCTTTATGTGAGAAGTCACTTTTGATTTCCGCTTTTTATTATACCATTTGAACATCCTGCTCACATGTGTTTTACCGGACTGGTTCCGCTTTTTATCATTCTGCTTGAAATATCCTATCTCGTGTGTTTTACACCGGGATCCGTTCCATCTTTATTATTCTGGTTGGAACATCCCGCCGGTGTGAATTTCACACGACTCGGTTCCGTTATTATTATTCATTGGAATAACTTTAATAACTGCCTATGCAAAGATCTGCATGCATGGTGATTTCTTTGTTATTCCATTCTTTATTATACCCAAATAAGTTAAAACTTTGACTTCTATACTCCGCTGAAATTAGTAGAATATCCTCGATATTTGCGTTTCATCCAATATCTTTTCATGGAAATATTCTTTCCGGTCATTCTTGAATTTTACTCTCAATGTAAACAAGATTATCGTCGTTGACAATTTGACGTTAATAATTCATGAATTAAATAATTCTTGAACTTGCTTTTATCAATTACTATGTCATTTAATCGTCATCCTCATGTTATATTATGTTATCTTTGGCTTACGATGACAGATGAACTTAGTATGATTATGACGCATCTGTGGATCATTCGGTATAATCACGACTTGATATAAATGATGTGGACAAAAGTCCTCGGTGGCACTGTGAATGCAATGATGGATAGTTTTGGTATGATTACATGAAGGGTGATTCTGTAGATAGTCACGATCATTGATAATTTGATGAAAATCCTCGACCGTGGTATGGATGATTAGATGTGGTGGTTTATTTATTGTCGTAGTCTCAAATAAAAATTGATGAAAACCTTTTAAAACCTAAAAGATAGTAGACTTTTATTCTCTACTTGACTCTTTTAATGGATTCGCTTATTCACCGCAGCTTAAAGTGGTTGGTTTATCAGTATTTTATCGGTTTAATCATGTTGAAGGCTAATGATAATTTATTCGCATTATCTTAGTCATAATATTTCTTCTTGGGCTAGTTGAGCTCACCTTTTCTTTCACCTTCTTCTCGAGAAATGAGAACATAAATTGGGACGAGTCGGGATATCTAATCTGAACAGTGTCACACTTCGATCTTTTCACGTGTCAGTATGATTCTATGCGCATAATGTAATCCTTCTCTACCAAGGTAGAAAGTTCCTCGGATAGTATGAGCTTATTACATGAGAGAAATATAGTACATGCCACAGGCTATTGAAATCTAGTTTGTAGTTAGCCAATAAAAAATAGGAACACCCTCACTTGATACAGATTCAGTGATTTGATCAGGGCCCATATTATGGGGGTAAAGTGAGAACCAAAACTAGTAACGAGTTGGCTGTCCAACTTTCTAAGTTGATCAAGTAAAAAAAAGATAGTCTAATTCTAGTAGACACCTAGGCTATGCTTCTTTACAAATATGATGGGTGAGATAGGACTATTTGTATCAATTTATTACCACGTCAGACTATTTTAACTCATGATTACAAAGTTATTTGATCCCATGACTATTTTATCATTTCTAAGACCATTTCATGAGGGATTATAATCCCAAGTGGAAAGGTGGTACTATATAATCCCCCTTTTGAGGTATCAAATGACCTTCAAAATGATCAAAAATAATTCATGAATTAAATAACAGACTAATCATGGAATAAAATAGTCCGAAGTTGTAATAAATTAATACAAATAGTCATATCCCACCCATCATTTTTGCAAACAAACATAGCCCTAAATGTGCAACCACTCAATTACACCGATTACACAGTTTCTGTAATGTACACTGAAAAAATTAAGTGTTTACATCAAGCAGGAGGACGAATAGTGTATGCTGATTACTAAAGAAACCCTATGAATGGAAATGATCACCATGTAATTTTGAACAATTTGAATTTTGAGGACATTAACACTTCGAAGATGCACGTGCTGACATCACAATCATACCCTTTAATAAGATGTTGGATGACATGATCATGGCGCCATAGGAACCTCTCAGTAAGTACAATTAACCAACAGGCCTCTTATTATAGAGCTAAAATAGCAGGAATTGGAAGCAACTTAGAATCTGAAACGCCTCAATTTATTGGTAAAAACTATATTATGCGAATGAGAGGTCCAATCTCTTAAACTCGTAAGCTTTTGATCATATGATGTAATTGGTGTCCTAACATTGTACCATATTCTTGATTCTAGAGTGACTCGGATCATGTATTTTGTTCAAACATTCACTCATTATTTCCTAGCATGTACTAAATGTGTTTCTCTTACAGACTCCATGTACAAGAGGTGCTATAACTGAGGATTTTGAAAACATGATATGTCGCTCACTTCCATGAACCAGAGAAGTGCTATAACTGAGGATTTTGAGAACTTGATATGTCGCTCACTCTTAAACATAGTTGTCAAGGCATTAAGACAAGGCGAGGTGTTTGCGAGCGCCTAGATGTATAGGGGATAAAGCACCCCACCTAGGCATCCATAAGGCAATTAGTTGGATCCAATTAGAAATTAGAATGTGACCCTGTATTTGAATTGAATTGTGTTATAGTTCTTTTCATATTTAACATATATAAGGAAATATAATGTGCAACTTTTATAAACACGTCATAAAATTCATGTTAAATAATCAATTTTTATTTCTTAACAAATGAGATGGATGAAATATTATATTTTATTAATCATAGTCAACTATACATAATAACAATAATTAGTAAAACATTTAGATACTCCTTCCATTTCAAATTATAAAATTATTATTGACCTGTGTTACTCGGACTCGGGGCGGGTGTCGGATGCGGGTACATAGGTGTTGGACATGTGAAGTCAAAAAATAGAATATACGCGGATATAGATCCGAATTTGGACACGGGTGCGAGGATACGGTATGTTATGATTTTTTAACAATGTTTATACTGTCCAAATTCATATAGACATGCATTTATCATAATATGACAAAATGAAATAATCTTTGGTTTTCTCATCTACATTGTAGACGTATTAAGAAATATATTCATTTTTAAAGTCAAAATGACACGACTTATGTGGTCGAAATTATAACTTTTAAGGTTAAAATTGTACATGCAATAAGCATTTAATATTTTATGGAGAAAGAGTGTTACTTTTTAAAATAACAAAATAATTATTTACTACTTTTTTATGAAAAAAGTAGAAATATTTATTATTTTATTAAAAAAAAAAAATATTATTATTTAATATTATTTTTATTATTATTATTATTTATTATTTTATTTTTTAAGGGTGTTTTTTTATTATATTATTTATTATTATTATTATTTTTAATATTTATTGTTTTTTATTGAAACAAAATGGGTGTCTTTTGCTTGGTTTTGTCTTTTAGTGGGTAATTCTTCTTGAACATCCTTTTCTTCTTCTTCTTCTTCAAATTCTTTTCTTTTTCTTCTTATTCAAATCATTTTCTTCCTCTTCTTATTCTTTCCTTTCTTCTTCATCATTTTTCCTCTTCTCTTGATCATTTTCTTCTTCAATTTTAGGACTCTCTTGAGCGCTTGGCGACTACCCAAAGACGAGCATTGCCATGCTTTCTTTGTGGTTACGCCGACAACTATGATGTCGATTCAAGCGGGCGAAGTGCAAAATGACACACACCCAATACATCGAATCCCTTTTCGAAAGTGCCCACCGTGTCGGATCGTGTCGATGCGGATACTCCATCGTAAACAAAGTAGTCCGAGTAACACAGTTATTGACTTTTGAAAATCAATTTGAGATATTTTCAAACTCAAAATTGGTAAGATTCATTAACAATTTTAACACCAAGCAATAAACCTTATACTTAGTAATACTTCTTTATATAGTTTACAATATTTATAATTGTATTGACTAAGGTAAATAGATCTATGTCAATTTTAAGTTCGAAAATGTCTTAAATTGAATTTTAAAAAATCAATAATTATCTTATATTTTGGAACGGAAGAAGTATATTTTTCTATCACATTATTTATTATATTTAATTTTCTAAAAAGTTTGTATGAACTCCAAAATTATTCCAATTCCGGATATGATGAATTAAACTTGATCCATTTATTTGACAACGTCTAAGATTCTCACTTTAAATTACTACCTACCTGATCACTTATGATGATTTCACTTCCATAATAATTCATCCAATGCAAGTAGAATTCACATGTCAAATTACATCATAGTAATGCATTAGAGAAATAAAATGAAAAATAAAATAAGTTTCTAATTAGCCCTGTTGCAGTCTTAAGACTTCACTAAAACTAGTTGAGGCGTAGGAGTTCTGGTCCACTTCTTGTTTTGTTTTGTTTTTTGTTTAGTATTATGTTTTTTTTAGTAATTAAAAGGAAGTCCTGGTCTACTTAGAAGTTGGGAATGAGGACCTCATTCTACAATAAAGAAAGACCATTGTAAATATGTAACTGATATTACAAGCTTACACTTGGGAGTATTCATAAACCCAACAACTGATATATATATATATATATATATATATATATATATATAATGTCATTCTAAAATAAAGAAAGGACATTGAAAATATGTAACTGATATTACAAGCTTACACTTGGGAGTATTCATAAACAATAATATATATTTACTATAATCTGTACAGTTCAATATATATATATATAGTTTGCAAAAGATTTACTACAATCTGTATAATTCATACATACTAGACAATAATATCTCTATTCTCCCATGCCAAGTTTATAGGAAAGCTTACCGCTAACTGAGTACCATAATTAACATGCCCGTCAGCTGAATTTCGACTACGAAGAAATCTCAAGAATCTTAAAGTTTGCAAATGTCCAGAACCTGACATAACCTTTGTCCCAGAAAACATCATCGTTGAATAAGCATTTACATAAGAATAAGTACAGATGTAAATTTAAGAATTTGCAAAAACCACCTACCACAGACAGGGAAAGAGCAATGAGATGAAGGCATGTTTCCAATGTACTCCGATCAACATATTGCAACAATCCTTTTGGGAAGTTATTGCCACTTGCAACAGAGACGGGCTTTATCTGCCAAACATAGAGATGAAGAAGCAAAACAGTTGGCATATATATATATATATATATATATATATATATATAAAGTTGAAAACACACATGCGCACACACATATAAATTAAGTAGCATCCAACGAAGGCTAGACCTCATTAAGAAAGTAAACCGCATATTTGTAAAGCAACTCCTGTGCATTTCCATCTCGTGTACCAGCAAATCTTAGACCTGCCACCATTAAAGCTTATAGATTTCAGAATAAAACATAAATCTTTGCCAGGAATAAGTCTAAGTAGCTAACAATAAGTGATTAACAGAGATAGATACACAACGTCATACCTATTGAGCCCAGCATCCATGGACACATCCTCAACTTCAACACAATGATTATAGCAACATATATATAGCGACTCATAGTCATAGCTCAGTAGTCCAGTGAGGAATCTAGATGTGGTTAAGATGGTTTTATGTTCAATAGCTGTTTCTCTACTACAGGAATTTAATTTCTCAACATCCCATTTCAATTTTGCAAGATACTGTCCAAGAGTTGCACATCACTAAATACATTTAATCCTTACAGAGCTTTTAATTTGCGGTATTTGACTATGATAATTCTAGAAACAGTGCACGCAGCTCGAGAAATAAAACTCTCAGAATCTTAATTGTGATGTCTAAATTAGAAATGGCATCCAAGAGAAAACAACTTTATTAAAATGAACATATAAATGATCTCAAGGACTGACCAAACAAAAAGGTTACTTACCAAGTGATATACAAGCTCCTGCTACTATATTAACATATGCCTGAATAAAAACTTCAGCATCCATTTCATCAACATCACCCATCTCGTCACCAAGGCCTTCAACCCCATTTTGCACGATTTCAGGAATCTGAGACTGAATCCAATCTTCAGATGGATGTACCCTAAAATGAGCAAGTACACTGAGACAAAAACTCGAGGGGCAACTAACAGGTGACAGATTTATGCACTCTTGGGACTGAATGAAAATATTATACCTGCTCCACATAATCAAATTCCGAGCAATGACGCGAAGCATTATAAAATCAGGCCTTACATACTGCAAATCAAAATGTGTGCGTGGAGTAGAGAGTCTTGACACCATCACGTCTGATTCAGTCTGCAATAATTATGAGGCTTCATTCGTGAAAAATGAAAAGAGTTCCCTTATGAACTTGATAAAGAACATAAGCTGATGTACTAGTGTTATAGTATGATCAAAATATAATAATACTGAGGTTTGTTGCATTCACAAAATTACCTTTAAATACATTAAAGCAAGAGCAATTACGGCTGCAGGCGCAGTGACATCCACATTGATCTGGGTCCCATCCATAACCTAAAATGACAATAGCCGCACTCAGTGAGAGATAAGAAGAAAGAAGTATAATGAATGCCATAGATTGCTATGATAAAAACAGAAAAACAAAATACTTCTAAAAGCAAGGGCCAAATTATGATGATCAAAGGTAGGTTTAAACATGTACAACCTGCCCAGAACTGCGACTGTGCTCCTCGGTTAATGGTGTCAAGAGAAGGGATCTCTCCTGAAGAGTAATAAATAAACAAGGTCATGTTGAGTTCTTGTATAGTACATAATCTGCAAGAAGGTGAATCAAATCTTATGGTAGCATTTGGGAAACAAAATCCAGTAACAGCATTTACATTGTGACTTTCTTTACCGCCGACATATTGGAACAGTCGATCCACAAAATTGTCCATGAAATTAAGAGCGTCTTCTCCTCGGCCTTTCAATTGAACAAACCGTGGTTAAACAAAAGTAATATCTTCGTAAGTTTTGAAAAAAGTGTCCATCTTAAATCATACCCAAGGCAACAAGACCCAGTGAAAATCCGGCAGAAATTGCATAACCCTCTCTTTCAAGTACATTATCGCCTCCACTTCTACGACCTATTTCTCCCTGTTAAAATTTATAAAGATATTAGTTGCTAACATTATATCGAATAGAAAAGGCAATCAGAAAGAGTATAGAAAAGGCAATCAGAAAGAGTATTAGACTGCCCAATATTATGAACAAAACAAAATCCATGCAACACAGTAGAAATTTATAGAACTACTATTATTAAAGACCACTCTGCCATGAAAGTTCCTTCAGATATGGGAGTACGGAACTCCTTCCTTTTCTCAGATTTCCTGGAAATGCCACAGCTTATAATTCTTATTTACCACAAAGCCCATATATCTTAAAATTTTTGGCTCCAATAAAACATCTATTGACAAGCCTATCCTACAATAGGCAGGGGTATTCAAGTGTTGGACTCTGCTCCAGACCACTCCTAATGGAGCTCTCCTGCTCCCACTCCCTCTCCCTCTCCCTCTCCTTCTCCCCTTATTTTCTCGTCGTCCCTTCAGATCGAGTTTTGAAGAAGATGGTTGTTAACAAATAGTACTTTCACCAACAATGGCAAAATCATGTCAAAACATAAGTTTAGATACAAAACTAAAGCTTCAATTAACAAAATGTATAACCCCACATTATAATCACCATCTCCCACTTACCCAAAAAAAATCTTCATGTTCTGCAGTCACTCAATAGCTTCAATTAAAAACCAATTTAAATTGAATTCATTTATATCTTTGTCAAAGTCAGTATATAAAGTGGGATTCTGTCTTTTCAATTAAATTGTAAGGATCTGAAAAATACTTGCAACTTGATTGTTAGAAAAGACATCAATTGTTGGAGTTAGAAAGAGATTTTCATGTTGAACAAGACAAAATATTCCTTGTGTACACCTTCAATCTACTGGTTCTAGTTCAACTACAAACCATTCTCTACACTATAAATAAATTGAGATTTGACTCTTGATGATCAACTACCTTATAGATGGTGTCAGAATGAAAAACTTCCAGATGATGATCAGTAGGCTGATTTGCAATTTCAATCCCTGATTCCCTGAAGTGTGAACTAATGTGCACTTAATCTCCTCAAGTCCTATTTGTCCAAACTTAGCTCTTGAAGTTTACTCTCAGTTGCAATCTGACCCAATTGGCCAAATTGACTTCCATTTAGATGTGCTCTTCACTTTTGATGACTGTATTGCACCAAAGGAATGTTTTAGGAAATAAAACTAGTTTGCACACAAAACATTTCAAAGCACGTGCAGAGCATAAAGTCTGAATTGAAGCCAATGGACGAAATGAGTTAACTTAAACTAATTCGAGCAATTAGAACTTGAATGGGTTAAGTGCATACTTCAAAGGGGAAATGCAAATAACCCATGATCAGCACTGTCTTTAGTTTGTGCATATGTACACTTAAAAATCTTGATTCACTAGGATTTCATGAAGACCTTCAATTTGATTACATCAAACATTTAAGAAAAAAGATAATGTGGCTAAAAAGTAAAAGGGACAGGGTTAATTTTTCTTGAAACTTTCACATTTTCTTTTGGAAATTAAACAACCAGGAGGCTGTGTATTTGGCTTCTGTGTTGGTCATTCTAGATATGAGATCTTGGACTTTAGATTCTTCAGGTAATTTAACGTGCAACCCATTCTTCGAGTTCATCATTCGTAGTTGATCTCATAATAAGTGCCCTTTTCTTTCATTTGAAGACCAAGATTCCCTGAAAAATAAGGCTTTTGTTTAGTTGTCAGTTCTTAATTGTCTCAATAGTCAAAATACAAATGATTTGTTTCAGAGAAGGCCTTGTAAGCTCTTTATTTGGACATGTCACATGTGTGTTATGTCCAAGACATTTTCTGAGTTGCATGAGCACTGGTTTATTCTGGCAGGTAGCCAGAGGTTTGTGGAATTATCTTTTCTTGGTAGTTTGGGGAGCCTCTTGTTTTATCTCTGTTCAGTGGAGATTTTGCCTTTCAGATCATGTTTAGAGATTTTGGGATATCTAAGGATGGTAAAGTCTCATAGAGATGTGCTTCGTTCGCTATTCTGTGGGGCATGGAAATAGAAGAAAGCTACAGTTTTTTATGATACATATCTCTCTTCCTTTACTACTTTAAATACATATATATATATATATATATATATATATATATATAATAATTTGCTGGGTGGGTGATGGATGATTTTACCAGCTAAGGTAGCTAAAGTAATTACGGCAACGACAATTCCTAATGCAGGTCAGCACCTTCGTCTCTTTTCTTTATTTTGAGATTTTGATATTGATTTTTTAGCAAACTTCAACAAATGATGGTATGGTAGCCAGAAAAGTGGGTAGGGAGATGATAGTTTATATCAAAGATAATAAGTTTAGCTCTGGTACCATCTGTAGTACAAGTTTGGAACTTGGAAGAAAGTACGAATGAATAAAGGAATAAAGGAATAAAGGAATAAAAAGAATAATGTCCTAAGGCCACAATGGTACAAAGCATTCACAAAGTGAGCACTTGACCATCGCTTCAAGCATGACCTTCTTATGATCATTGTTTTTCCTTGCCTTTCTATTCATTTCCAGCCTAACCAAACTAGTTTGGGATGCATCTTTGAGTTAAGTTGAATTGATGCATATTCTTATGATTACAAACCAAGTCATAAAGTAAATTCTGATACACGCAGTCGACTACAGAGGTATAAATTACTGGACTACTACATAAATATGGAAGGTCAAACGAATGTGCTTACAGAACACTAAAAATATATGTACAGAATACAGTAACAGCATAGTCAGTAAAACAAAATAAAATTCAAAACCAAGAGGAAATTACAATTTAGAAGAAGAAAAACTCACAAAAAAACAAAATAGAGATCAGGCCATGCATCTCTGTTAACTAGCAAGAAACATGTCCAAAAAATGAAGATGAGACTTTGAGACGCAGAATAATGAACACAATAAATAAATTACACCAAATTAATGTCATAAATTCTATTTATATTGTTGTGTTGACAGCTTAAAATCATTGCAAGGACCACTGATTCTATGGGTTTAGTAACTGCAGTACTGCACATATCCACCGAGCAGAATATCAAAATCATATAATATAGAGGAAATATCAACTTTCAAACATGAAGTCTAAATACGTAGTAGTGAAGAAGAAGAAGAAGAAGAAGAAGAAGAAGAAGAAGAAGATACCAAGAGAACTTGCATAGTTTGGGGGTGCGCAGATCCTTCATAAAGCAGCCCAACAGACATAAGTGCTGCAGACTGTAAAAGTAATGTAATAAAGTTAGATGTTTAAGTTGATGTCCAGAGAATAACCATATAGTTTAACTATGAAATTCTTCTGGGTTAGAAACCAAATAATCTATCAACTGGATTAATATAAAAAAATTCTTTCTTATCAAAAAGATGAACAAAAAAAATGATTCCAATGTTGGATAAGGGAAGAGCTTGATTAAGCATACATTTTCAAATTCACATAAAACAAAAGGTACATGCATGTAAATATCAGAAAATACCCCAACAATCAACATAGAAAAATGATAGCGTGAATAATAAAATGTGATGCAGATAAACAGAAAGGACCACGGTAGTAGATACCTGCAGAAGGGTTGGTAATTCCAACTCAGGAAAAGAAGATGGATGGCGAGCTGGTATGTGTACATAAAGTGACTGCCACATAACAGTGTGATTAAATCAGCAAAAAGGGAGCTACTGATACATATAAAGAACACTAAAGAAAAACTTTTGCAGTGATTGTCTTCATATTTATATATCTTGGCAAGATCAAATTTACACTAGTTACATATCACTGACTTGGCTACATCACACCTAGACTCAAATGAATGAAAGTCTTCTCCCAGCAACTTAGTCTCAGCTACATGAATCTTATTTCACCTACCCATTATGTCTAGGAAAACATTTTTTAAAAAAATAAATAGCTATTTATATTTATTTGCTATCTTCATTCAAATTGATTATAGTCTTTTCCTTTCCATGGCATTATTATACCATCATCTCTAGTCTCTTCATTGGTATGAGGTACAAGAAGAGACAGGAAGTAAAGGATTAACAACAGCATGATCTTTTCCCCACAACTATGACTAGATATATAGATGTTGAACATTTACTACCAATATTCCTCCATTTGACCAATTTAATGCACAAATCAAAATCTATAATTCCCTATTTGATCATTTCTCAGGTTCCGTACTACATGAATATCAAATCACATCGCAGGCTCACAAGAAATTAGAGAAAACAGCAAGTAAATGAAAAATATTTAGACCACTTAACCTTTGATATTGCTGGATGCATAGTTCCCCTATACGATGCTGCAAGTCCAAGCATTAGTCCTACTGTCGTGCTTTCATGCTCCTAAATGGAAAACACATCAGGAATACAATTGTGGACGAGACTGAAAAATAATATACTTTGAGAGGTCTTCTATTTCAGACGGAGGAAGAAAAGGGAATATCATAATAGGTAAGATAAATTCATATAAATTTTAAAAAAAAAAAAAGCAAGAATAACAAACTTAGTCTAAACATAAATTCTCATGGAAGGCGCGTCCACATACAGCAAAACACTGTAAGCACACACCCGTGTATGTGAGCACACAGACAGTGCAAGAGTGGGTGGAGGCTAACAAAATTAAAAAACAAAACAAAAAAATACAACTTTTCCGTCTATGTTAACAACCAAGAACACATACTGAAACACATTTATATAACAATAAGTAACGTATAAAATTTCATCTACCAAGGGAAAGTTACAAATTTTAGCATGTAGATATGTAATTTTTTAGTTAGGACTTCACTGAAATAAAAGATTGATTTTAAAGATGCTTGTGGAAATCATATACATTTGGGGAGCCTGGAGTAAAAGCATCAAATATCTTAGGGCGTAATATTGATTCTCAAAATATGTGGGTAGTCCCATCCCCGGACCCTCGTAGGCCCTCAAAGGGCACCGTCCCTGTTTGAAACAAAACCAAATACTGATTTTTATCAAGTACAAGTTCTATTATCAAATAACCTGACCCAATATGTAATAATTCCCAATTTCTTGGAAGAAGTAATTTGAACAGAAGCAAGTATCGCAGCACCAAATTAACAGGACAAAAGAAAGACCTGAGAATAATATTGGTATATATCTGTTATAGTCAAAACACGCAGATGTCCATGTAGCCCAAGTGCAAGGAGAAGCCCTGCGTGAATAACATTTGGCTCGTCCGGTTTATTATATATGATCCATGTTCTTGACATTTTTCCCTTCAAAAGAATAGAGAATTTCATTAGGTAAAACCCAGGAGCACTAGTCAGAACCCAAGGAATAATACCAACTATAACCACTTAAAATAGCAGCAAATATATAGCACACATAGAAACGAAATTAATGTTGCAGCTTTTCTTTTTCTTTTTTTTTTGATGGGTAGATTGTATCATTTGTATGGTCTTCATAAATATCATAAACAAAAAAAACCTGGATAGGGGCCAGCCTTAGTCCAGAAGCTACAGCATTGTGAAACTCAGGCCAAGATTTGAGTTCCTGAATATTCCTTATATTTGTATCTAGATTAACCTGCCAAGGAATTAGATCAACAATTTAAAGAAACAACAAATTTGTGAACATATAATAAGGACATACAGAAGATATTTTTTCTAGAAAGAGTATCTAGCCATAAAGATTAAGCTGCTGGATTATCTTGAAAGTAAAGGATAATATAAGATACGATTTCGAAGAAAATTACATCACCAAGTAAATATTTGATCTACTTTTCCAAATTTTAAAGGAGTTAAGACTTTTTCACTCAGAACCAACAACTAATATGAACATACCGTTGCATTTTGTTGAGCTGGCAACCGACCTGCTAAAATGAGCTTGGGGACCGTGAGCGCCTACAGAAAAATAAAATTTATAAAACTGAAGCATTATATTATAGAATCAACAGTGTATCTTGACACATTTAATCAAAATATCAAATCGCATTGCAGAACCCCAAGGGTCCACATTCTACTGAACAATCAAGCGCTAGAGTAAAGCAAGTTAAGTTTAAACATGGGATCTTTATATATCACCGCAGAAAAAAAAGGGGGCATTGCCTCTGTTAAAAGGGTATGCGTGGTTGCAAGAGTAAATGCTCCACGGCCAATAGGAAGTGCAGTTGTACGTTGAGCAAGCTGCCATAGCTGAGCCTATACAAATGAAGTACAAGAAAGCAACAATTTAAAAAATTAAAAAAAAAAAAGGTAAGAGATAGAAGATGATGATGATACATGCAGTAACAATAACCATAATTCAAAAAGTGAATAGAACAGAGCTACCCTATCGTTTCCTCGACCCATCAGAAGAAGTCTGAATAAATCAGCACTGGACAGGGGTGGTAAGAAGGTTGATGTGTTATCCTCATTTATAGGATCTCACCAGAATGGGCATCCATTGATTCATCCAGATTTTAAAACAATTATGTTAATTTTTCATTATTTTATTAGATTGATTGATGCAGAGTTGCAGACTATATGACGAAACTCAGTTATTCCCATTTATATGAGAATAGAAATCTCTGTTAGTGAAGAACCAAAACCGAAAGGAAACAAAAAACTTTGAGGAAGTACTTTAGCATTTTCCAGTACATTCGGTCAATTAGTACGAACAATGACATTAAATATGAAAAAGGAGTAGAAGCACGATGGTGTACCTGTTGGAGGTCCTGATCAGAAGCAGTAGGGTTAACAGGCGTTTGAATTGCCACAGGCCTTGCAGAACATAAAAGACGTCTAACCTATGAGAAATGAAAAGCATTCAATTACCATCCTTTTGGATCCCATATTATATTTATCAAAAAAAAAGGGAGAGAATGAAAGTGTTTATCAAGTACAGAATGACAAATTTAAAAGGAATAATATCAAGATAAAGAACCCATAACAAGCTAGTAATATGAAAAGAAAAAGGGTAGTAAATTAAGGCAATTAACATATATGATTTAATAAAAGCCATCATATGATCTTTCATTAAGTAAACAATATACCCAACAAAAAAGACTAAAATAATTTTGAGTTAAGACCATAACTGATCACCACCATAAAATATGTGGTGCATGTAGAAAAGTAATATTGTGTAATCTCCAGGAATTGATTGCCCCATACTCCCATTAATCAAGCTTGAGGGCATATACACCTTAAAACAAATGGATATACAAAAGCATGCAGGAGGAAACCTTGTAGTAGGGGGAGGAGAAGAAGGAAATATCCTACAATATTCAGAAATGCACTACTGCAGGTACCCGTACCACTCAACTAGAGACCCATAAATTTGTATTGCATGCATTTTGAGTCAATATCTGATCCAAAAATGATCCTTCATACAAAAATTAGAAATAACTTACAAGACATTCAGGACCCGACAAAAATCAGAAACAACATATAAGAGGTTCAGAACCCACAACATTCCACTCAAATCTCGATAAAACAAGAAAAAGTTTGGCTCCATTTTAGATGATCTGGATTGGAAAACAATTAGGCTAATTTGAATTTTAACAAAACAATCTTTTTTTCGGTTTTCATTTTCAAAACAAGAAAACATAAATTATGTTTGGACTTTGGACAACATTTTTGTTTTCTGAAATGAATAAGAAATAATGAGTTTGAAATTTTTAAAAAAAAATTAGGAAGACAAGAATATATAATGGGGGGTTATAGTGAACTTAAGATATTAAATAATTAGTTATTACAATTTTCTTAAATTTCACTTAGAAAGTTCAAAAATATGTTTTTTAAAATGCCATCCAAACACATGCCCATTTCAAGGATATTTAGAAGGGGGGGAAACTGAAAACAAAGAGAGAATATGACAACAAAAGAGGGAATATGGAAATGAAAGAGAGATGGCAAATAGGCTCTTAGTATTTACTGTGTAAGAAAGTTAGTTATAAAGAAGAGAATTGAAAAGAATGCAGAGAGAGTAGGTGCAACCTAGATCCTTGTGCACATGTGAATCATTATTGACAAGTACCTCTAACATGGAGGAAATCATATCATGCACAATGGGCCTCAGAGAATTGGAAGGTAGGCACTCTGAAGTAGAAGGAAAAGTTTTGAAAACTTAAGGAAGTTACAGTAGCAGGGTACTATTCACATACTGTAGCAGTCTTGTGGCGAATTTGCCATTCATGTGCAGTAATTTAGGAGTTGAGTAGTCGTTTCTTCTTGTTTTTATTAGGTTAAATTGTATGGCTGAGATTATAATTAATGGATGGTAAGGATTTAGTTTTACTAAATTTCAGTGTCTTGTTTTCTTATACGTAAATATTATTTGCAGCTTTGCAAGAACATTTTGGTTTTTAAGAAAGGGTTTTGCTTTTCAGCACCTTCTTTTCCTCTGTTACCCTAAAGAAACTTTGGCTCGTTTAAGAAACAAAGTAAAATTCTGTCCTCTTCACTCCAGCCTGCACCACACTCCTAATGAAATAAATGAAAATAAACCACATCTTGTAGATAGAATTTGATTAAGAACGGAGTAGAATATTCTTTCTAAAAATTAGTGATGCTGAAACAATATGCATATGCAATTATGCATTGAGCAAATACTAAAGAAGATTTGAGGATGTAAGTCTCTTCTGGTAGCTTGTACATGCAGCATATGATTTTCTTCACTTGGAAACAGTAACTTACAACTTAGTTACGATATTTGTATTTTGAAGCTACAATACAATAACCTAAAGAAAGCAACCATGACTTACCTCATTTACGCGCAGATCACGGCCATACCTCAACTGCATGTTAGAGTTGAAAATATGCTCCATACCATCAATGGTAGATCCATCAACAGAATCTGAATCCTCAAGCTTGGCATTCTCCAGTTCACTTGTACCAGAAACTGAGGAAGGGATTGTCACTGGATGTAGATGTAGCATGTAAGGTGTAGACACAGAAATCAAATTCATATTGGTGTGAGGCTCAAGTTCCTTGGATTTGCTTGAATGTGCCAAGCATGACAAAGATAGGTCTTCTCGACCAAGAAGAGCATACGCAGCAGCAGGCCAATCGATTGGGGGAGATTCCCGGCACTTATCCAATGCCTGTGAGGTGCAGAAGAAGAATCCCACTCAACAATTAGCAAAATAGATTATTAATAAAAATGAGACATGAGTAAGGAAATTAAAGGTAACCCCTTAGAAAAGCCAATAAATTGCTTACTGCCATTCTCCTCTGAAAGGTAAACCATCAGAAGTGTAGAACAACCATGATTTTATTTGTCTGATACACCTATACTTGAGAATTCAAATTATTTAACAACTATAACAACCAAAAACAACAATAAAACAGTCAACTTTTGTCTATTACACTTTAGCAAAACTGATGATCTTGAAATTTAAATTATTTAACAACTATCATTTCCTAGCAAAAGGTAAACCAAAAACAACAATAAAACAGTCCCAACTTTTTGTCTATTACACTTTAGGAGGAATTTAACTGATGATCAGTCTTGATTCGTTCAGATATAGCCGTAGGATATGTAATCAAAGACCCAACAGTCCTTAAGCTAGGAAACTTACAAATACTTAAAAGCCACAACCTACTTCTATAAATGTGGTACATGGCTCTTCTCTTCATACATATAAATTATCAATCTCCATTGTTTTTATTAATGCCCAGATACACCAGCAGGCAGCAAGTCTAACTGTTGCAACCCAAATCTTTCCCCAACCATTGCCAAGACTGTTAACTCCTCATTTGAAGAAGATGATCTGGTCGCAACATTACAGTAAACACCATTTGATAGCTTCTTCCCTAGCTTTTCTGCACCACATAACAGACTATAGAATGACACTATCTTCCGGGACCAGCTCACAACAGGACAATTATCTTTACGGATCAAAGGAGGAAGGTCACATATATTAACAGAATTGCATCCATATCGCAAACAGTTTTCAAGCCATCTGAATAAATTAGGACTGGTTTTATGGGAAAATGAGGTCCTGCACTTCCCAAACTTCTTGGAAAGACCAGGAAAGTCACGTATATATTGGTCCAAATAGCTTTCCTCACACAGAAACTCAGCAACATTGCATAATAGGCTCACCAGAAGAGCCAAGTCCCTGCAGTGTAGGTCAAAACAGATGAGACAAGTTAGCAAGAGAGCATCATAAATGCTCCATTTCTGTATGGAAATCATTGCTAAAAATAACTAATTTCATGGTTATGGAATTCAGTTGTGAATATGCTCATGTTAAGTAACCAATTCATCTAAAAGCTTAAGCTCTTAGAAAGAGGCACCAACAATGTATATCATATCTAATACTCCCCCTCAAATGCAACTTTTATAGAGAAGGGACAAATTAAAGTGCATTTGCACCATTAACTTAATTATAAAGGTAATTTGCAGTCGGGATGATTTGAACCAAAGACCCTGCACACCCATAGCTTTGATACCATGTTAAGTAACCAACTCATCTAAAAGCTTAAGCTCTTAGAAAGAGGCACCAACAATGTATATCATATCTAATAGCTCACAACTATCAAAGAAAATGTATCTGCCTCCATAACTCTAATCGGAAAAAAGTGTATGAAATAACCAATCAAAATTAAGTACAGTATAAAGCTCGTCCAATATCCTGAAACATTATGTCGAAGTAGATACCTTTTCCCACACTGCCACACATGTATTTACGTGACATGATCCAACTGTTGACAGAACTCTCAAACATGATCTTATGGAATGAGTTGATAAGCTATTTTCTGTTATTCCTAACCTTTTTTATGTTTCTTCAAGGTAAGGTTTGCCCTTTTTCATTAAAGAGCTTGTTAGTGGAAATGGACTCTGGTGGTAGTGAGGACGGGAAGATGTTGTGCCCATGTGCTTGCTCTGACATTTTTAGGGTGTCACAACCCCAAAAAAAGACATCGCTAGGGTATGCAGACTGAAAAATGGCAGGATGTTTAATAACTCCTTCTTCCTCTTTGAGGGATAATGTGTCATTTATCGCCTCACTATGGGTTTAAGCTATGGGGGCATTTATAGGATTAGTGGTTTCCAACGTTCCACAGGGGTTGTCAAGTTGTCTTTTTATGGTAATCATTTTTTTACCCAATAATTGTATCTTACAGGAGGGACTGCTTGAACTCCAAGTTGTGATGTCTCCCTTTTCTGAGGTCTAACAAATTGCTTCTCTTATATTTTTAAAAAATGAACTCCATAAGTCTAATTTCATCAATTAAACCAACAGTTCTGCAATAGTATTTGAAAATCAGTAGAATTCAACTTACATTCCATTAAACATCCTAACATACAGATATATGCTCAAAATTTCAATTGATCAGCTACCAAAGGAACAGAACTAAGGAATCAATGGTAGAACAACTTTCACTAGGGAGCATAGAGAAATTTTTTTATTAAAATACACTTCCATGAACATAACTAGTATACATAGGAAATTAGAGGGTTACCGCTTGCGAAGATTATCTAGTTTCAAAGTTTCATATACTGCATGCAATGAATCAAGAGTCTCCATCAAAAGTTCAGAGTAGAATGATTTTTCACGGAGTTGCGAACAATCCTTGTATGAATCAGGGGATCCCAGCAGATTAATCGACTTTTTAGGAGAGAATCCATTTATAAAGTTAACCTTACAGTAGTCCTTGTGAAATTTGCTGTTCATAAGAAACTCCCATGATGAATGGGAAACTGAATCTGAAAGAATATGAGTGACAGGCCTGGACTCTCTGCACATTTTCATTATGATAGTACAAAAAGATTCCCATTCTGATTCAACACCAAAATCAGTCTTAGCTAGATAAGCCAAATCAATATCACCCCAAAGAAGAGAAATAAAATGATTATAAAAACCACTGTTGAGCCCCTCAGCCATTGCTGTGATGCAATCATTTGTCAATGATGATGAAGGGCTTTTGCGCAATGCACATCTGAAAATCTGCACAGGAAAAGAAAAAAATAACTCTAAAGGCCATAAATCTAGAGAACAAATTAAACATAAGTACTGCACCGCATATAAATAGATTTGCACCATGACAGTGTGACTGATAAAAATGATATTAGACTTTCTTTTGTTTCAATTAAGATGAAATGGAGTATAAGATCACTAAAAGCATTAGTCGCTCCCTTTGCCTTCTTCAACAACATGAAAATTTTCAAAACAAACAAATGTAATCATAAACATTGGTAGTAATGAATAACAAGAAGTTTTGCAAACGGTTAAACTAGCATTGTAATATAGCAATACTTATCCATGTTACCTCATCTTCATGTTATCAAATTAAAACATAGAATATGTCTGTACTTAGCATACCTTCCCATTATTGACAATCACATTGAAACGCCCTTCTACAGCATGAGCCAACCCAACAATTTTTACATCTTGAAATATGGATGCTTTTTCCAGGGGATTCGGATTATGAGGAACCTCACATTTACCCAAAGGTGGAGGCAGCATATACCTACACAGGCACTGCTTCCCTGACTGCAACAATATAAAGGCTTGTAAATGATAACTATAAGAAAATTCGCACTATAAGATTAAGCAGAAGAAAAAACAAATGTTAGCATACAATACATCAACAAGGGAAGAGAAAGAAAGTTGAAGATGCTTGTAAAACCAGATTTTGAAACTAAACTATAATTTTAGGAGAAACAACATTCACAAAAATGAGAATATTGGTATAATGCAGAATTACAAAAGAAGGATAATAGATTATGAGAAAAGAGCGTTATGCTCTCAGGGAATTGGTAGAAACACACAGAAGCAGAAAGCATAATTCACTATCAGAGATTTTCGATACCCGATATGATTCGAGATTTAATAACTATAATTGGCATTCATAACCACCAATTAGAGATTACGTATTATAACAAAAAAAAAAAGGATATATTATTTTAAATTACAAAGGTATCTGACATCCCCATGTAGTTTGGATATGTTTCATGGTCTTTCGCGGTCTTTGTTTTACTTGATATTAAAAATTCAAGCCAAGAAATAAATACCATTATACATGATTTATCTTATCAATAAAACCATAGTTGTCATGGCGTCGCCGCTAGGCAATGACTAGGCGAGAAGGTCCAGCAGTGCTAGAGAAGAACAAGGCAAAACTACGCCTTTATACTTGATTTTGCCGAACTTTTAATTTTTATAATTGATAACCAAAAAATATTCTTACGCCTTAGTAGCTAAATTAAAAATAACAAGCTAAGTGATTAAATCATTTTGCATGAACTAGCTATATGGTGTAATTTTTTTTATTTATTAGACTTGTAATGTGTGGTGATTGTCTGGAGGTTGAAGATGAATAGATTTTTAAGTTTTATTTTTTTTAAATTATATAATACCTCAAACTTTAAAGCCAATCAAATACAATCTCAGTGGTTTATCTCAATTTTCTTCATTTTTTAAGAAATAATTGATGAAAGATTATTCTATTTTACCCAATTTAATGTCAATCTAACTCCGACCAAGTGATGCAGCGTGGTTAAAGGCTTAAAGTATTGTTCTCCCTCTCAAAATTAAACTTTTGATTTGTAGTACTAATAAGTATGTGATTGATTTGAAATTTTTGAATTTGGGTGATTGGAGAAGATATGGAGTAATGCCCAGGCAAGAAATGGGTCCAACAAAACCACTAACCCTCATGGATTCCGACTCCCGAGCAAAGAGAGAGATGGGAGGCTCCACAAGACACAAGTTACTGTGTATTTGTAGAAAGAGGGATAAAAGTAAATTTGCAAAATTTATTTTTAGAAGTCATGTCAATCTTTATTTACTCCATGTCATTATGTTTAAATTTCGCTTTTTTTTAAGCAACCATGTGGATAATAAACTAACAGACATCCAAATAATTTGACAGAATGGGTTGATTAAATATTTTTAATTAGTTCAGTTTGCCAATTACATAAATTAAAAGTTTAATGGCTTATTGCACAAAGAGCGCCAAGTACAATGAGTTAAACGTTAGTTTTGCCATAAATTCAGTACTATAGTAAGACTATATATAAGTTAAATTGCATATAAACCAGAATAAATGAATCCTGGATGCAAAGCTAAAGCATAAAGAAAAAAAAAATTTACAATGGTGGTACTGCTAAAGATGAAAACTGTCCACCTAATTTAAATAATAGCAACTACACACTCAATACAAGTCCAAGAAATGTTGGATAAACAAGATCTAGAAAAAGGTATGCAGACAAATAATATCATGCATCTCCACATAGATTTTTCACAAAGTTATCAACTGAGAGAACTTGATTATGATTATTGATGGGCCAAAGGTCAAACAACTTACATAAAGAAGAACGGTGTTTTCTGAAGCTAAACAAATAATGTCTTCAAATGGAAGTAATCCCACTTTAACCCTGTGTGAAAGGGAAAAAAATCAGGAAGACTTTCACAAAATTATCAAATCAGTAATCTGAAAAACAGAAAAACAAACGTGCCAGTTGCCACTACCTTGGACGAGTAACAGTAACAGGTGCTGCCGCAATTGCAGGTATACTCCAACTCATGTCAGGTTTAATATCAAAGAGAATCTCATTATTGAAGTCTACAGTCTGAAGCCTCACTGATAACAACTTCTTTTGATCTTGGAGAAGAAAACATATAATTGGCACAGCATCATCATCAGTTGCTAGAAAAACCTGAATAAATTGTGTCAGCGCAGTTGAGCCAAAAGTGAATGAAAATTATAATAGAGAGTAAATCTTGTTACATCAAATGCTTGAAAGAGAATAGTACAATTACATTATGAAAACTTAACTATATATTGAGTTTCAGCAACAGAGAAGAAAGATGTTAGATTGACTAATCAAAAAAGGAAAAAAAAAAAATGCTAGATCAAGAATGGCAAAGGATAGATCTGGAATAAGGTCAACAAACAGTAGCCAATTCAAGAATGAAGGCTAGCAACATTCTGACCTATGTAACACCCAGCTTAAATTTATGTTTCCAACCCCAATCCCATAATAACAAAATGAAAATACATTAATTTGGTAGATAAAACATGTATTCAACTCAACAACGCATTTTATCTAAAACTAGGTAGGCTAAAAATGAAGGACAAAAATAAAAGGGAAAAATAAGAAAAGAATAAAATATATTAAATAAACAAAATAATAAAATTAGATTTAAATAATAAATTAGAAAAATCCCACATATAAAAACATACATACATCAGTGTTACTAAAATTCCCTGCCTAGGTCCGATTAATCCATGCCTCTAACGTCTCGATTTGGCTGGGCACCTAAGTTACAATACTTCAACTGAATTTTTTAAGCCTTAAAAAGAAAGATAATTTTTCATGTAAAATTAAAATTAAAAAAGAGTAAAATGCACTTTGAATCCCCAAGTTTATCACATTTTGCACATTGCATCCTATATTTCAAAACATGACACATTGCAGCCCACACTTTTAACGAACCGGCACATAACACCCTTTGACCCAAAATCCGTCGCTCTAAGTACAAAATTTGACACTTTTCCATCACTTTGAATGACGAATTTTGAGCTAGTGGGTAGAGGTGTTCATCGGTAAAAAACCGAACCGGTACCGAACCGAAAAATCCGGAAAATCAAGAACCAGTACCGATACCGAATAACCGGTTCGGTACAAAGTCGGTACCGGTTTTTTCGGTTCGGTTTTCGATTATAACGCAATAATTAAATACTTTTTTTTTATATTAACAAATTTTTAAAAACTAAGAAATGAGACTAGTAAATTACATTCTTACAAATACTAATTACAATTGTTGGTCTAAGAATATTTAACTATCATAGTTGTAGTAAATAGTAATTGTAGTTTGAAATTTTTGGTTAATTTTTTTAATGATTGTTAATTTGTTACCTTGTCTTTTTTCCAGTTATTGAAGTCTTGCCTACTGCAATGGCAATGTGAGATTGTGAGCTGCAGGATGATCTCTCTTGGACTTGAGATATGCTATCAAATTTTATGGAGTAGATAGTAATATAGTATTTCATTTTATAAAAACTTTCTGTAGACATCATATGTAAAACAGTAAAAACACCATGTCAAGTGTTTTCTATATATATATATATATATATATATATATATATATATATATATATATCTTCTTTAGAATGGAAGGAATATGTATTTAATTTTCCTATAAGAAGAGTTTATAAGATGACTCATGACTGCATGGGTTTATGCTTAGTTTATATATCATATTATGAGACTGCATGTACATACTCTTAATTTCTTGACATGCATGTTGCATGCAGGCAATATAAAACATGTGGATGTAGACTAAAAACAGAACCACAACTTTTCAGCAAGGAACAAAGAAATTTTTTAACTTCTCAAATTTTCGGTTTTTTTTCGGTATTTACCGAATTCAAAATTTTCATTACCGGTACCGAAAAAAATAAAAAAACCGAAAAACCGGTACCGAAAAAACCGAAACAAAAAAAAACCGGTACCGGTTCGGTAAAAAACCGAAAAAACCGAATTTTTTGAACACCCCTACTAGTGGGTGTTATGTGTAGGTTCGCTAAAAAAATGGGATGCAAATTGTCACGTTTTGAAGTATAGGATGCAATGTGCAAAATTGGGTATACTTGGGATGCAAAGTGCATTTAACTCTAAAAAAATGGCATCTACAATATGCTTTGTATAACATAACAAGTATGTATAATAGAAAAAAAAAATTATGAGACCGCCTAATAGGGGTGCTTCAAATTTTTCAATTTTTTCAGTTTTTTACCGGTACCGGCGGTACCGATTTTTTGGTATTTTAACACTTTTCGGTACCAGTAGTGGTAATGACTTTTTTGAATTCGGTAAAAACCGAAATACCAAAAAATACCGAAATTTAATAATTAATAGTTAATGTTTTGTAATTTTATATATTAAATAATTTTTTTATATATTAATAATTTTTATATAAAAGTAGTTTTATTAATTTTTTTTATATATATATATATTAATAATGTTTTGTAGTTTTATTTTATATATTAATTATTATTAATAGTTAATGATTTCTTAATTTTTAAAAAAATTATTAATATATAAAAAAAATTATTTAATTATTATTAATAATTATATATTACCATGCAGTATAACCGAAAACCGAAACGAAAAAACCAGTACCGATTTTGTACTTAGGCCAGAATCTAAACCGGTAATTGCATCTGCAGTTTTGCTATTGTTTTTTCGGTAATTTTGGATCGGTACCGATTCGATATTTTCAGTACCGGTTCGGTTTTTTACCGATGAGCACCCCTACCGCCTAAGAAAACACTTAGTTAGGAGAATGCCTAGGCTCCCCCTCCACTGCCCAGCACCTTTTAAAACACTGCATACATACACAAATGTATACAAAAAGCTAACACTAAAACAAAGGGAAAAACATTTTTGAAAAAAAAAGGAGGGAGAAGAGAGAAACCGAGAAGTAAAACAGGTGGAACAACCAACTAGACCTCCAATAAGTGAACCACACTCCTATCTAAGGTCGTGTCTTCCATTATATTCCGCTCCTTGAAGGCTTATCAAAAAATAATGGCAGACAAAAGACGAAGATAATAATTAGCTTCACACCCCCACAGAAGAGAATTCACAAGCATAAATGCAAGTTCACAACTACTAAATTAACCTAGGATATTATTCACATTTTAACGCCTAATTTTAGCCTAGGTAATTTAGGCTTTATTTATGTCATAGTGGTCGAGTTATATCTTTTTATCTATGTTCTATATCTTTGGCTGCCTTTGTAAAGGCCTTAGGAATTAGGATTCAACAAATTTTGGCCTTGATGGACTGAATTTTGGTATTGATTTTTCTCGCTATACTCTCTTTCTCTCTCCCTGTTCCTTGTTCTTTTGTTCATCTTTTCTTCCTTCCCTCTAATTCCCTCTCTTCTCATATTCTTCTTCTTCCTTCTCTTCTCTCCATAAGCTTCTTATCACTTCTCTATTCTCACTTTGGTATATATTGCTACATCAAGTGATATCAAAGCCTATAAATGTAATCATCCCAAAGGACGCAAAAAAAATGCAAATATGGCACCTTAATAGCTGCTGCATGTGCACCCTTCCCCTGCCATATTCTTCGAAATGAAAATTGCTTGGGTAACACCTCAGCAGGAACAACGCCAACTAATTGAGAATTCTTCACTTCAAGGTTAGAGTTAACGACTTCAGCTACCCATACAGAGTGTTGCATTTTCCCTGCCAACAAAGTCATAACTAGTAAATATGAGAAAAACGAGACAAACCATAATTTCATTTCTATGTTTCTTTATCATTTAGGGAGACGGCGTTGCAAGGAATTACAAAACAAAAACAAGGACACCAATATGAAAACCTTTATTATATGATGCCATAAGAGGAATGCGATCACTTGTCCAAATGGTTCTTTCATCAAACTCCTTCATCAAACACAGTTTCCCCCTTTCCTCGATGTAAGTTGACTGAGAAATCGTATAAAGAACTTGTCAAGATAAAAAACAAAATTACTTCCAAATATGAATTAACAAAGAAACATAAGCTTGAAATCAGATGAATCAGACAGAATTAGCGACCAAGTGAACTCAACCAAATAGTATTTATACAGAGATACAAAGTAGTAAAAAGAGAGGTAACAAAGTCTAAAAGAATTGTCTTTATTTCTTTCTTCAACAAGTATCATGCATACTTGTGGTTCTTCTGGTGGGTCCCTCAAAATCAGATGTGAGGGCAACGAGGCTCCATCTCCTTTAATAATACTATCAAATTGACTCATGAAATTGAAATTATGTTGAGGATTGTATCCCATTTCTCTTTTCGGACGTAATATATCACGAGCACTCAATGATGGGTTAGAAGATGAAAAAGAAACATATGTTGGTGAGTTTGCTTCAGCTGCCAATTGGATGAGTAAACCGTATGGAAGAGGCCATATTGATGCAACAGGGCGAGAGAGGGGAACAGATACTACTTCACCTGTAGAAAAATACTTGGTTCATATTAGCAAAAAATTATAGAATGATATAAAGTTCAAGATAAAGAGATACAATGAGAAGCAATATACAAAATACAAATGAGATTATGTTGACAATTTCATGCTACTCAGCGTCTGGCTTATTCGGAAAAAAACAACATAAAATAAATAAAACAAATAACATTCAAATTGCTATCAAAAAGGGTGGAAAATATTGGGTGAACTATAATATTGATATTTGATTTCTCTTCAAAAATATTATTAAATCTGGAAATTTTTTGGTACAATTGGGTGGTAACAATTGAACAAAAGGTCCCACCAACCTACAATTGAGACTCAATAATAAGAGTACTTTACAAGAGACCAAACATTTGGAGTTTAGGACGAAGTAAAATACCTAAAGAAAATGGACAATGATTAGAGGCATTTATAATCAAAAGTAAAACATACAATATTGAGGAAAAGACTCAACTATAAAGTAAACTATAACTAGCGAAGGAAGCATAAGAAACGAATAAGAATCAGCAATGAACTATGATGTCTTCACCTGAAGTGTTATAGGTAGTTAAACAATCAGAATGTAGAACACAAAGAAGAGCTTCTGACTTCTCGCCCATCCGGCACCAGCATGCCTATAAGTAGAATTATAAGCCAATATGTAATTTGAATTATGGAAGCCAGGAAAAGATAAGAAAATATAATTTTTTTAATGAAAGATGTGAAAAGATTAGATCTCAAGAAAAAAAATATTTTAGTGAAACAATTAAACATGGGCAATAAGGTTAGCAAGAAAGCACTCAATATCTAAAAAATTAATGAAAGGTCACTATGTCAAATAGAAGTGGAACAAAAATTTGTGCTCTGAATTGCAAAAGCAGAAGAAATATTAACAATATAAACACTACTGTAATTTTATTTTGCCTTCATATCCTTCTTGGTAATTTATAACCGGTAAAGGAAACCAATAAACCTTATCCAAATTTTCGTAACTTAACAAATGCTTAGTAACCGATTTGGGTATAATTTTAACATGCATTTCACATTATCTTTACACTACATTTCTATAATTTTTGCATGAAAACGTTCCAGATTGACCCAAGGAGGGTTGGCAAGCGAATGAACTAGGAGATTTTCATGCACACTCAAACAAGAGTAAACCATTAAAAAGTCGGTATTTTTTCTATTAAAGAGTAGATGAGTAAAAAACACATGATTGCAATATTTCAAGTTATCCACGGTTCGTTACCAATGCATTCTGTTCAGATGTTTTATTCAGACAATGTTAAGATTATTTTAAAGCTAGAATAAAAAGTTGATCCAGGTTAAAGTGTTCACCTTTGAAGTCCAATACCCTGAACTTGAAGGGTGCAAAGGGCAATTTACCTTTCTTACTGGTGGAGATAACGAACAATGTTCGAAAAAGCTAAAATCGGCACGAGGCGTTTTTCTCTGGGCTATGCGAGGCGTAAGCCTCAAGGCGGAGCGAGGCGGAAGCCTTGATTTAAAGACCTAAAACTCCCCAAAACAATTTATATATGCGATAATAGGAATTATAAACAATTTACATAAATATGTAAACAATTTAATTAAATTGTTTATATAAATATGTATAAATATATAAATAATTTAATTTATATAAACAATTTAAATATGTAAACAAATTAATTTACATATTTTATATTTATATAAACAATTTAAATATGTAAACAATTTAATATATATAAATATTTACATATTTATATAAACAATTTAAATATGTAAACAATTTACATATTTAATTTACATAAATATGTAAACAATTTAATTTATATAAACAATTTACATATTTAATTTAATAGTAAATTATTAATATGTATAAATATTTACATATTTATATAAACAATTTACATATTTAATTTAATTTACATAAATATGTAAACAATTTAATTTATATAAACAATTTACATATTAAATAACAATTTACTGTAGTAATTTTTTTTTTGCCTAAGATCATTAATTGAAATAGAACCAAAGAAGAAAAGAAAAAAGAAAAATGTATCTGCAAGAAAACAGAACCAAAGAAGAAAAGAAAAAGAAGAAAACAGAGCCAAAGAAGAAAAGACGAAATCAGTCGCAAGAAGGAGAAGAGCGAGAGCCCAGAGGAAGAAACGACGACAGTCAGAAGCAGGAGAAGGAGAAGGAGAAGGAGAAGAAGTAGCGAGGTGAAAGGAAGATTCCTGGAGTCGAAGAGCAGTCGCCGTCTTGATCGTCATGATCGAAGAGCAGTCGCGAACTCTTCGCCTCTTCGTTCGCCTCTTCGGTAATGGTAAGTGAAGCCGAATCTGATATTTAGGGCTATTTTTTAAGTCAAATCGAGGAGCACGCCTCGCGACGCCTTGACGCGCAACGCCACGAGGCGTAAGCTTCGTCAGGAAAAGGCGTAGGTTTCTCCGATTCCAAACTAAGCGGACGCCTCGCGAACTCTTTCTTCCGCCTCGCTACGAGGCGCGCCTCGAGGCGTACGCCTCGAGCGCTATTTCGAACATTGATAAGGAAAGGAGCAGAAAAACACCAAACCGGTTACATATAAAGTAAACAGAAAAACTAGATGCTACAAAGCGCAGAAAAAACACCACCAGCTATTTATTACACATCATAACAGGTATTCATGCTTCCAATTTTTGATATGACAATTCTAGAGGTCTATGACTAATATAATGATTTACTAAGAAACAAGAATGACATCAGACACTAGCATTTTTAACATTTTATAATACAACTAAAAAGAAAGAATTCTAAATCGGTTAAGTAGAGATAAATACAGTGATGACTGGGGAGGGTGAGGTGAATCTCTTATACACTCGCGAGCCTGTAGTCCATATTATCCTGTTATAAGAGTCTGTATGAGTAAATTAAATTCAAGATAAGCATAATCAAATGCTTCAGCTCATAAAAAGAGAGGAAGATAGTAAACAAAGAAAGAACAAACGGAAAGCAATGTCAAACAACATATGAAGATTCTCTATTTTCTATGGCAACCATGGGGGCGTTCAGTGATATGCCAATGCCCAAGATAATGCTACACAAAATTGGCACCGGTAGGTAACCGTCGGCCCAAAGGACGATGTTACCAAGACATCTTCTTCTACTCCATTGTCAAAAGGAAAGTGTTCCTAGTGTTAGTTAAATGCATAGGCAAACTGTACACTTGAATGCCAATAACTCAATTTGGTATAAAAAATCCCAATACATTTCATTTCAAATTTCAAGCAAAATGGAGAAGTGGTTAAATTTGGTATAGAAATTACCGATTTCCTCTTATAAAAAGCTCGTGATCACTTCGGTGGCTGGAAGTATATGAAGCTTCGAAGTCATCAGCTTCATCTCTTTGTCTGGTCATTTCTGGATCGAAAAGGAAGTAATCGTAGTTGTTGTCGACCACATTTTCAGTGGGCTTTCCGTCCAGAGCCTCGGCGATTAGGCCGAAAGGTTTGAATTCGCCGAGCACGGTGAGATGGCGAACTCCGACCGACATATAGTCGGTTAAAACGCAGGTTGAATTGAAGTAATTGGAGTGGATTGAGGGAGGGAAATTCTTTAGGGTAGCTCTGCTCTCTCCCGCCCTTTTTAAGTTTTGAGTGATCAAAGAAGTGAAGGGTGGGAGTCAAAACCCTAGGGTCAACTACAGCTGGCAAAATTAATGGTTAACCCAACACCCCGTTATTTATATTTTTATCTTTCTAAAATTTAAATATATTCATATTTAATTTTTATGTCCATTTAAAATAATTCTTTATCTAAACAGATCTCAATTAGTCAATTGGGTGAGTAGACTGAGTTAGTGGGTATTATTGTGGGTTATATTAATAAATAATTATCAAAAAATGATATATATATTATAATTTTACATGTCTATATATATAATTTATTTATCAAAATAATTTAATTTGAAATACCCGCTCACCTTAATAAATCATTTTTACCGTCCAAAATTTGGGATAAATCCCACCGTCCATGTAGTGTCGAAGGCACGGGACGCAACTTATATATATAAATATATATTTATATATATATATAATAAAATACATCTGATTTTGAATTTTTTGCTCACTATAATTGTGACACCCCCAAAATAGGTCTAATCTATCCAACCTATTCTGAGTCGCCAAATACATGGTACAGAAAATAACTACATATACTACAATTATCGTGCAAAATACAACAACACATATACTGTGAGTTTTAATACCAACTGTGACTCATGTCCCAACTATGGACTGCACCTCACAGTGATACCTTACATAAAGGTACAATCTAGAACTGTTTTAGAAATTAAAATCTTTGGGAAGTGCTCAAGAAAACCTTCGTACATAGGAGGCCGTGAATCTAAGTTATAATAAATATCATATGTCTAGAGAATTATCCTTGGTTGATTCAATAGACCCCAAAGAAAAACGAGAAGATTACTATCATGTTTCTTCCAATGGTGAGTCTTCTCTTGATATATAATTATTTCCACCGTCTGCGATTGAACATTATATTTTAACCCAACTCCAAGATCATATAGGTAGTGCTCGTAGATATACTCAGCAAGTGGATGTGCACAACCCTTTCTTATGATAACACGAGATTGTATGTCATTAGACATCTTGTATGATAGTGGCAAAACACCCTTCCAAAGTTGGGTTCACCTCACCCTATTGTTGTTCACCAAAATCAATTATTAAGTAACGTATAATATACGACACACACATCTTAGGTCCTCAATACAATTATATATTGTATGTCATGCCGTTTTATAATGTGTTGAGAAACTTTGATAGTCTCGGACCACCACACTTTTCCCCTGTTATCCCCGTTCGACCCAGCTACACTTTTATTACCTGAAAGGAATTGTGAAGCAAAATGGGTGAGCACAACTAGTAAAGAATATCATAACTAAAGATAATTAAATTATCAATAGCCTTCATCAGTAATAAATCAGAGATTTAGAACATATGGTAGATAATAAGACTTTTCAACCATAGTTACAGCGGAACGAGCAATCCATTAGAAGAGTCAAATAGACTATAAAGTCTATTATCTTGTCCATGTTAAAAGTCCACTAACAATGCTTTAACCCTGTAACATTAATCAACAGATCCTGTTCACAGTCATGTGAATAACTCATAATCATAATTGTAGTTCTAATTTTCTCTTCTCATCCAAGACGAAGATATTTTTCATCACATGTCTTTACCTGAAACATCAAAGATCATGGTTATACTAAATCACAGTTCATGTTCATAATCATACTAATAAGTTCATCTTTGCACTATGGGCCAAAGATATCCATTAACAGTTCATCTTTGCACAACATGCCAAAGATACTCAACAATAGTTCATCTTTGCACTACGGGCCAAAGATATTCAACAACAGGTCATCTTAGTACTACACGCCAAAGATATTCATCAACAATTCATCTTTGCACTACATGCCAAAGATATTCATATCTCAAAGAAATATATAATCATTTCAGAATTTATATAAACAATAATTATAACCATGTTGATCAATTCACCTTTGCACTTAAGCTAAAAATATTCAATTGTAAATTCAATGGTCATGATCATACCAGTCAACAATTCATCTTTGCACTACTGCTCAAAGAGAACCCATAGTCACGATCATACCAATAATCTACCCATCTTTATACTTAAGTCAAAGAAAAATTTCATCACCAGGATTATAAAAATGTTATATATGATAATAAAAACAATACGATCAACAACTGCATTTAATTTCAAGAGTAAGATTCATAAATCAATGATTTCATAACACCTTAATCCAAATGTTATAAATCACTTAATAATCTCATAATCTAATATTATTAATACTACCACAATATTTTAATCATTTCTTAAACTTATAAACAATTTATTTTAATTATTTACACTTTACTAATTAATGCATTTAATCATACTAAAATGCTAAACTCATAAGATTTCATCACCAATAACCAACAACCTCATCAAAAATCTGCATATACCTCATATATGATTTCCAAGCCATAAAATCCTATTTTCCAATTTTGTTACTTCACATAACATATTTAATTCATTTACTCATTACTAGTTCATTTTCATGAAAAATACAAAATCAGTACAAACAAATTTTCTTTTATGAGATTTAGCATAATATAGTCTCATATTGAACATATATTTTTCTCGAAATTTTTAAAATTCATTTACTATTTTTCATATAGCCAAAACTGTCGAATATTTAGACATTTATCATAAATTGTACTTTTGTCCAAAAATTCTGAAATTTACAGAATATATATACTGATGTTGTGTAGATGTACTCCCAATAAAAATTTCATCAATTTTGGAGTTAACCACAAGGAGTTATAAAGGTTTACTTTTAAAATAGTATTTTCTCATAAAATTCATAACTCCTAATCTATACATCCAAAAATCGTCATTTTTGGACACAATTAAGGAAACTCATCAAATTATCATTTCAAATTTTTCCAAAATTTTTGAAGGTCCGAAAAATTACGAAACATGATAAACATAATAATCCTTAAAATCCCTTACCTCAAAAGAGCAGTACTTCTGACTGGAACATCAGATGAAAGCCGAAAGAAACTTACACTGAAAAGTAACTCTCAAAGTATTTAAATACTCACAAAAATACGCTTGATAATATAGAGAGAGAAAACTTATGTTTCTGGTGTGATTTTCAATTCTAACATAAGCACTTATTTATAGGAAATTGCTAGAACGCCAAAAGAGATTAAATTAATAAAATAATATTAATTCATCCTTCTTTCTACGCCTACTCAATTTGAAAGTTAAGCAGCCATTTTGGAAGAGTTTTTGGCAGCCCACATGTTGTCAAACAAAAGTGGATCCCACCCCATTTTAATAAAAATTATTTTATTTTCTGAAACTTCAGTAATTCATAGAAAATAGTCCGTTTATCATAAAAATACGAATTTTATATCCATTCCATACGAAATCAAATTCTCTACAACTTTGTAGCTTTAAGTTTTTCCAAATTTCAAACAGAAAATATCTGAAATCCATAAACGGATGATTTTCAACACCTTTTAAAATTCATAACAAATCATGCATTAATTTTTAACGGTTCAAAATTTATGGACATATACTCAACTTATATATGTATAACATATCCAAAAAGGGCAAAAGTGCAAAAAAACCCCTGATGTTTACACGGATGTCTCACTTCCACCCTAAACTTTTTTTTTTCAAAAGTGCCCTTAACGTTATAAATTTTAGGTCAATTGTGCCCCTCCCGTTAAAAATTTTCCAACTAGACAAACGGGCGTGACATGTGGCAAAAATAAAATTTAATACATTTTTTTTATTATTTTCTCTTTCTTCTTTTTCTCTCTATTTCTTCTCCCTCTTTTCTCTCTCTCCTTTCTTCTCCCTCTGTTACGAAAATCACAAAACTAAAATTTACGTCAATTGTTGTTTATTTATGGGGTCGAGATTGGAGCAATAACCGGAATTTTTCTTTAACATGCGACATTTTGAGGAAATGGGGAAACCAAGTCTCTAATGCTGCCTTCTTCACAGATTTAATCAAGTCGGTCTGAAACTCAAACAATCGACAAGCTCCTCACTTAATTCCTTGAAATCACCAGTACAAGAAATCACAATCTACAAACACAAATTGACCATCATAATTGGCCAAATGCGGTGTCAAGAATCGGGTAAAAGAAAATTCAAGGTTTCAAGTTTTTCTCTTTCACTCCAATACAAACCATTTTCGCTCAATTCAGATTGTTTGATGGGTATAACCTCAACAAGGATTGAAGCCCTCTTAAAAATTGAATGCCGACAGACTTTATAAGCAATATCTTGGCGTGGATCGTAACCCACGAAGATCTTGAATAAACTATTTAAGTTAGAGCCATTGTTCGAATGAACATTCTTTGTAAGACCCGACTTTTATAAATAAAGATGAATTTTCTATAAATATTATTTTTGAATATTATGGAATAAATTTGATATAATGTTATAGTTGTGGGTAATATTTATAAATTTTGCAAAAGTAAGCAAGTTGTTATAAAATATTTTTTGGTCTGATATATTCTTTTTGTCGGGGAATATTAAATGCGACGGCTCGAATCGATGGTGGACCCCTATAACGGAAGTATTATCGTAGTTAAAAAGCGACAAAATTATCTTTCTATAAAAATAACGGCAGAGGTGTTACTGAATTAAAGCTGTTGAACTACCCGGTAGTAAAAAAGTACGATGTCTGGCGTGGTTGCATAAAGAGCACTGCAGTATTGATTATTGATCTTTACGTGAGAAGTCACTTAGCTATACTCAATTATTACTACGATGAATTGCTTGCGATCATATCTCTTATATTATTGATTCAATTATTGTCATAGTATCATCTCGTATAATATGTTATATTATTAATTGAGACGACAAAGTTATAAATGATTAATAATTGTTGAAAGATTAAATATGTGTTGATTAAAAATAAAATGATTTGTGGTAATATTTATTCAATCCTTGATGTATAAAAGTCCAAGTACATTATGAGGCGTTTGTGGTAAGTTTGATTATTTTATGGGGCCCATATATGTCATCTAAGAGTCTCTTCGTCGATAGTAATTACCTTTGTGAATAGTAATTACCTTCGTCGATAATAGTATTTACCTTTGTGAATAAGTAATTACCTTTGTGAATAAAGAATTACCTTCGTCGATAGTATTTACCTTCGTCGATAGTAATTACCTTCTTCAATGGTAATTACCTTCCGTCGATAGTAATTACCTTCGTCGATAGTAATTACCCTTTACATGAAATAGTAGTTGTCCTTGATATTACCAAGAGTTAACTCGCCTCTTGATTGTTCCAAGGGTTAATTACCCTTCGTAAATAGTAGTTGTCTCTTCATATTACCAAGAGTCATTTTGACCTTTCGTTAAGACCAAGAGCCACCCTCGGTTTTTTTTATAAATAGAAAGCTCATTCCTTCATTATTTCTTACGAATTCACCGAAACTACAGAGAGAAACTATAGAGAGAAAGAAAGAAAAGTATTTTGCTACTTCACTTTTCCAATATTCAAATTTCTTCTAAGGTAGGGAATATTATTTATTATGCCGTAAGGGGTGTTATTCTTTCTTATTCATGAAGAGAACTCATTTGTTATTCCATTTCTTATTATTACATTGGAATAACTCATACGCCATGATCTACCTATACTTGGTGACATTCTTCTATTATTCTTTGGAACATCCTCATGCATGTGTTTTACACCTGACTGGTTCCGCCTTCTTTATTATTATTCTGTTGGAATATCATATGCATGTGTTTTACACGGACACTGTTCTATTTTTATTATTCCGTCATTATTATTACGTTTAATATCACATCATATTATATACTGCCGACACGGTTCCATCATTTATTATTCCGCATTTATTATTACATTTGGAACATCCCAGTTGATTGTGAATTTCACGACTGGTTCCTGTTATTATTATTCTCATTGGAATAACTTTGGTATGTGATTATCGTCGCGTGTATGGTGATTTCTTTTGTTATTCCATTCTTTATTATACCCAGTTGGTTAAAACTTTGACTTTCTATACTCCATGAAATTAATAGAATATCCTTGATATTTGCGTTTCATCCAATATCTTTTCATGGAAATATTCTTCCGATCATTCTTGAATTTTACTCTACAAAGCGATGATCATGTTGACATTTGGACGTTATTAGTTCTGAATAAATTAATTAAATGAACTTGTTTTATTGAATTATTATGTCATTGTCATCATCCTCATGTTATATTATGTTATCTTTTGGCTTACGTGCATAGATGAACTTAGTATGATTATGACGAGGATCATTCGGTATAATCATGGCTTGATATAAATGATGTGACAAAAAAGTCCTCGATGGCTGTAATGCAATGGTGATGGATAGTTTTTGGTATGATTATGACCAAGAGTGATTCGGTATAGTCATGACCATTGATAATTTGATGAAAATCCTTGGCCAGTAATGCGGGATGATTAGATATTGTGGTTTATTCATTAAAGTTTGAGTCTCATTTATAACAAATGATGAAAAACTTTTTAAATCATAAAAGATAGTAGATTTTATTTTCTACTTGACTCTTTTAATGGATTGCTTATTCAAATGCTAAACTTGTTGTCTATTGTATTTTATCGCTTTAACATCATTGAAGGCTAACGATAATTTATTCGCATTATCTTAGTTATAATATTTCTTACTGGGCTAGTTGAGCTCACCCTTTCTTTCACTGTTCTCTTCAGGAAATGAGAATATAGCTGAGACGAGTCGGGGAAAAGAGTGATGGTCCCGAAGATAGCATTAGTAGTCCTCACTATTCTGTTAAATAGTGTGACAATAAATGTAATGAGGACTTCTTGAGTATGGATATTGTCTAAATGACAATATTCCTATTAGAACTCTCAGTTTATGTATTGTCAGTATGTTACTGACCTACGACGTATAATTAAGTTTGTATTTGAATTTATGTACCGTGTAAGTGGCGACCCAAGATGGGTGACGTATACCTAATTTTGGGGGCGTCACAATTGCCATTAGCCATTCCAGTTAGTTCAGAAGGGTTTACAGATTTTACCTCTTGACCATTCGCATTCGCAGCGGCAAATTGGTAGTGACATTTACATTTCAAAAAGATTTGATCCTGCAAAAAAAAAAAAAAACCAGAAAGAAAATATAATAAAGAAATTTGATTAGGAAGAGAAATTGTGTATGAAAGAATTGGGGGAAATGTAGGGCAGAGAGATTACTAGGGTAAGATATCTAGATTTGGGGATCAAGATTTTCGTATAAAGGAGAAAGAGAAAGAGAAGGAGATTGAGAGGAAAGGATGGGGGATTGGGGGATATTTATAGATGACAACCGATGATTATTAAGAGGTGGAGTGTCAAATGATGTAGTATTGTTTTTACGCATTTAGCATTAGTCGTGATAATCGCTTTTGTGTTGAAACAGATTTAGTTTTGTGATTTTCGTAACAGAGGGAGAAGAAAGGAGAGAGAGAAAAGAGGGAGAAGAAATAGAGAGAAAAAGAAGAAAGAGAAAATAATAAAAAAAAATGTATTAAATTTTATTTGCCACATGTCACGCCCATTTGTCTAGTTGGAAAATTTTTAACGGGAGGGGCACAATTGACCTAAAATTTATAACGTTAAGGGCACTTTTGGAAAAAAAAAAGGTTTAGGGTGGAAGTGAGACATCCGTGTAAACATCAGGGGTTTTTTTGCACCTTTGCCCTATCCAAAAATCACAACGATCCAACGGTCGGATTAAAATTATAACTCACGCAATAGATATTTAAGAACATTGATTTGAGTTTTTAATACCTCCAATCCGATAAAATACTGATAAAACACCTCAATATTAATTCTTTCATTTATAACCACATAATAAATCTATCATTTATATCCGCATCAAATAAATATTTCCTTATCATATAAATCAATAAATAATTATTCACAAATAATATTACAGAATCACAATTATGACAACCAGGTGGTTCACAGGAAAGAGGGGGCTTTCCAATAAGGATTTCTCCTTACTGACGCGCAATTAGGTGACTAAACCTCTCCTTGATAAAACTTTATAGACATTGCCAATAATGCTATCTAATAATATTATTCAAATAATATGAATTATTGATCTGATAATGGAAAATACTGTGCAGTGACAATTATTGAAACAACAATAATATAAAATATCAATGTAGCAATTATTGAATCAATAAAATAAAATATTAAAAAGTAATTACTGTAACAATTATTGAGTAGTGCTTCTTTACGTAAGAATCAATAATTCAAAATCTTTGTGCAATACTGGTAGTGTCTTCTTTATACAACCACGCGACATTCTTGTATTTTAACCACCGAATATTCCAACAATGTTAACGGTAATTACTACTGGCGTTATTTATAAAAAACTCAAACTTGTCGTTTTCTTCATCCGACAGCTTATTACATTATGGGCCCAAAAATGGTCATACTGGCAGTATCATACGAATATTCCCCGACAACAAGAATATTCCACGACCAAACGAATATTCCCCAACAGAAATGAATATTTTATAACCATTTGCGTATTTTGAAAAATTTTATATATCACCATTAACTTTAACTTTTTATCAATTTAACTATTTACTGAATAACAATTATAAGAAAAATTAAATACTTTTATTTCATAAAATTCAGGGTTTTACAATAATAAATTATCTTGTGGTCAGTCAAAAATTGAAATAAATTTCACTGTTTCATATATAGTCTTGGGAGAGCACGAACACAACTAGTATATATATATATATCGACCTGGTACTCAATTAGTTAATTAGCAAAAGCAGATTAATTCTTCTAATTTTAGATTCTCTCCTTTTGGATTTAAAAAATATTTATCTCTTTTTATTCTCCCTCTAAAAAGTTATATTTTCTCTCTCTACCAATGTTCTATTTTTATATAGTGCAACACCAATCAAAAATCTTAAGTTTATTTATTGTCTTAAGAAAAAATAAAATAAATTTAAATTGTGGGTTAATAGATTTTACTCATATTTAATTAAAATTATCCATTATGACTCATAGTATAAAGTTATTCATTTACTGTCGTAAAATGTTTTTTCTTGGAATCAGCCATTCACAATTTCGCATGACAAGTTTACCCTTTGGGGTGAATAAAATATCCTTTGAAGCCACTGGAACTGGAAGCATCCCCGGTGGATATTAGTCCGGAATTTCGAATTCAAGTCAACGTGGTATATATATACACACATACAGTGTGTACATCATATTTATTACTAGTACTAGTATTTTTTAAGATTTTGATCATATTTGTAGCACCTAAAAAATTATAACATTAATTCCAATCGTACCTGCAGGCTTTAATTGATGATGGATGGATTAACTTCGATTGAGAGCATATCCTTTCTCTGTCTATCATCTAATTTTTTGACATCTGACTTCTTATTTAATTTTAAAGTTAATTAATGTTAAATAAAAAATCAAATATCAAAAAATTATTTTTGATTTTTTTTGATATCTTATCAAAAATCGAGATAGATCGATCAATTCGCGTTACATCCATCGATCCCTAAAGTCTTGTTTTTTTTTTATGATCTTTTTGACAATCACGATAGATTGCGTTATTAATATGATTGTATTAATCATCACAAAAGCACTAAGCGTTTATGCGTGATTGTCAAAACCATCACGTAAAAACCTTTCGTGATGGCGATATCTGAAGATGGTTATTGTGATCTTTAAAAGCCATCAACAAATATTTCGTGATGGTTTTATTTTTTGTGATGGATTTTGGCCATCACAAATGACCATTTTTTTAGTAGTATATATAATCGATCTATATATACAAAGAATGCATGCATACTTGCATGCATGCATGGTGATGATTTTTAGCTTGAAAGTTAGAAACTAACATAAATCATTATAATGGTGATTATAAAGCAAGCTGTGTTTCGAGTGAAAGATTCGTAGCAATGGACATAACACATGCAGCAGGTCCCCAAAAGTAATGCCGAATAGACATTAATAATAAAATTTAGGTCAAATATATATAAATATATATATATATATATATATATATATATATATATAAAGTATATACTTTAAATAACTTATTTACATAAGACTTGACACGACTAATTAAAAATGAAGGAACTTATTCTCAAAAAATGAAATAGACTTAGTCCGGCAGGAGTGATCGTGATTTGGTATACCTGAAGTACTGTTTGTCAAGCTAAACTAATTAACCAATATACTTTTCCCAAAAGAAAGCTTAATTTAATTAAGTCAAAGCCCACTTGTGTAGAAGGGGGGAAATACAATTAAGTTATGTAAAAGTCAAACCATTCGGCTTGATTCAGCATGATGGTTCCATGGCTTCGGCTCGGACCTCTAGCCAATACAATGTGCTCTACATGTCCAAGCCCCACAACAACACATAAAAATTAATTTTAATAATTGAGAGTAATATATATGTGGCGGATTTGGTACAAGGGGAGTGGGTACTTCGGGTATTCCGGACTTGATGCAAAAGAAGTAAAATATATAAAACGATCAAAAATATTGTTTTTCAACTACACATGTAAAGCACGGATAAGTTTATAAAATAATTAGTAATTAATTTATTAATTCAAAAATAATTCATTTCTAAAGAAATTGAGAGTGAAGGAAGTCTTTTATTGAGAGAAAAATAATAATTTTATGATAAAACTTATTTTCAAAACTAAGGGAAATCGATTTTTACGGAGAAGAGATACATGCAGTTATTTTCTACATGTTTGGATCAACGACTCACACCAATGCATTATTATCATCAAATGGTCGATGATTTCAAATCAGCTGGTTTTCAACACCTCCACTCTTTCAATTATTTTCTACATGTTTGGATCTTCTTTTACGTATTTACACTTCTCTATATTATTCTCTATTAATAACACAAAAAAAATTTAATTAATTAAGTCAACCCCATTTGGCTCAATGGCTACATGGCTCAATCCTGCACCTCTACCAAATAATATTGTGTTTGAATAATAAATGGAATAATGGTTGGTAGCCATGTTTAGAGACATTGAGAAATAGTGTTTCAATGATATAGAAGAAATAAAAAGAGACCTTGAGAAATCATTTGAAAGGTAGTTAATTTCAATCTCTAAATAGGTCGCACCAAGTTTAGCAATTCTGAAAAACTAAAAGACGGATAGATTGAGTAATTTTTTAAATTAAATTTTCTTTCCAAAATCACAAATAATATATATATATATATATATATGGAGTATATATTAACATTAATTATAAAGATAATGTTAAGAATCTCAAATTATCTCAAATAATGTGTCATTAAATAAGACAAAATATACTTTATGACATAACCAATAACAAGAGACTTATCTAATTAATGTATTGATGTCGCATCATGCGAGACTAAAAATTTGAGACACCTAACATTATTTTAATTTTAAATATTTTTTATTTTATTTATTTATTTATTTTGAAGCCCCACTTCTTAGGCTTTTTGGAGAGTACAATATTAAGAAGGAAATTGATATTTTCACATGACCTTTTAATATTTTCACATAAAAAGTGTCGCTATAGATGTTTAGTGACGGTAAAAAACGTTGCTATTAGAATCTAAAGTGACGATTTTTATATGAAAATATCAGTTTCCTATCAAGAACCATCAAGCCTAACTATAGAGGAAGAAAAAAACTCATAAATCAAACCATTAAGCCTCACTAAAGAAGAAAAATAAACTCATAAACCGAACCATCAAGCCTCACTATAGAGGAAAAAATAAACTCATAAACCAAACAACGTTTACGTAATGAAGAAAAACACATTACAATAAAGGGAGAAATAAACTCATCCAAGAGAAAATCGCACCTGAAATTTAAAGGTCACAGTAACCCAATCTTAATCACTAAACTAAGATCTTATCGATTTTCATTTCTTCTTATTTTCAAAGTGCAAAACACATTATTTATAATACACAAAAATATACATTATTTTAGTACAACAAAGTATGACATTGTCTGTTACAAAAAAATAAAAATAAAAATAAAAATAAGGTATGAAATTGTCAATTTCAAAAAATGAAGTATGAAATTGTCTTCATAAAGTCAAGCGGGGACCGCCCACATTCTTCGACCTCAGAAAATAACCATGTTGCTCTTCCAGGGAAAAAAACAAAACATAGCCATAATTTTATTTATATTAAAATATAAAAATTAATAAATTCACAACAAAAAATAATATTTTCATATAAAAATTGCCCTTATAAATTTATAGCTAAACTTTTCATATGAAAATATTAATTTTTAAAAACATACAAATAAAATAAAAATGGATAATTAAAATAAATTAATAATTAAAATTGACAGCCATAATAATGGATAAATTACTCTTTACTCTTACCTATTAGTTAATTAAAGAGTGGAAAATAAGTAAATTGACCAAAACTAAAATAAATGTGGACGGCATGTACTTAACCAATGGCACCGACGCCGGGTCTTACAAAAGGAAATTTTCCAAAAAGAGGGATGGAAATTGTTGACCAGGTAAGTGACGTGGACGAATCAGATTGCACTTAAAAGTCGCTCGCAGAATCTTCGGAGAGACGGCGATTAAAATAAACCTATGTTAAAACAAATGACCGATTTCACAACTAAACGCCGGTTACTACTAGAACCCCACATTATATTAACGTGTTTGACCGTTGACTCGATTTAGTCTTCAAAAACCTCCTTACCCGCATTCTTAGCACGAATCACTCTCACTTTGAGAGCGTGTAAAGCACTTCCCTCTTGCAATATTCTTGACGGTGCTTAATTAGTGGAGCATAAACCCATCCTCTCAAAACCTACTATGATTTTAGATACAATAAATATAATTATTTCATTTAATAGTCGTATTATATTATTTTTTTTGTTCATTATACACGAGTTATATATGTAAATATTTTTATAATTTCAAATATTTATATTATTGTACATATTTACGTTCATAAATTTTTACATCAAGTTAACTTTATAGTTAGTTCCTTTTAATGTATTAACATATGCGATAATTATATATTTTTATTCTGATTTCATAAGATTTAACTAGACTCGTCAATGTTTACCATAAGACTATATCACAATTCAATTTTATAATTAAGTATTTTTTTGTGTGTTGAATATGAGTTGTTAATTTTGATTATATAGAGGGATTTGGTTTTTGTTGATTAAGATTATTTGTTTTTTTAAATATATATATATATATATATTAATTAAACTTTATGTATACTTTTGAGAAAAATTATAGTAGTGTTTTTAGATTTTAATAAATATTGTAGAAAAATAATCACTTTTACAAGACATATATTAAAGTGTACTAATATTCAATTTATTTTGATGATTTATTCAATTTAAACTTGATCATTATCGAAATGATAAATTAATACATATTCTCTTTATTGTAAATTAAAATTATTGAAGTTACATTTAGCACTTAGAAAATAGGATAAATAGGTGAAAATAATATTTTTAGATTAAAAAAAATCTTATATAGTATACTAAAAATTAAGATGAAATTATAATTCTTGAAATATAAACCAGAAAAATATATTATTTATAAAGGTAATAAAATTTGATGGGTTCTCATACGGTGGGCTAACGTTTAAGGCCTCCATCATGCGCGTGAAAGGTTGAAATATTCTGCTAACCAGCCTGACGTATAAAACGACATCGTCAAGAGTAATTTATAGCAATTCTATTTCTTCCAGCTATATATATATATATAATGGAAATCTAATTCAGAACTCCATAAAATCAACATTCTCACATTCTGTCCGGAGGAACTCAATTCGGAAAATTGGAAGCAAGTACACAAAATCAGCATGCCTTGCGCGGTAGCATTATCAAACTCACCGGTATTCTCACCGTCACCCAGGGTTACACCGATCTTCTGTAAACCCGCCGTAAATCTCTCTATGCACAACTCAACTCCGTCAAGTCCATATTCATCTTCTTCGTTGTCGTCTCCGTTATCCCCGTTAGGGTTTCGGTTTCAGAAGAATTGTAAAAAGGAAAGTCCGATTTTTAAGTCTTCATCGGCTCAGTCGTCGTTGATTTTGAAGAGGAAAAGGCCGCTGAGAATAGAAATTCCGGTCGCGTCGGTGGGTTTAGCGCCGGAGGATAGGTTGGATGAGGTGGAGGTGGAGGTGGAGGTGGAGGTGGAGATGGAAGTGGAAGGGGAGGGGTATTCTGTCTACTGTAAAAGAGGCAAAAGGGTACGAATGGAGGATCGGTACTCAGCCGTTGTTGGACTTGAAGGAGATTCTAAACAGGTATGTTAAATTGAAATTAAAATTTTTATCTTTTGGGAGAAAATTTGAAAATTGGATTATTATATTTAATTTTTTGAAAGTCAAGTGTTTGTATCAACCGAATTGGATTTTTTTTAACTTATAACTACTATAGATGGATGTTATTTATGATTGAAGAAGTGGAAAGCTAAATTTATAATTGAATTAAATTGATAATAGACTGAAAAAGATGTTGATAATGTAAGAAATTTAAGGGACTTGTTAATTGATCTATAATACAGAATTTTGATTTCCTGGAGCTCTGCTTGATTAAAAAGTTAGTTACTTGGTGATAAGAAGGATAAACAATGAAAATATATTGCAAGTTTGATGGAATTGGGAAATTGTAACAAATTCTATTTTGGTTTTTACTATTATTACGATTACCTATATTGATTATGATCTGCAATGTACAGGCTTTTTTTGGTGTATTTGATGGTCATGGTGGGGCAAAAGCTGCAGAATTTGCTGCAAAGAACATGGTTAGAAATATTATGGATGAATTAACAAAGAGATGTGAGGGAATTGAAGAAGCGGTTAAAGAGGGCTATCGCACAACAGATGCAGAGTTTCTAAAGGAAGGTGTTAGTGGTGGTACTTGCTGTGCAACAGTATTGATACATAAAGGAAGACTTGTAGTGTCAAACGCAGGTGATTGTCGTGCTGTAATGAGCCGAGGAGGCGTTGCAGAAGCCCTCACGATTGATCACCGGCCTTCGAGGAAAGATGAAAAGGAAAGGATCGAAAGCATGGTAGGCACCTGTGATTTATAAAACTGGAACTGAAAGATGTAGTATTTTGAATTAGTCCACAATGTTTGTGATTGTTTATATGGCAGCTGATAGGTTTTTGAAATTTTCTTTCTTGTAGGGTGGATATGTGGATTTCTGCCATGGTGTGTGGAGAATACAAGGGTCTCTAGCTGTATCAAGAGGGATTGGAGACGGACATCTTAAAAAATGGGTGATATCTGAACCAGAAACAAGAATATTAAGCATTAGGCCTGACTGTGAATTCTTAATCCTCGCTTCTGATGGACTTTGGGACAAGGTATATTGCCACAGACAAACATAACTATTTTACTTCAAAATATTCAATATAGGGTGATTCCTTATAAAATATTAAGAAACTTATCGGATTCTTCTTCTGTTTCAGGTTAGTAATCAGGAGGCAGTAGATGTGGTTCGCCCTTTATGTGTAGGTTCTGATAAAACAGAGACATTTTCTGCATGTAGAAAGCTTGCAGAGCTATCGGCAACCAGGGGTTCCACTGATGATATTAGTGTTATGGTGATTCCCTTACCTCATTTTTCCTCATGAGTAAGAGGAGTTATCTTAGAGACTACTTAGATGATAACCGGCAACTCATTGACCACCAGAAAGTGTTAGTTAAGAATAAGCTTCCTGTGCAGATAGAGAAAGCATGCAAAAGATCTTTTAGTACAGAGTTCTTGTCGCGGTTTAATGATGGTGGTTATTTTAACATAGATGCTGATGATATACGGAATTTTGCTGAAATTTGAGACTGCAGCAGGGGAAGATTAGAGACTGATATAGACCATAAATTCATGTAAATTACTCGCATTATGTAAATTATGTTATGTGGTTGGCATTAACCTACTCACATTATAGCCTAGTAAACAAATTTTAACAGTCATCTTTCAACATTTTTGCCTTGTGCTATTCCACGCATAGTCTTTGATGTGCTGCAAAGTCTTTACTTTCTAGCCATGTAAGCGGATACCGAGTGGAAATATTTTATATTTTGTGTTTCGTGTATGACTAACCTAAACCTATATTTCAGTAATTATAAGCCTTTCTATTTTTTGGTTGGAACAAATCAATAATTGAAGTGTATGCTTTTGATATCTCATGGATCTGAAGAGCTTAGCATGAAGTTTATTGTTAGGTAAGTTGGTCAATTGATCAATAGAGTGTTAATATATTTAACTTACTATTTTGATCTCTCATTAAAGTCAAGATGCCGACGGCTGGCTTCTCAGGTCTCCAACTTGTAAATATATTTTTTTGATGCGTATTTTTCTTAATTTATTCATCAACTTCTTGTTGTTAGAGATTATTTAATTATTCTTTTCCTCTTATGTGGAATGGAAACTTTTTTTTTTTGTGTCAATATAAAAGAGCCACTGCAACTTCTTTCCTATATTGGTTTGGTTTATGTTTATTCTTTTGAGCCAAAGTATTTTTAAGTCAACAACAGCTAGTGAAAACTGTAAAGCATTGGCATAGACTCATAGCCATTAAATTTAATATGGAAAGAAGAGATGTTTAATGTAACACTCTGGTTCTACATCGAAAGAATTAAGTTTATTGTTAACAATAATATTTTCGGTCAATTTTTTGAATGAATCTCATGGTGGAGTTAATGGCCATGAAATCTTCTTCAGTTATGATCTTTTGAATGAATTTGTGGTGTGGTGGATTAACCTTACCTGTCTTCTGCAAGTGGATTCCATTGTTATAAAACTTGTGACTAGGAAAAACACTTGTGATTAAAGCCATTAACAGGGGAGGTATATTGGTGACATGTACTACATATATATAGGTCATGTATTTGTCCAGTTTCTTGATTTACCATGTTCGTGTGATTGAATGCAGTTATTGCCCAGTAGTTTCTTGAATGTGAAATGGGTAAAAAAAAAATTGACAGTAGTTTAATTATGTATATGAATTGGGTAATAAAAAGGTCTAAAAAGTAAAAAGTGCTTTAACAGCATACCACTCCCTTTCACGGACTAGAACTTGAGTTAAACAAACAACTCTCAAATTACGGCTTGCAATAGTCGGTTTTGATACCATATGAAATAATTTAGGTCAAATTCTGAGTATGAAATTAACAAATCCATCACAGACTCACCCAAAAAATAAGATACTATTATTAGTAATTTAATTTCTTATATAGAGATAAATTTTTTCTATATATTTCGATGTGGGACGGAGGTGTTACACTATTATAATTCAAATTTAATAATTTTAGAAGAATATCCATTAATACAATTTATATAAATTTGTCTTACTTGATCTTTAGCATTGAATAATATTTTCATATTTCCCCCCTTCTTTTCCCTTTAACTATGAAATTACCTATTTATCAGTAATGCAAGGCAATATTAATAAATAAAATTTTGAAAATTGTTAAATCTACAACAGAAAATATTATTTTCACAACAAAAGTGTCATTATAGATACTATCACCGTCGCTATACATCTACAACGACACTTTTATTGTGGAAATAACAAAAAGTGTTGTGGATTTAACAATTCTCAAAATTTTTAAGTGAAAAAAATATATTATATTTGTATATAAGTACTCTCTTCATTCTAAAATTAGAGATACAATTTGATTTTTGAGATCAAGCAACGGCATATTAAACTTTAAAATTAATATAACTCGTAAAAATTTAGAATAAAATAATTTTTGTTATATATTGTACCGTTATAATAATTATATTAATTAAAATTAAATAAATTTATATATTTTAAAGTTTAATATGTAGTGGTTTGAAGTTTAAAATAGTGTAGTCTTTAACAAATTTGAACTTTTAAAGACTTGATCAGCAGGACCCAAACCTCAACAGTCAACATGCAGCCTCCGGCATAGCACTCCGGAGATGAAGACTAATTAAGACTTTGCTTTTGAATTATAATACATGCATTGACTTCCTCTAAATCTTTAAAATATTAATTAATATATTTATTTATATATTTAAAATATAAATCTTATATTATATAGTTAATTATGTATAAATATATTAATATATAATTATTCATTGATATATATTAGCATGAAAGTTATATTTTAGGGAAGGACCACGTACTATGATATATACTTTATCATCTAAAACATAAATTTTATGTTATATATTTAGTTACTTATAAATATATATTAATATGTAGTTATTTACTTATATATATATATTAACATATTTTATAATTAATTATGTACAAATATATACTGATATATAATTATTTATTGATATATATATATATTATGTTTATTTATTAATATATATTATATGTTTTAATTATTTATAAATATATAGGAATATGCAAATTATTTATATATATATATATATATATATAACATATATAAAAATTATTGTGATTCAGATTATAACAAACGAGGCTATACTCCTTTTCCAGATTAATCAAGGTGATTTAATTATTGTGCTTCTATTCACCTTTTTATTTTGTGTGATATTTTTATTCACCTTTTTTATTTTTTAATTATATTTTACCCTCATTTTACACTTTGCATCTCGCGCTTTAAAAATAAACACTTTGCATCTCACACTTTCAACGTAGAGATATATAACACACTCTGGACAAAAAATTAGTTAATTTGATCTGTGACGCCCCCAAAATAAGTATACATCACCCATTTTGAGTTGTCAATAACATGGTATAGAAACAACTACAACTTTATTAATACATCATATAAACTGTAAGTTTAAATACAAATATTTTCATCTAGACAATATCCATACCCAACTAAGTCCTCATTACAATTATTGGTACATTATTTTACAAAAATGGTGAGGACTACTAAAATAACTTCTAGAACCATCATTCCACACTTTGACTAGTACTTGCTACATTCTCGCCTCCCGAGAAGAAAAAATGGAACAAAAAGGAAAAGGTTGAGCTCAACTAGCAGACAATAAAGAATATTATATGACTAAGATAATATAGAACAAATTATCGTTAGTCTTCAATGAAAAAATCGATAGAATATAATAAACAACAAGTTTCGGATCAATATTCGCAATGAAATAATAATTCATAGATGAGTTACGTAGAGAATGAAATTAAACTATGAATTTAAAAGTTCATCATCAATATTTTATCCTCATAACATCAATCAATATTCATCTTGAATCAAATATTCATCTTTTTACTATGGCCAAAGATATTCATCGATTTAATCATGTTCATCTCAATACCTTTACATCTTTTGCACTACGGGCAAAGATATTCATAAGAAAATCAACCATCTTTACTACTGGTAAAGATATTCAAGAATATCATCTTTTAGAACGAGGATGATGAAAAATATTTTAAAAGAAAAGCGAATCCAAAGTGAAACAAAAGAACAAATATTAAGGATTCGTACTTTTTAAACAATCAGAGTTCAAAAATACTTCATAAATAACTATAGTGAAGTAAAATTCAAGAATGATCAAAATATGGATACAATCAAAGCTAGTATCCATAATAGATATTTTAGACGAAAAACTAAAATTTAATTTTTACGTGAATAGTCTTGAGTATCGTGAATAAGTAACTCCGACACTAAAAGACAAGAATTTCACAAGAAAAATCTTACCAATAATCCCAAGCGTAATGATATTAGAAGAAATAATATTATTTTAAAAAATATAACATCCCTTACCTTGAAAAGATTGTACTTCAAATTTGGAATAGGATATAGTCTTTGAAGGGAACTTGCACCGTATAGCAACACTCAAAGTATCAAAATACTCACAAGTATACACTCGAAAATATAGAGAGAGAAATAGAGAAAACTTCGGTTTACGGTGTGATTTTCAATTCTAACCTAAGAACCCTATTTATAGGAAAATGTTTAAACACCAAAGCGAGAAAATTTAATAAAATATTAATATTATTTATTTTATTCCTACGCCTACGCTTAGAGATCTGAATTCAGCCATTTCAACAACCAATGGGGCACATCAAACATATCAAAAACGTTTTTCTTTTAAAACAAATTTAAAACTTTTGAAAAATAATTATTTCAGAACTTCAGAACTTCAATAATTCATAATAAATAGCCCTTTTATCAGAAAAATTCAAACCTCATGTCCTTTTCATAGGAAATTCCATTCTCTACAACTTTACAGAAGAAACTTTTTTCAAATTCCAAACAGAAATTGACCAAAATTCACAAACGGACGATTTTACAGGCTATAATCAAATTTCAGTCAAGAAATGGGGTCCACAAACATGAAAAACATGTTTTAAACATTTATTGAAATTAAAATACTCTTCCTCCTCATTTATTCATATATCCCACATTAATTATAAAATATCACCATTATTATATTATTAAAATATAATAATATATTTAAATGAATTATTTTATCGGAAGAGATAAAATATCAATTTTAACAATTGTCACATTAAATTTTTCTCCATCTATTTCCACATAAAATAAATATTTCCTTATCATATAAATCAATAATTAATTATTCACAAATAATATTACGTAATCACAATCATCGACAACCGAGGCTTCCTGAAAAGAGGGGCTTTCGATAAGGATTTCTCCTTCTTGGCAAGCAATTAGGTGACCAAACCTCTCCTTAGATGAACTTTTAGACATTGCCAATAATGTTATCTAATAATATTATTCAAATAATATGAATTATTGATTTGATAATGAAAATGCTATGTAGTGACACAATTATTGAAACAACAATAATATAAAATATCAACGTAGCAATTATTGAATTAATAAAATAAAATATTAAACGAAGAACTCATCGTAACAATTATTGAGTAGTGCCTTCTTACGTAAGAATCAATAACTGGTGCAATACCGTGTGCTACTGTGTTTTAACCACTAGGTATTCCAACAGTATTAACGATAACAACTACGTCGTTATTTATAAACAACTTATACTTGTCGTTTTCTTCATCCAATTTTTTTCCATTATGGGACCCACACAAGGCTGCGCCGTCGTACGAATATTCCCCGACAATAAAAATATTCCACGACCAAACGAATATTCTCCGATAAAAAATGAATATTTTATAACCACTTGCATATTTGAAATATTTACACTTTTTACCCATAACTAACCACATTAATCAAATCAACCCTTACTATTTTAAAATAATAAATAGAGAAAATTCAATTTCATTAATAATAAGTTGGGGTCTTACAAGATCGACAAAGTTGAATCATTTTGATCCATGTGTTTTATTGTTTTATTTCTAGGGGTAAAATAGTTTCACTAATAAAATCATTATCCTTGAAAGACAATGCGTTTGTCGAAATACTTTAACTTCGTCAGTCCAGACGTCCAGTAAATTATTCTTTAGTCGAAGGGTGTTACGTGTCAGTACTCTAAAAGTGTAGGATGCAAAGTGTATTTAACTCAAAAATAATATAATCAAAGGTGTAAAGGAAAAAAAATATCACACAAAATAAAAAGTGAGAATATAATTATGTTTCAAGAGTTTATTTAGTGTTCACTTGCGTTGTTGTTACGATTGATTATATGTTATTTTATTTGATAGAATTACTATTTGAACTATGTTTTTTTATAATTTTTCAGTCCAAGGAAGAAATTCAGCTCGCCCATCATGCTCATTTCAAACTTGCTCTGCATAAGCTTGGAGAATCTCTTGCATAACTTTTCATCAGTAGATCTAAAAATGATGTCATCAATGTATATTTGAACTAATAAGACTTTATCTTTATGCTTTCTAAGAAATAGTGTGGTATCTACTCTACCTCTAGTGAACCCATTTTCAATAAGAAAGTTAGTTAGTGTTTCATACCATGCTCTAGGTGCTTGTTTAAGACCATATAAGGCTTTGTCTAATCTATAGACATAATTAGAAAGAGATGGATTGATGAAACCTAGAGGTTGCTCTACATAGACTTCTTCTTGAAGTTCACCATTCAAGAATGCACTTTTGACATCCATCTGAAAGAACTTGAATTTCATGTGAGCAGCAAAGACAAGGAATATTCTGATGGCTTCTAGTCTGGCAACAGGTGCAAATGTCTCATCGTAGTCAATGCCTTCTTCCTGAGAGTAGCCCTTGGCCACTAGTCTTGCCTTATTTCTGGTTATTACTCCATCTTCATCCATCTTGTTTCTGAAGATCCACTTGGTTCCAATGACAAGATGATTCTTTGGTCTTGGTACCAATCTCCATACTTTACTTCTTTTGAACTGATTAAGTTCTTCCTGCATGACTTCTATCCAGCTAGAGTCTTCCATAGCATCCTCTATCTTCTTAGGTTCCATTTGTGACAGGAAGCTTAGATAAAAATATTCATTTTGGGTGGCAGCTCTTGTTTTGACTCTTGCACTCGGATCTCCAATGATTAAATCTTGAGTGTTATCTCTTGCCCATCTGCATCCTGTTGGGACATCTGTCCTGATGCCTTCTTGTATGAGGTCTTCAAGATCTATATCTGCTTTTTGATGTGGAGGTTCGTTGTCTTATATAGGCCTCTCTACGATCTCATTTCCTTGCTCAACGATTTCACTATCTGGAACTACGATTGTAGTGTTGAGCTCGACGACCTCGTTCGTAGTGTCTAAATTTTCGGCCGTAGTGTCTTGCAGCACTGTTTTGTCTAAGTCTATCTCATCAAAGATGATGTGAATCGAGACTTCAACACTTAGTGTCTTCTTGTTGAACACTCTGTAGGCCTTACTGTCTGTGGCATATCCAAGAAAGATTCCTTCGTCTGACTTGGGTTGAAACTTTGTCAAATACTGCTTTCCATTGTTGAGAATATAATATGCACAGTAGAATATATGAAAGTAGCTGACACTTGGCTTTCTTCCTTTCCACAGTTCGTAGGGAGTCTTCTTAATCGTAGAGTGTATCAGTGATCCGCTACAGTGTAACATGCAAAGTTGTGACTTACGCATATAAGTACTTTCGTAAATAAATGAAGCTTTGCTAGTAGTAGAGTTCTTCCAGCCTCTATTAGTGTCCTGTTCTTTCTTTTAGCTACTCTATTTTGTTGAGGAGTTCATGGAGCTGAGAAGTTATGATTGATGCCATTGTCTGTGCAGAACTGGTCCATTTCAGAGAAGTCAAACTCACTGCCATGATCACTCCTTATAGCCTTAATTTTCTCCTCTTTCTCGTTCATTACTAGTCTGAATATCTTGATCAGTTGAGAGCTTGTTTCATCTTTCGAGGTTAGAAAGAATACCCATGTGAATCTGGTGTAATCGTCGACTATGACCAGTGAGTATCTCTTCCCTCTGAGGCTCATTGTTGGAATTGGCCCAAATAGATCCATGTGGAGCAACTGCAGGGGCTTGTCAATTGAGTTGACAGTTTTGCTCTTGAATGAGCTTCTGGACTACTTTCCAAGTTGACAGGCATTGCACGGCCTTTCTTTAACGAAGTTTAACTTGGGTAAGCCTGTAACTAGATCTTTTGAAGCTAATTTGGACATGCTATTGAAGTTGAGATGAGACAGTCTTTGATGCCATAGCCAACTCATTTCTTCAGATGCTTTAGCCAGTAAGCATATTGTCTCGTCTGAGCTTAGTTGTCCAAGATTTACTATGTAGACATTTTCTTCTCTTGTTCCGGTTAACTTTACAGCAGATGTCTTCAGGTCTCGGACTTGACATTGATTGTTGAGAAATGTTACTCGATGACCCTTATCGCAGAGTTGGCTAATGCTTAGAAGATTGTGTTTTAATCCTTCCATATAGGCCACTTTACAGAAGGATACTGCACCATTTCCAGCTGAGCCATATCCTCTTGTCTTGCCAGAGCCGTTGTCTCCAAAGATGACTGAGGGACCCTCATTCTCTATGTAGTTAGACAGAAGGGCTTTGTTCCCAGTTATGTGCCTTGAGCATCCACTGTCCAGATACCAGGTTGTGATCGTGGAGCTCTTTTTCTGTGGTAACATTAAACCTTTATTTTGGTACCCGTACTTGCATGGGTCCTACTTTGTTAGTACCCTTGGGGACCCAGATCTGCTTGATTTTGGGTCTCATATGCATGGAATTATAATGACATTGTGCAGCCTTGTGGCCAACTTGATAGCACACAAAACATCAAATATGATACATGTTTGTGTGTGTGTGAAAATTCTTCCTCCATTTGGACTTTTGTGGGTCTTTGGTCATCCTACTGTTAAGCTGATGTTCCTTCTTCCATGTGTCCTTGTGTTTCATGATTTGTGAGGAGTGTACCTTACCTCTACTGTACCTTCCTAGTTGGTTCGTAGAACTGATCTTACTAGACTTTACGATCCTTCAAGGTTGGTGAGTAGTGGCTGGGTTACTATTCTCTTTTCTGAAACCCAAACCGACATGAGATCCCTTACTCCTTGGAATATGGATTGAATTAGTAGAGCAGGGTTTGACTGACTCATCCTTCTGTGAGGATTTCACAAATATAATGCCTCTACTAAAACTTGAGGCATTACTAGTGCTAGTTTCCTTTACTTTTTCCACACATGGCTCTGAGGTAGGTTCCCCAAAGCCTAAACCTGTTCTTTCAGAGACACTTCTCTGGCTAGAGATTAGGGAGTCCATGGATGAAGAGGATTTATTCCATGTAGAGATTGTCTTCTCTAGTTCTTCAATTTTAGAGGTTAGACTTGACTCTCTTTTTGCA